>KZ061847.1:60388-82623 GCA_002091835.1 Anopheles maculatus
ATACACTCGACGCGAACTTCCACTTCCCAGCCAGCGGCAAGGTTTTTGGGCAGAAGGCTACAGGATCAACTTTACGTAAGCCATACCCTGTGTCAGCTAATTTTCCGATGAGAAGGTATTTTTGCAACGTAAGTCAATTATTACGCATGAAAACCGAGGTGGGCGTTTGGGGATAGTAATGGGAACGCCAGTCATCGAGCTCCGCTTCTGCCAAGGATGCTGGCTAATGTTGTGCCAGTAAAATCAATTAGGCTTGCCAAATTGAATTTATGTACGGTAGGCAACGTGGCAACGTTGCCTTAGGAAGACTGTACATGCAATACGGTGTTCTAAATGGAGTTTGTCTAGTCGATGTTTACTACAAAACTGATCCTTCTTTTAATGAGCTAACTAATAGAATTCTTCAAACAGTTTTCTACATCGTAAATAATATTACACGACGGCACTTGCCTGTTTGTGAGCTTCGCCAAGCTTCGTTCGCCATCGCGCGATCCAATCGATAAAGAGTCGTCCCATACATCGTAGAACAATCGAGCCAACGAAGCGTTTTATGAGTTTGCACAGGGGCACAAATTTATCGACCTGGCAGCACATTAAGATGCCTACCGGATGTTTTCATCGTGTGCGCTAGTCATTTACTCACCTAAACCCTCGGCTAGTTGCCTACGGTAGGCCACCCGACAGTGGTATCGTTTCGGTTGCCGCCCTATAAATTATCTCCACACACACACACACACACAAACACACACGGAGCCGCATCCTGTGGGTTGGGTGTGAAAGCATTGTGTCACGATGAAGACATGTGATGGAAAATAATAGCTGATCTGTCGGTCATAATTCATGTTTTGTGCGTTAGAGCGAACGGCGAAGCGAAGTGTTTGTAATCTAGCGCGCCTCCGGAGCACGGGAGAAATCGCCCATCGGGCAGACGGAAGTTGTCCTGCGAGAACAGCACATTACACAATATTAATGATGACGTCGTGTTTCGATCTACGGGCGCATCCCTGTTCTCTGGGTTTGCTCCAGTGGAAGTTGGGAAATCGCTGATGTTAAGGAGTAGTGTTTAAAGATGCTTCCTATGGCTATAACCTAAAGCCGGGAAGATTAAGTTGTTTCTAGTTGAAGTGTTTCGTGAGTAAAATTTGTCTTAAGGGAAAGTAAGGCCCATACGCTCTAGGTTTCCAGGATTGCTTAAGCATATACAGGTTTTCTTTATGCCATTTTTTATTCGCACGTCATTATTTTCGTCTATTTTTAGATTAATTTTAAGGAAAATTTATGTTATTTTTTCTAATTATTGTTTGTAGGACTTGTTTGGAGTTGGAGTTAACTCACAATTGTGTTCTTTCATGTTTTTGATCAACTATTGTATTCCTCAAGATAATCATTTTCTAGTATTTTTTTAATTTATTTCCTAGGTTCTGTTATCTTGCTTAGTTTTTACATGTTTTATATTGATATTCTACTCAATTTTATACTATTATTGTTTTGGGTTGAGGGTTACGTGTTATTTTGTTACATTTGGGGCTGTTAAGCAATTTAAGTTATTTCTTAATTCGTTTTGTAGATTTTTTTTTCTATATATTGCGTTAAATTTTTGTTGTACATTTTCTTTTTCCCTTTTTATATTTCATTTATTTAAGTTTAAATTTCTTACTTGTTGTTAAACGTCTTGCTTTTCATCGTTTAGTTTTGAATCGATTTTCTCTCTTTTACTGATATAAATTGTTCTTCACAGTACCATCTACACGGTATTATATTTGAATACATTTAGTTTTCTTAGTCAATATTCTTTATCTTTAATTTTATGTAGAAAAAGTTAATTACTATACTTTGCATCTTTATTGAGCTCTTTATTAATGTTATTTTATGTTTATTTATAATTTTTTATTAACTAAAATGATACTTGTTTGCTCGTCAATTTGTTTATTGTGTTACTTAGACATCTTAAATAATTTTAACTTTTTGTTTAAACTAATTTACATGTTTATGTTTGGAAATATTTTTCTAGTTTTAGCCTCACTATTCTTCTTGTCATTTATTTTGTATCAAATGACTGCGTGATATCATTTTAGTATTTTTGTAAGAAATGCGATTGCTGTTAAATTGTATTTCGTGATAATGTTTTATGCATATCCAACTAATTCATGATTTTAGAAACGTTTAAATTATGTAAGATTTTATCCATTATTTGATATAGAAAACATCGCAAACATGCTTCCAAATCTTCTCACCATGTTGATGTAAAATAGAAATTAAATTGCTAACTCATTGAGAAGATGTTTCTCCCTTTCCTGAAAGAAGCCTGTTCTCTCACTCTCTCTCTCTCTCTCTCGTTCTTTATCTTAAATCTGGTCTATTTTTGGTCCACTCCTTTACGCTCAAGCGAAAGTTAAAATGAAACACAGAAAATACTCGCTTCCATCTGTTTGCCCAACAGCTGAAGCAGAAAAGCTTAAAAGTCAATCCATCTGCTGCTCGAAAACCACTCACCGATGGGTGTGTGTTTTTTTTGCCATTCTCCCGCTCCATGGGCCAAAAGTATTTCGACGGCTGTCCGTAAGCATAGTGCCCGGACTCGGAACCGATGCCAACCACCAACTAGTGCCAAGGGTTTTGGTTCAGTTTCGCCGGTGAACGTTGCTTTTTCCTTTTTTCCCTTTTTGCTTCACTGGTAGATACTTAAAGGCGTGCACCATCGTAGGCTGCAAAGTTGCTCCTTGTTCCTGTTGTTTGAATGAGGTTTCTATCCCACACACAGACACACACTCGCACACAGGTACAGCTTGCTGCCCATTTACATACAGACACAACTAGCCGCTGACCCTTAAACGAGGATGAGCATTGGTTCCTGAACTAAACGAGAGTTCGAATTGTTGATTGTTCCTGTTGTTTGAATGAGGTTTCTATCCCACACACAGACACACACTCGCACACAGGTACAGCTTGCTGCCCATTTACATACAGACACAACTAGCCGCTGACCCTTAAACGAGGATGAGCATTGGTTCCTGAACTAAACGAGAGTTCGAATTGTTGATGGCGCAATGGTTGGTTTCCGGCGGCTATTTCAAGTTGGTAGTTTGGAGTTTCTTTGGTCGGAGTTTTGCTTTCTGATGGTTTTCCTGTAGGCGATTCTTCGCTCGTGGGGAACTTTTTCGATTAAGCCGTTTGTTTGGTTGTGAACGTTTTGCTGCCGTCTTGTTGAGCGAGGTAGGAAATCCGTAAACTAGTTACGCCAAGTAGTGCTTAAAGTCGACGAAAAGAAATGACTTTCCCTGTTCGGCTTTAAGTGAATGCGAGCATCGGAGAAGATAATTTTCAATTAATTTTTCACACCACAGACTAGCGGTTTCAACAAAAATGTATTAAGACTTGCTTAAACAAGGATACAATTTTATTTTTGTTTTATGTTGAAATCGATTCTACAACTCCTTCACTCGGAGATTATCGGCGACACTTTTTCTTTAGCTCGTTTGCACTTCAATTTCTATTTACGTTACGCTGAGCACGATGGACGTTTCTCCCATTTCAAATTTATACCACTAATGCTGCACGTCACGCGGACAGAACCATAGTTTAGAAGGTAGGAAAATTTTAATTAAAATCTTCGTTAACACAAGAGCAAAACGAAAAGCTCTCCATTTTACCTTTTTGTCCTCAGCGCCGAGCTGCATCTGCACTGAAGATGAAGTATTTTTTCTTCTGGTTTTGCGCTTGGCACCAGGTATTAACCAATCGAGATCATTCTGATTCGTATTCTATTTTTCTCGATGGTTTTCCACTTTACCGCACACTGAATGGAGTGGTTTTAATTTATATTTTTCTATTGCGAATGATTGATTTTTATATTCCATCTTAAGAGCCCACTTCCAATAAATTAGCTTGTGGGATTAATGACAACTTTTCGGTATATTTTTGTTCGCGCAGAACGCTTAGTAGGACTCTACTGTTGGAAGCGTTTACAAGGAAACGTGCTATAAAGGTATGGCATAAAAGAAAAGGTAGAACAGATAGGAAGAATGAAAAAGAAGAAAGCCAGAACAAAAAATACACAACGTAGGAAAGGTCGATTGTAAGAAAGCTCCAAATAAAGTTCATATATTCTAAAAATTACAAGCCTCGCAGAAAGTAGTTTTGCGGTTAGCGCGAAACAATTTTCTTTCTCAGTTTTCCATTGCATTGGACATCGAAAATGGTTCTTCATTAACAAAAAATGGATTTTTAATTACATAATAAAGCTTTAAAGCAACCGATGAAAAATGAGCTTTAAAGCGTCAACTTCTCGCTCGTCTTCCAAAGACATCCTACCAGGAAAAGTAAATGTTATCTCCCGCTTTTGAAAGGCAACGATTCCGAGATGTCGCTTATCATGTCGACCACAATTCACGTCACAATGAACGCCGATGACAAATGGTGGATAATTATTTACCAGCCAATGTTCTTGCCTGCTCTCTCTCTCTCTCGAGCGACCGGTTAATGCATTCATCATTATCACTTCATTTGCTGCATTTGTCTTGTGCTCACTTCAAAAGATCGGGGATCCGTGGTACCGGGGAGAGGATAATTGAGTAGTGGCGGGTATAATTATGGTAATTAAATCATAATATCTGTCTGCCAGCTGAAACTGTTCTTATATTTGCCGTTGGAACTCTATTCTGCTCTGTGTTCCTTTAATTTGTTAACGAAAGTTTTGAGCGAGAAAATTTGTTCTGACTATTAGGGCTTGTCCGGGATGACAGTTGAGATAATGAATTGAGTTGAAAATTACCGTTTTATGCCTAGTATTAGAGCAAATGGATTTTGCTATAAAGGGTACAATTATAGCAACTACCTGTTTTCGTAAACTGTAGATAAAGGAATTCCTTTGAAGTATATTTTAATTATTCTCTTTCTACAAGTTGAAGTTTTCAACAGTGCTTTTAATATAATTGTAAAGTCTAGATTCAGTGGTAGCTTTAAGCTATAAAAGACATTTTTAATGAAGCAAGACAAGGTCTGCAAAGAAGCTCATATTCTCCGAGCAATCCTGCCGAGATACACCTATTAAATATATGATAATTCTGGTTAGTTTCTTCCGTACATTGCATGTTTCCGCATCGAACCTCCGGTCGCCATGTTATCCCTGTCTGTACATAATGAAACTCGAGGGAAAACGCCATTGCTGCTGCTGCACTGGTAAACACATGAAGCAGAACCAACCAGGACATCACTTATTTAAATTATCCTTACCACACGTTTGCTGTGCGTGTGTATGTGTACCATGCTGGCCTGTCTCTACTAACACATCACCACATAACCTAGTAAGCCATCTCCCATGTGGGCATAGTGGAGTTGGTGAGCTGTGTGCTTGCACAAGATAATCTACACAATTTTCCCTTACCGTAGGGAAGCTTATGGGGAGTGTTGTGTTCGAAATCTATCTTCCTATCTCAACTAGTTGTTTAAGATGATGCTATAAAATATAAATAAACTGAATTTAATTGTTAATGCTTCAATTTTTTCCATTCACTTGCAGATCCGTCTCGATGCTGATGATGGACTTTAAGGCGTCCAATACGGCCACCATCGCGACCATCGATAAGGGTAGCGACCGTACGTTTGCGTCGGCCTTCTTCCATCCACCGGCATCGCCCACACACGTCGGTTGCTGTGTGCTGAATCGAGCACCGGCCCGACCACCGTCCGAAATCTATTTCGAAAGTCGGGGCAAATGCTGCAAGAAGCTGCTCCGGTACAATGGGTATCCGAATAAGGTAAGCATTTTCCCAGAGTTGCTTTATTAAACTTGTATTGATTTCTTAATGTTTGGATGAATCTTTAACTAGTAAAGTTAACCTCCGCAAAGCGATAGTGTGTTAATCTTCCGGCAGCAATCGCCCTAAACTCCAATTTAATTTCATTATCTTGATAAAATCTAGCTAACACTTACTCAAGCTGAATGTGAAAGAGAGTGTTTTAGGGAGTGTCCCGTAGAAAGGGAGTTTAATTCACTTTACCCAACATGATCATTATCACCGGGGCACACCATTCGCACCCCGGATTAACACCCTGAACGATGAGTCCAAATTTTCAGCTTCAACCCCACACTAGAAAGCCTTTGCTAAATCCGACAAATCTATTTAGTGTATAAAGTTAGTGATTTCTTTTTTCTTTGTTCGTGCTCTTTTTCCTCTATGAGCTCATTTTGTGTCTGACCCTAACTTACATTGCCGCTTCTCACACTAATCCCGCACTAATGCCCCATCCAAAGCTCGGTGTCTGATATGAATCTTAACTACGGTGGTTCGCAGGTCCTGCTCTACCCGGAAGAAGGATGGGCCCGAAGTGCAGCCTCCAGCTACTGGACGATAGCACCCTGCCGGTGGCGACGGAATCGCTGCATCGTGGAGGAGGTGGCCGGCTCTAGGAAGTAAGTGGAACGAACGCGAGCGAAAACCAAATTGAATTGATCTTTTGTTAAATGCGCACACTCGGTACACGGTACTAAGATAAATTATTGAATCAGCAGGACGAACAGGGGAAAAACACGGCAGCTTCATGAATATGGAACGCCCTCTGGTTGGGAGTTGTTGATTTTTATACACAGTTCTTTGCTTTTGTGATAAAAACTGTGCGGTGGAGGATGGAAAATACAGGAAACAATGTACGTGTCAGCGCGTGTTACACAGCCGGGCTTCAGGCACCAGAGTTTCCGGGTTCGCATTCAAACAAGTTGGCAAGCTGACAGTTCGCCGATGGAGATGGTGCAGCAAACGTATTTGCATGCTGCATGTTGGTTTTGTCTCGTGTTTTGCCAGTGACGTGCAGCTCAATTTATTCTGCACAGGGAAATCGGTTTGATACACGACTTGAACTGAAACATTGTGACTGGTTCCGGTTCGGCTGTGGCACACGGAGTGCAACTAGTTGTTCACAATGCTTGGCAGTTTGTAGCTAATGTTATGTGTGCTTATAAATAATGATATACACGGCGTGTTTGATAGTTGCGATATGCTAAGTAGATGTCGCTATCAATTCCATATTTATTGATCGGATTGGGCTTATCATTACGTTGGCATGATACTCATTGCTTAGTTCAAAAGCATGTCATTAGTTGTTAGTTTGAAGAGATTAAGTAATATATCATGCGAATAATTGAACGCCTTCAACATTTAACAACATTTAACATTTTAACAGCGTAATTCATTGTCTTTTCTATAAGACAAAACGAAGTATTAACATGCTCGTACCATGCATAAAGTCGTGTCAAGAGATTCTTCTCTCGTCCATCAAAAGCTGTTCTTCGCATTCATTTGAGTCTTCTGTATCCTCTGTTCAACACTGTAGAATTAGTTCTGTTGGTGCTTGATTTATACCTCATTTGAGGTTCAAGAACAATTTCTTCTGTATAAATTCCAAGTCATACTTTCTTGGCCATATAATGATAGAACCTACTCCTTCAATTGAGGATTTTTTAGGGAATTCTGATACCTCTCTTTACTTGAATTTTAAGATATTCTTGAAGAATGGCATGCTACAATAATTTTGAGTGATTGTTTTATACTTGATCAAGGATGATTTCGACCAGATGTTTTGTATAACAATGTCAAGATCGTCCAAAATCGTTGGTGTGCTTCACAGTGCTAGGAGCTTAATGGCAACCGTACGTCAAGATATTTAGGATACTTTCAGTCTTTCTTGACAGATTCTAGGGCATGTTGCGATCGTACAAGCGTGTCTTATGATCAGTTCTTAGCCTGATTCCTTCAGAACGGTGAAGATTTCGTAAAGGACAAATCGGCTATAGTCGATTAGCAGTAATTGTCTCATGATCTCCAACTGCTCCACCTAGAGCAAAATCTGACACTTTCTCAATAATAAAACCGGCGTTATGGCCACTCTGATGACTTCACCTACTACAGGAGTTCACAAAAAAATTACACTATTTGTTTAAATTTTTGGTAGAATTAATTAAACATGTCCGTTAGCCATCAGTTGGAGGAATATCAACCATTACTTTATAGCAGCTATTGACAGCATTCCGATTGATCTTTTTTTCTGGCCAAACTAAGATAGACTCGGCCTGTATCTTCATGGCAAAACTTATCAAGTTGGAATTCAGAATTCGTTTTCTGCTTTATTTTTTGATACGTCTAGTGGTCAATGACTGTTTTAATATGCCTTTCTCTGATGATGTCCTCAAGTTGCCTGATGATCCTAAAAGTATTCTTCCTGTAATAAAATCTTCTGATTGTTGTCGTTTTGAAAATGTCCACTATGCTTTTTCTGTTTCGTGAGGTTTTGATGGACTTTGACAGCAAATTTAATTATAAGATAATTATTATAAATGGCTCAAACCATATCCCTGAATTGTCCGAGTCTAGTTTAACACAAGGAAACTATTTAATGACTGTTTTAACAAATGTACGAAATAATATTCATCTTTTATCACTGTCATAAGATATAAAAAAAATTATTCAATTCTTCCTAGCTGAATCCCAATGACTATACTTTAACTACAGCCATACATTCCATATACGCCGTCTCGAACGCTTCTTCATCCAAGAACAATGCATGTAAGAAACGGAGAAATAAAACATCAAATACATAAAGCAACGCTGCAAAGAAAGACCGTACAAAAGTCTCTTCTCTGCATCAAAAGCCGTGAAGCTATCGTTCCACTGCTGGGAAGCCCTTCGGAACCTTCCGAAGCACCAAAAGATCTGGGGTCTGGTCACAAAAACCAGCAAAAAAAAGGTGTGTCCGGTTTAGGGTTTTTTTTCCCCTTGCTGGTGGTACACTTGTCACAAATTGCCCTCTCGAGCGAGACGATACGTACGTGTCCATTTGCACAGCACTCGACGAAGATGCTTTTCCTGTATCACGTGCAAACCGGACATCCGGTCGTAGAAGGGACGTGTGATGACGTTTCACCGAAGTGCCTGTCCGTCTGTCTGTGCACGGAGTGTGTATTTGATTTAACCTGAAGGAAACATATTTTCCTTCAAAACGGACTTTCGCCCCCGAAGGTATGTTATTTGTTCCCGGAGCTTATTTGTATCTCTGCCATAAAAGCGTGACGTAGGGCTGGAAAATTGAAGATGCTTCTGTTTGCATACTGCTGGGAGAAAATTTAAAACTATTTTTAACTCTTCCAGTATCGCATCCATGCCTTAAGATAGAAAATAGAAAACCTCAATATGTGATTTGTTATTCCAAACGCTCAAGGGTTTTGCTTCCATCCGGCCCCTATCTAATCCATGGCACCACCAATATGGCTATGATCGATTTTCCCCGGCTATCGCTGCTCTAGTTTTGCGTAAGATTTACTGCCCATTTCTCAGCCACGGGTTGCTGCATGTTTGCCGAAGATGATTAATATTTTCCTTCAATATTCAATAACGCCCCTCGAGCCCGATAGTCCTCCTGCGCTGGATAAGGATAAAGCCCGTGTGATGTGAAAAAGCCACGCATGCATGCATGGATAGCGAAAAAGGGGCTGAACGGATATTCTTTCGCATAATACGATCCAAATGACAAATCGTTTCTGATTTCCATATTTTCTCCCCTTTAGGCTTGACGGGAGTTACACGACCAAACAAAAAATAAACAACCTGCAGGAAAACATCCAACGCCAGCTTCCTTCCACGCTTTTCCGAAAGGAAAAGGCCACCGGTCCTACGGGCGCCGGATACAGATTATGTTGCAAAAAGCCCTTCGGGGCAGTGATTGGGTTTATTTGTCGATCGGGAAATTTGTCTTCCTGTGGCTGACGGTGGCTGTGGCTTAACTCGTTCCTGCCATTTTTCCCTCCGAAGGTCGGCTCACGTGGACAAACTTTTTCACCGCTCAACAAAACTGACACTTCACGCACTGTGGGTGGGAAAGTTAAAATTCTGTTCCTAAACTCTACCTTTGTTTGCGTACCTTGTTGCCTAGGGTTTTCACGGCAGAACAAAAAAAAAACGAGCTCAACAAAACATGGAAAATCCGCGCTCCATTAATGTATCCAACTTTCCCGTCCGAGCGACCTGCCAATATTTTTCCACCCAGTTAACCTCGAAAACCGTCAGCGCCCAAGCCCGAGTTGCTGCCGCTTGTTTATGTAATGGAGATAATTATCCTTTGTGGTGTACACTTTCCCGTCTAAAGCTTCGATGGCCTCCGGTGAGGACTAGTAAAAGTTGTGCTTTCCACGCAAAACAAAAACCCGCACGAAACGGTGACATTTTTGGTGGGCACATTTCGAATCGTTAACCACTGGAGGCGTTGTAACGGCGAGTACCCAAAAAGGTCCAACAGAGAGAATGGTTTACTTTGTGGGAAACGACTCCTTCCTTTAATGGATTCGACTTCCTGACCCTCGATCACGACCGGTTACTGTCAATTTTGAAAGACACTGAGCGTACCCCAAGGAAAATAGTGGCTCGGATATCTAGAAATGCATTGAAGTTTCAGACTTTTTCTACCAAAAGGACCTAAAGATGTCCCGCGAATGTGAGGGAAGCGTTAAAATGCAATAGCTTTTGAGTGGTTGCCGTGGTTCGTCTGCATAAGCCGAGCGGTCGTGTGCTGCCTTCGGGTCGGCGATAAAAGAATCCTTCGGGTAATTAGTTCCGTACCGTGTCCTCCACGGTATCAGGCCTACCATCAAGGTGAAAGGTTTCAAGGCATTTCGTTTTCGTTTGCTTTTATTTTTATTGCCTCGTTTTTTTGTGCGTCTTCCTTGTACGTCTTGAAGCGGTTGGCACGTGGTGAAAGTTTTAATTTGTTGTACCGTTTTAATTACCCGGGCAATCCTTCCGTAATCCTTTCCAATTGTTCTTGTGGCCTCGAACGATAATTATAGCAGCGTATTCATTGCGTTTTGGTTTTTTGTTTTGAGTCAAGAATGGTTTTTGTCCTTTGTTTATAGGGACTGTGATATTGGATGGACGACGTTATTGAGTCATTATTGAACAGAGTAGCTGTGTTGTCGTATTTTGCTACTTTGATGGGTAGGCAAATGTTAATTTAAATTGTGTATATTGGCGTGGTTTTTAGTGCTACAATAATTGGATGAGAATGAGAAAGTATCTTTTTTCGTTTAAAAGTTTAGTAACAGGAACTGTGCTATAAAACTTCTTCGTCGTTGAGTCTCAAACTTCAAAGGGTCCTTGGCCTGCCGTATTCTTGACTTTCCTTCAGTTCGTTATACCCTTAGCAGGATAGTCAGTCGTGCGCAGTGCGTGGTTTGAATAGTTCATAATAAATCACTCCAGCCTGGTCTCACCAGATATGCAGCAAAACCTTTTAGCTATGGATGTTTAACCAATATAACGAAATTGAGGTATAACCGAGATACCACCTATTTTTTTGAGCTTAAGATTTCTTAAAGGGATTCGTGTTAATGAGTTAATAATATTTAAGCATCCAAACGTGTAGTTTCTGCCATATTAAAGCATGATTTATGTCGTTTTAAATGCGTCAACATTGTTTCCCATTTTCATTTAGCCTTTTATATTTCAAAAAGTCAATTAATATTGTTAGCGTTATTTGATATAGTACAGTAACACAAGAAATCCGCTGCATTAACTGACGCAACGCAAATGCGAGATCTAGTTCAACTGTAAGTCTTGAATGGTTGATTCTGAAAATTTGTTAAGACAGAGTGTGATCTTCAGTTAATTAAATTAATTAGGCAATTCAATTCCCAATGTTGTTGTACAATTGCTAATTACACCATTAATACGTGTAAGCAATAGACTATAGTTTGTGCATTATGGTTTAAATTTTGAATTCGTTTTCATCACTTTCTTTTATTGGTTTTTAAGACCTCAGCATTGTTGAAGAATTGTGAATAAAAATGTAGCCCAAATGGTGCTGTTCTTATTGTAAAAAGTCAACCTAAAGAAACATTTTGAAGTCGTACGATTTGTAATAATTAAACAAAATTTTGTATGATTTTTCTAACTTCTTGTGTTGCCTGTTAATATAAGCATTCAAAATTTAAATTTAGTTATAACTTTTTTATGTCAGAGCCTCTTGATATCTGTTTTCCTTTTTTGTTTTGGGGCTTAGATCTCTAGTGTCTTACTTATTTCTAAATATAAGTATATCGTTCTGCTGTTTTCTACTGAATCTATATTGTATTTTGCGTTTTGTTTCTTACAAAAGATACACTTATACTAATCTTATCCTTCTTTTCTTCCACTTAACTATCTTTCTGTTAGTTTCTTTCAAACAGCTTCTTTTATTTCATGATCTAAGTTCTTTCATTCATTTATTAACATGAGTTTTCGTTTGTTTACTTGTTGTACACTTCTTGAATTACTCCTGTTTAGGATTTATTTCATTTTTTAAACAAAGCATTTTCATTGAAATGGTGGAAGAACGATATATTCTATTGGCTTTAGTTTTTAGTTTGTTTTTGTTAATTCAGCTTGGAACATGTGTTTGTTTGTTCTTGTTGTTTGCGCATTAGTTTATATACTTTGGTCGAGCGCAATCCACTGCTTGACATTGCTATTTATTGAATGTTTTTTTTTGAATATAATCGAAATAAATAAAGTATAAACTAATGGCGATTAACATTCTGATTCCTGGTAATAAATGTCCACCGGTTGATTCCATTAGTTGATTTCAATTTTTCCCTATCGATCTTGCTCGTACACATCGTCGAACCTAGATTGATGATGGTAGGCTGTCATTTAATTTATTTCCATCGCCATTTCCTTCCACATGACATCCTCGCACTTACATTAATCAACTACCGAGCTCCGTAGAGAAAAGTTCGCCAACAGCAACATACTACGCCATACTCCTATACACTAATCCCACAGCTTTGTGCTGACTCTGAGTAAAAAATTTACATTTACTTGATTATCGCACACCACCGCACAAGCCTTTCAGTACGTGTGTATATGTGAAATCGCATGTTTTTCACACAAATCTACTTAACGTTCCGTTCCGTGTGTTTAAAGAAAAAATGGGTTGTCTTTGAAACAGTTTCCCAACCCCTACGGAGAGGTGTTTTTGGGTGGTGACAACGGATTTAACCTCAACCTGATCAACACTGACAACACCGGCACACAACACGAAAGAAAAGCTCCATCTCGGGCCGAGAAGGAGCCGGTGTTGAAGTTTTGTAAAATTGCGAGCAGAAATTAATTACGAAAGTGTCAATTCGTTTAATTAAAACGTCCTGCTTTCGGGTTGTTGCGGGCGTGGGTTGTGGGCTTAGGATTTAGATGAAGAAATATTTAATTAATTTACTTTCTTCCTCCTGCTTTTCCCGCCAACAATACGCGCCCTTTGCTGTTGGTTGTTTGAAGGAATTTTCTTAACACAGCACACGGCATGTGAGTAGACATGTCGATTGGGTGGTTTTTTGTGTGCCCTTACCACAAAAGCTTTACTGTTTGTGACACAATCCTCTGTAGAAGCTGCGTGTGTTTGTGTGTTCAAACTCATTTTTCTCGAATTTTCCCTATGTATGCGGAAAAAGCCTTGTAAACATTCACATTCCTTTCCAAAAGAATATCAACACCATCTGCAGTGTACCGAAAATCGTTCGCCAGCACCCACGAGACGCTGATGATGAACAACAGCACACGTTTTCCAATGGCAGCCGGTATATATCATAAAATTCTACATGGTTGTAAAAGCTGGCCTTTTCTTGCTGGTTCGATGCTCGGAAAAACGGAAGACCCCATAAACAAGACAATAACAATAATTGAAAAGAAACGATCGAACGAAAGCACGAAACTGATGGCACGTTACGAGCTGTAGAGCAACGGAACGTAAAGAAAACCCCAACCTCTACTCCAAAGCTGGTGGCATCCTTCAGGGTGGAAGGAAAAACAACCCTCACAAAGGAAAAAAAATTACCGTCCAAAGGCACACGAATTGGACATCGGGCTGATCGGCGTCATCACCCACCAGGGAGCTGTGAGATATTTGTTTTCCCTTTTTCCAAACCGTGCGTAGGGCTTTTCCACTGCCACTGACATAGCAACGGTCTTTCACTTTCGATGCCGACTCTCTAGCGTCCCGAATGGTCCGAACGCTACCGAAAGCTTTGGTGCTGAAATGTGGACCCGAGCCACACAGAACGCATGAGGCTTCCGTGCAAATAAAACGTTATTGGAAGTGGGCCAAATAAAAGGCAGGGCAAAGCTGGCCATTTTCTTTGCCGATCGACCTAACGGGCGCTCCATGGTTTTTCCTTTCGTGAGTGAGTGTGGGTAGTGGGTGTCCCACAAGACGATTTTTTGTTTGCAGTTCCACCCCAACAAACGATGACTTTTATGTGAGTGTATGTTTTTTGCAGTTTGGGCGATGAAAATTATACCCTCGGGAGCTGACTTGCCTCGTTTTTCATCGCTCACTGGCTTGCCTGGCTGGTGTTATGAAACGCTGAAAGCTATGGCCTGATAATGTCAAATGCTCAATAGGTCAATTGGAAAGGCAAGTCTTTTCTTTTGCCATTCGGACGGTGCATAACATCTGAAAGGTTTTTCAATTCACTGTTTCTCGCTCTCTCTCTCTTTCGTTCTGACAACTTTATCGACACACTGGAGACCATCTACATGTGTAGTTTTTTGTATCAGAAAACTCACAAAAGAAGGTGGATTTCGTAATCAAAACACTTCAACAAGCCGCTCATTCAAAATTGGCTTTATATTTATGGAGCTAGCCGAGGAAGAAGTACTTCCCACATGAGTCTTTGGTATAGCATTTTGCTTAATATATTGCAGCTAAACTCATAGTGATAGCAAAGTCCCTAACCAAGCTCAACATCGCTAATAGCTCCTTCGAGCTTTCGGCGCTCTGCCGTTCTGTAGTATGATCGACCACCGTTTGCTAATCAATCTTGCCCGCCAATTGGCTCGCGCCAGCTCTCGAAGGAGGAATAAAGTTTTGCAAAGGGGTTTTTGGCGTACGGCGAAGCCATAAATCCTTCTTCACTTCACCCACGGGGCTAATCTAAATAATTATGCCCCAATCTTCACTTTCGCAACCCGTGAAGAAGTTAATCGAGCAGTGGCTTTACTTGAAGATTAAGATGTGTAGCATCTTTTGTGGGCGAGAACTCTCACCACGTGGAGAGGGAGAGATCGAGCGAAGTACGAAAACTGTGTTTTATTGATGTGCCATAATTCTTCAAGACAGTGTTCGCTCTTGCGCTATGAGTTTGTATGAAGTGTTTTGTGTATTTTAACGTAGGAAAAGGTAGTTTTCATGGATATGGCGGAAATTGTTTAATGAATCTGTTGAACGAACCATTAGCAATGATAACATTGACGTCTTTCACTAAGGAAATCGTAAGAATTATTTTAAAAAAAACTTGACAGTGCTTGATAGAATGATGTTTTGACAGTCAATCGGATCAATAAAGATACAAAGGAGAATAAGATAAAAATACTGAACAGAATATTCGGACACGATTTGTCTCAATACTGTTTAAACTGAATAAAAATAGTCTAGAGAGAAGACTGTAACGTAGGTCAAGTACCAGAAACTGGTATACACTAAATATTTTAATATTTTTTCTATAAAATAGTGAAAAAGAATAGAGAAAAAACGGGAATTTAGTGGAAAAGTTATCACAAGAAAAGTGACCAGACAACACGCATAGTAGGTAAGAGTTGACAAATGACTCCAGTAGTCTAAAGCCTGACGAGACTGGTTGAGCTTTTGCGTGTAATGGAGCAATACATTACAGTGTCGTAGATGTTTAGTGTTCCACTTACAAGAAGAAGAAGACGAAGAAGAAGAATGAGAAAAAGAAGAAGAACAAGAACCAGAAGAAGAAGAGGAAAAAGGCCTAATTTTTAATACACATTATCTCGAAACAGAACATAATAAATATAGTAGCAGTCCATTACATGATTAAAGGTATCAACTGGTCAAAGTTGATCACAATCGTCTATCTTTACGTTGTTCCAGAATTTTTGGCATTCACATCTGCGTCAAAACTTATCTGAAGCTAAATTTACATTAAGTTTCATATTTTTTTTTATTAACGAATCTATCGTATGAACGTTGCTCTTTGCAAGTCCAGCTACGAATAAAGTTAGGTCAAGGAAATCAGAAATGGTTGGTCTTATGTTTAAAATGATTAAATGATTACAAAATAAGGTGAAAATTGTACATAATATTCTTAGTTAAGTATAAGTTTATTCAGGATGACAATACTGTTAATGAACTTGCTATAACGAAGCTCTTTAAATTTCTTTAGATTCTAATTCTATTTAAGCAAGAGTATAAAATTGATATCCTTTAATTTCCTAACATAAATTCTTAATAGTTCTTGATTGACAAATGATGCTACCAACAAGTGTACTACAATGTTCTTCTTCTTTGAATCTATATTCTCCAAGCCTGTTATTTCTAGTTTCCTTGTCTTGAGTTGCTTAAGCTGCTGGTTAGTTAGTCCTGCTCACAGATAATTTTGATTATTGCAAAACAAATTGCTTATCGTTAATCAAACAAAGAGATTTGAGACGTTCAGGCAACATTTTAGAGAATGCTTTTTGGAACGACTTATACAAGAATATGAAATTGATTATTACATTTATGTGAAGCTATATCTAAGAGGCTTGGGAAATTGGTCTTGAGTTACGTTATAAGAAATCCTTAACATGAAACTTTACTGCAATTATATGAGAAAGGAAATTCTTGTTGTAAAAGAGAAAAAAATTAAATATTATATTATTCACAATGAATTAAACGCAACTTTACATTTATTTGCAGAAAAATATTATAAAGTTAGAATGTTATTCATTCCAACGTATTAAATTACATACCTAGTTTACTGAAACAATATAAAGAGTAATTATAAATAATATACAGCATTTCTCATTAGGCAAATGAAATTAACCCCTACATTTAGCTACCCTCAGTTGAAAATGAAACCTTACAATCACCCCTTTTCTATAACCTATTCTTCACGACCATAAAGCTTCGCCACCCATCCCATCTAACCTAGCCATTAGATCGAGTGTCCTTTTTAATTTCCCACCTTCTACGCGCGTTTCGATGACAACAGAAGCTGTCTGCAATGGCCGGAACGGTTGTTCCCCCTTTCTATTAGCACGCTCGTCACCGTTTCGTCCTCGCTTCAAAAGCCACCCGAACACACTCACCGAGCCTAACGATGCGCCGGCCGAGACCCATAATAAGGACACCGTACAAGCCTCCCATTCTTAAGCACCAACGAAGCGTCTTAAAACCAAGAGCAGCACTAAATTTGCCAAGTAATTTAATATAGCATCTCATTAGCCGAGCCTCTCCGTTGAGGGACGTGTTCCGGGCATCGGGGCTCGGTGTTCGGCCCACTTCAGAAGTGGTAAACCGCCTAATTTAAATCCAGCCGAGCGTTGGTGCTCTGTCTTTGCCGCCCTACACAACGCAAACGAACAGACCGAAGTCGGGAAAAAGTCGCTAACAGAAAAGCTTAACAGTTTGGTAAGATTTTCATTCACTTGTTCTCCGGTCCCGTTCGGTTGTTCACCGTGCCCACACAGAAAAAGGAATTAACAACCACCTGCCTGCCTGTCTGCCTGTCCGCTTTCTAAGCACTCAAGTCACCCTCGTCGGTACGAACGACGGTTGTGAAATTATGTCATAATTCTGCGCAAAACATTCACAAATTAAACCGAGTCATTTGGAAATCCGGCCACTACTTCCTTCCGGCGGTGGTTCCCTTACCAACGCAACCGACACAGTGAGAGTTTTGGCTCGCGTTTTTCGGCACGAAGACTTTCTGTCAAACAGAGCGGTGGTTGAGCGTTTCCGACAGGCTTGAGGCATCTGGCACCCGAGGTTAGGAAATCAAAACGCAAAACCAAAATCTTCCAACTTCTCGTTCGCGTTAAGCTACCGCCTGAAGGATGTGTCCGGTGATGCGGTGCGAGTGCTTTTTTGTTGCGTAAATTCCACTGAAATCTGGTGTTTCGCAGATTCGTCATGAGCAGCATCATCATCAGCAACGGTTGTAGGTTGTTTCTTCGGCGAAGAATTAACTCCCCAAGGATGGGCAATAATGTACATTGGGTTGGAGAGTCGTCATCTTTTAAATTGCTGGCGGGTACGACTGGTTGACAGAGTGAAAGTACACGATTGGTCAATCTACTTTTAAACAGGATGAAGCTGGTTTGTTTGATGTATTCGTGAGGCCTGACGCTTTGTGCCCGGTGTGATTATAATTTCGTTGGAAATGAAAATAATCTTCAAAGGAAGGCTCAAGGCAATTACCGTTCTGGTGCCAATTTTGCTGCAGAATCGTTATGGAGGTGGTGTGGATTTCTTGCCAGATTTTTGAGTGAAAGGAAGGTTTTTATTATAAATTTCAACAAGACTAAAATATTTTATACCCATCTTTAATAACAAGTGACTTCAGTATTGATAGCTTCGAAAAATTCATTAGCAAAACATTTATTTTTATATTGCTTTTCTTTTTCCAAACTTAATGTCCTGTTAAGTATTTGTACTACTTAGTCGTAGGTCTATCATACAGAATTCAATACCTGGTCGATCCTGTGCTGTGTGAAAGACCTGCGTCAACTTAAGACTAAAACTTTTTGAAGAAACGTTGAAAAAACTCTCGTTTTTGAGTATTCTTCGTGAAAATACTATAAATTATCTGAAACTGCGTAAAATTCAGACTTTGTTTCAATAAGAAAAAAAATTATAATAAATAATATTTAGGAAAATGTAAAATAGTATTTTGCGATTATCTCTCCAGCACTGTTGGATGCTGGAAAGGTATCATCAGCTCGTTTAGAAGCTAGTGATGATCTTGAAGCTAGGACGCTTCGAGGTATAAAACGTCATTAGTTTTCATTTCTGAAGTAATACCCAAGCTGATAACCGGTAAATGTTTGGTTAATGGTCATGGAAGTTTTTGTCAGTTAAAACCTGATAATAGCCTGGGTCCTCTCCGAAAGCCTCGCGGGAATCTGTTTGTAGATGTACTTTGTCATGAAAAAAAGATTTTGAAATCAGCTGGAAAGTTAGCTTGCGTAACTGCTTCAACTAATGATTATTAACGCGCCTTTTCTCACAGGAGCTCGATCCAAATCTATTTCACATAGCTTTATCTTAAAAAACTCTCTGTTTAAATTCAGTAGTTTGTAAGCTTGCGATCGTTTTGTTTTCAGTCAAGTCCTTAAGCTACTGTTTCTAATACACCTCAGCGTTATAATGCAGTTTAATTACTTCTGTACTTTGTAAGACGTTCGGCCATTAGTTAACTACTCACTTATCTGAGTAGATTAGCTCAGTCGTTAAAGGTGTTGCTTTCATATTTATCTGTAATAGACATTTATCATTAAGGTTTTTTTATACCTGTCAAAACTTACAATAAATAATTTCGAATTGCTCGCACTACAAACACTTCAGCTTGAGTTTAACCTCCAGCATGTTGAGAGCAGCATAAAACCTGCATAGAATAAGCAGACTACTAACACTTGAAGCTCTAAAATGTCTCTGAGTTGAAGTATGTATAGTTACAATCGCTTACTTTCAAGAACTAGTGTGCTGCTTTTAAATTAAAATGCTTTTGAATTTGGACTTCCCATCCAATTGATCCTTTACGGCGCCATCTACCGGAATCAGACGGTGCCAAAACCGATTACTAGTAGCAATGTATCAAGACTGATCTTCACTTTTTGAAATGCCTCTCGCAAAATCCGTGTTCTCAGAAGGCGTAGACTTCGTAGAATGTATAGATACTCTTATTTAAGACTATAAGCTTCTTTGTGAAGACAGCGCTCAGAGCTAGAGCTGCTACGAGACGAAATACCTGCAGAATGAGGACTATGCTTGAAACAATATAAATAAGTAGAGACAGTTATTCGAGAGCGTTCTGGTAAACGTATAGTCAGAGCAGTGTTACTTGACATGGTCATTGCTTCAAACAGAACACAGAATATCGATGTGATGTTGAAGCTTCTCATCTGGTGACTGACTGTATCTCTCAAACCCACTAGCACGCCTAACACTAGTTGCCAGAGTGTGGAGAGTGTGAAGAGAGGCCAGAATATTGTATTGCATTTAAGTTTATCATACAATCACTCACACTTTATCTACAATCACACAATCACAACCGTATATTAACAATTATATTTAACAAACATTCTTCCACTTTAACTTTCTTCCACTCTCATAGACAATCAACCCAAGGCCGCATGATCGTTGTCGGTGATGGAGCTCTCCTAATAGTCGGTACCTTCAAACGGCGCGTCCCCGATCCCGACTTCAAGGTAAGCTCACACTGGTCAGCAAACAACATTCCAGGCAAACATAATAAACTGCCAAACCCCGGGAATGCTTCCGTCGTAACGATGGTTTATTAGTTTAGAGCACTATTAGGTAAGCTCACACTGGTCAGCAAACAACATTCCAGGCAAACATAATAAACTGCCAAACCCCGGGAATGCTTCCGTCGTAACGATGGTTTATTAGTTTAGAGCACTATTAAAGCTTCCAGTTTTTGTTGCATTAGCCTTCCGTCCCATTCCGGGTGTTTTTCATTTCGATTGTTTAACTTTCCCATCCGGGTTGGGCGAAATAATATTTGCCAAACAGAGCATCCCTTTTCCTTTCGTCCAGCGTTACTGATACACCCGAAACGGACGAACGTTTTGTTTTGGGACATTGAAATTAAATTACACCTTCGCTCCTTCTCCCCCATTCAACAGCTCTATCTATCCTCGAACATAAGTTTGGCCGACTACAACATGGGCTACTGCCTCACGGGGACACTCGAGCGTGGCTGCGAACGGACGAACCAGTATCAAACCACGCACTTTGCCGTCATCCGGCGCTGTTGGCCTTCGAACGAGCATGACGGTCACCCTTCTCCCCCCTTTAACAGCTCTATCTATCCTCGAACATAAGTTTGGCCGACTACAACATGGGCTACTGCCTCACGGGGACACTCGAGCGTGGCTGCGAACGGACGAACCAGTATCAAACCACGCACTTTGCCGTCATCCGGCGCTGTTGGCCTTCGAACGAGCATGACGGTCACCATGGCGGAGGGTTCGGTGTGGGTGGCATCGGTGGGGGAGGCGCTGGAGGCGGCGGTGGTGGTGGTGGAGGTGGTAGTAAGAATAACAACAAAACACAGCACACCTACATCGATTTCCTTTTCAACCGATGATGGCGTGATGGGGCGGGTTAAGAGTGAAATACTGACAAAAAAGCGAAACAAAAATGGCGATTACGTGAGTGCGAATTTTGTGTTTTTGTTCCTATTTTCTTCGAAACGGCCCGTTGCGGCAATAAGCTAGTGAAGTGGCTGGGGCTGCGTGAGCCATCTCGGATGATGTGTGAGTGTGCGTGTGTGCTTTTAGGTAGCATTCGATGATACTATAAATTTAGATATGGGTGTACATTATACAAAGTGAGGGTGAATTTTTGCGGAAGAAGAAATGCAGCAAGGACATTAACAATGCGAGCTCTGCTTTTAAAAAGCAAAACCTTTTTTTCTTTGAAGCTTAACTTTGGCAATCCATAAAGCAGCTACTGGAATCACTCTAAGCATAAAAGCATAGCAAAAAGGTAAGAGATGAAACACTATAGAGAAGATAAAACGAAATACAAAAACAGATGAAAAGAAACCGAAAAAATAATGCAAAACAAATCAATTGATGTGCTGAAAATGCAAAACAAATTAAAAAGGCAAAGGCAGAAAACCAGAATAGCCTATCGTAACGAAAAGATAGAACATAGATATGAAATAAAACAAACCATTTCTAGAATCTCAACCACACCACAAGCAAAAAATTCGCAAAACATAAATCAAAAACAAAATATTAAACAAAACACAAACAAGAGAATAGAGAATAGAAGCGCGCGAATAGATAAAAAAACCAAACAATTCCGAAACAAATCGAGAGAAACAATAACCATAAAAAGGGAAAGTAAATATCGCCACGTACAGAAGCACCTTTATTTATTTTAGAACATTTTGCTTGCGGTGAAAAAAAAACAGAAAATCGTTTTGTGAAACTGGTGCACACCAAACAACTAAACAACGGAAGAGGGATCGAAACGCATTCGATCGCATTTTTCGCACGCATTCGTTGTTTCGTGTTGGTGCAAACCATTCCTAAAGGTGAACAAAACATGTATTAAATCAAACACACGAGCGAGGTTTGGGTTTGTGTGCAATCATTCCTATAGAGATAAATACGGACGTAGCCGATTGGAGGAATGGAGTTGTTTGACAATTTTGATGCTGCATTACACACGTAGGGAAA
>KZ061847.1:87052-199259 GCA_002091835.1 Anopheles maculatus
ATAAACTTTATGAGAAGGCGAACGAAACCTCCATGGAGGCGCCCAGTACTTGATACATATTAGTAGATTAGTAGAAGGAACAGATGGGAAAATGTGAATAAACCCAAATCTTCAAGCTTGATACATTTTAAAATACAAATGTCAATTGTCACCGAACCCAGTACACCCTTTTTTGCATCCTTTGTTGTTCCCTTCCGAACGTCAAATGTGATCAAAACGTGTGTCTTATTGTTAGTCACGAGAAGCGAAACCTATCCAGCCTTACATCACTATTAAATACAACACTGTGCTTACTCATACTCACGACACACACACACACGCACACAATTCTTGCAACATTCAAAATGAAAGAAGAAACCCCCGATACGACCCATGCACGGTGAATAGGAATACCATTTTAAAAATACATCACCGATTCTCACCACCATTCGGCGACGGGCTTTTGCTATCGCCTGAAGGTAAGCCGCTCTACCGGGAAAACCGTATCCAATTTCGGTAAAGCATCCTGGCTTTGCACAATGCCACAGCGCAAAAGCGTACCACTTTATTCATCCGGCGTGAACGGTGTGAGGTTGGTGCGAGTCGTCTGGTGGTGCCCGGATGACACGTGCACGAGAACCTTTCCTAACGAGATTAAATGTAAATCGATAACGGTATCTGATTTATATTTTTGTGATCCACACCGTTTCATGTACACATTGATTTTACTGTGTTGAATTTTGTGTGTAAAATTTTATTTAAAAAAATGTGTTACTTGCGTGCGTGTGATTAAATTGATATCTAGCAAAAATTACGAAACATCAAAATTGGAATTAAAAATTAATATATTTTCTTCCTAATGTTTCGGCAACGCATCCACTTACACAGCACTTGAGATTTTCATTTCCATCAGCCGAACAAAACCGTAAATCAACATTGCTTTCCGTGCACGGGAAGGCCGTCGACAGAAAAGTACTTCGGCAGCACCGCACACGGCCCAGGCCCAGGCTCGCTTGCCGAACTGCTTTAACGAGCGCTGCTAGGCGCGCTGGAAATCTCATGGGAGTTCATCCATCTTGCATGATCGAAATGACTTACCGAGAAATGCGAGGTTCTTACCCAGGAGCTTATTACCTTTAGCAGCTCGTTACCAGTCGACCGAACCATCCACACGCTGTGTACACGCGGCTGTCGATGTTTCCAGGGCGAAACGGGCCCGAACCGACCTGCAACAACATCACTCGCTCTCACTCTCTAGCTCATATCGCCAGAGGAGGAAAAGGTGAATAAATTTCTTGAATAATTTTCGACGATATGAAAATTCAATGAAGTT
Organism: Anopheles maculatus; assembly: GCA_002091835.1. Lineage (NCBI taxonomy): Eukaryota > Metazoa > Arthropoda > Insecta > Diptera > Culicidae > Anopheles > Anopheles maculatus. The sequence goes on from KZ061847.1 coordinate 88,365, forward strand.
ATAAATCACATCTTACAAGCCCCCGTTCTATGTACGCCATCGCGATCGGATACGGTTCACAGGCGAACGTTGTATGGTACGTGCGTGTTTTCTTTTCATAGTCTGACGGTCCCTTCGGTTTTAGGGTTTTCGATTTCGGCGCTTACATCTTATACCCGGGAGAGCTTTGTTGAAGTGGGGCGGCCCGGTGGTGATGCGACAGCGGCGCCGGTCTTCACACGGCAGGACCGGGGTTCAAGTCTCATCTGGGCCGTTCCCCCATAGTGAGGATTGACTAACCAACTATGCGGTATCAATTAGTCTAGTAAGCCAGAAATGGCAGGCATGACCTAAGTGGTCGTTAGGCCAACAAAGAAGAAGCTTTGTTGAAGTAAAAATTATCTCACGCGGCAAATGTGTGAGGTAACGATGCTGGCGCCTGAAATTGGCTGAAATCGGTTTTTTGGTCCAAGGGTAGTAAGATAACGAGCTTTCTATGCAAGTGGATGTGGATCACTTGAAACAAGAGATAAATAGAAATATGACAGGAGATGAAAATGAAATATGTTTGAAAAATGCGCAACATAAACCTTTTCAGAACTCAATTTGAACTTAGAACGTTGCTATGTAACGCCTAAAAGTATGCAAATCACCAACAAATTTAGAATAGAAGTTAGAAAAATAAAACGTTTGACAAACTTTTATCATATGTACAATCCAAAAATCCATTGTTTACACATCTGTTTTGACATTTTGAGGCTAAAATGCTTCTTACTTTACATACAAACTTGACAGACAGCGCCCAAAAGCGTAACATTTTATTCGATCAAAACCCCACTAAACCATATTCGAGTAGGTGCTCGAAACATTGTTCGAAATGATCGAATCAATAATTTTAATAAATAATTTGCTGTAGTAACTTAAAATTTTAATTGACTGTTTAGTTATTCAAGAAATTATTCCGACAATTATTTAGAAAAAAAGATAGAGACACACTTGTGAAATTGTGAGAAAATCAACTGTCAAAATGGTATAACAGTTGTCAAACTCTTTTGGGATGATATTTCTGTTTTGATTCAATTGCTGTGGTTGTTCAACTGTTCAACAGATTGTGATTTAAAATAGTCATAATTTAAAGTATAAAAATATTGATTGAAAGTTTAATAAAAGCTTTAAATATGCAAACCTAAAGTGTGGTATCATTGAGGATAAAAAATTTGTTTAAAACTTGATCCTTTTCTACTTTCTTCTAATTCTGAAAGTAATTCAGTGTAAATAGACATTTAAAAAATTACAATATAACGCCTGAAAGTATGCAAATCTCTTAAACTTTGTTCCACGTCAAAACAGACGCATCTAACAAAGGGAAATTTTACCGTCATAGCATCACAGTTTAAGCTTCCATTGCATACTAAGTGTTGTATAAATCTCCAAATAAAAATAAAGTAACTATCTTATGAGCTAAAACGTTCAGCACTTAAGAGAGTGTTCATCACTCCACTGGTCATGTGAAATCGATCGCTAGCTTAACTCTCGCCACAATAAACCAAACCAAAAGAAGCTTCATCGGTAAGCATATTTATCTAACGGACTCTGGATAGATAACGAAACGATCGAATACATAATTTCGCCCCTCAAACACACACACACATTCCTCCCTGTGTCTCCGAAGACGCATCAACACTCTCCTTTATCTTGGGCAAGAAAATGCTTCTTCGACTCGGGTCGCCTTTGAGCGCTCTACCAGTTCGGACCGGGCGCCGGCGAATATGTAAGCGGAAATAAATAATGCATGAATTGTTTATGCTGTATTCTTTCCGGCTGCAAACGTGCGCCCGAGACTCGACTGTGCACGAGAGTATAAAATGAGCTGCCAGTCTGTTTGCAGCGCGATTGTGTCTTGTTGCTACGACCGCTGCTTCAAGAACAAACAACTAGCTGAAGGCGCGCGTAACAGCATAAGAATGATTCCTGTTGTGTGCTTGTGTATGTCCTGGTCACTGGTCCGGTAAAGCTCCGGTGGCGTCACTGCGAAAAGGATAAAAGCAACCAAACGAAACGCAAAATAATATAAACAAAAATCCCAAAATGTTGACAGTTCCATTTGTGGGAATATTTTCACTTCACTGCCAGCCGAGGCGAAAGTTCCCAACTCTTTTTTTTTCTTCTTGTTGCGTTGTTTTTCCTTTCTACAACGAAAAAAAGCCAGCTGATAAACAAAACAATTTCCTGTTTTTTCTTTGTTTTGCTTTCTGTTTTGCATTCTAGCGGTTGAAGCGTTGTTTTTTCCTGTATCGTGCGTTTGTGCAGTTTGCGAGAATCGCTAAAATGGTTTAGCTGTGCCAGCAACAAAACTCTTATAAACGGAAGAGAGAGCGAGAGCGAGAGAGCGAAAGAACGTGACAAACGAAACAAAGCACATTGTTCAATCTACTTTTGCTGTTTGATAAATGTAAATTTTGCCTGCGTGTGCATGTGCAACTGCAAGCGAGTTAAAAAGGGGCTCAGAGTCATGTAAATCCACCACCTTTTGCTGTGTGGGGCACGGTACGGCTAGAATTTTAATCTGTTTATGTTCACGCGACCGTAAACTTTCATAGGTTATTAATCCTTTTCCACTTTGTGGCAGGCGGACCAAACGGGTTCCATTGCATTTTTTGTGTGTGTGTGTCGTTGTTGTTGCTCCACCTCACTACTCCATTTTGTGCTTCAATCAATGTCGACCGTCGAAAGGGCTTAGCTAAGTGGAATGGAACAACAATGGAGCGAGAAAAACAACGGCAGCAAAAAATCTCATTACTATTTTAAAGCATCCAGGAAAGCTTTAACCGGTTGCCATTTTCTTTTTTTTCAAACGTAAACGTTGAATGAAACATTTATGTGTGGTTATTACATGTGATACGAAAGGGAACAAGAAAAAACGGGGATCCATTTTACAATAAACCCTGCCAGCGCTCAGATCCTCTTAAAAGATCATATTTGTCAAGCGCATTGCATACCGTCGGGCTGCAATGCAACTCGCCACCGATTCTCAAAGTCAGCTGGATCAACAGCCGGGGTTTGGATGATTAATATTTAATGAAGTGATGATAATGCATCGTGCGGAAATCGGATTCGGTACGGTTGACAATTTTCGGTATCGATCCGTTTGCCCTTAAAAGACCACCAACACCACAATGGCCGGTGATGCAGGACGTTCCTTTGTTTCGGCCCAGTTCGACAATGATGGCCGTGCTTGGGGAACAATTTAATTATCCGTTTAATTGAAAATAAATAATTCATCCTGTTTCCAAGGTTTTTTTTTACATTAAAACGTGGTACGGTTACGGAAATTTGTTCCGAACCAATGTTGCAGTTCTGGTGTGGTGAAGTTGTTTCTCTCATTTATCAACTGCTGGTTGAAATGTCGAATTTCTAGGATCAATCACGGGCTTGTACTACTTCTATGATTTATTGCCAGTAACTTTACCACAATCTCCTTTTTATTCCCTTCTAATCTACATCGAATTATAAATGTCTAGGCACAACAGAACAGGCTCGAAAACTCGTTTCCATTTCCATTACGACATCGAAAATCAATTTCCACATTCCCCAAACACAAACCACAAACCACAGCACTTGCTCCCTGGTCATCCCAACCGTGTACGTCATCTGCAATGACAAAAGAAAGAAAAACTTGCCAACCAACGTGACAAACGAAACAAAGCACATTGTTCAATCTACTTTTGCTGTTTGATAAATGTAAATTTTGCCTGCGTGTGCATGTGCAACTGCAAGCGAGTTAAAATGGGCTCAGAGTCATGTAAATCCACCACCTTTTGCTGTGTGGGGTACGGTACGGCTAGAATTTTAATCTGTTTATGTTCACGCGACCGTAAACTTTCATAGGTTATTAATCCTTTTCCACTTTGTGGCAGGCGGACCAAACGGGTTCCATTGCATTTTTTGTGTGTGTGTGTCGTTGTTGTTGCTCCACCTCACTACTCCATTTTGTGCTTCAATCAATGTCGACCGTCGAAAGGGCTTAGCTAAGTGGAATGGAACAACAATGGAGCGAGAAAAACAACGGCAGCAAAAAATCTCATTACTATTTTAAAGCATCCAGGAAAGCTTTAACCGGTTGCCATTTTCTTTTTTTTCAAACGTAAACGTTGAATGAAACATTTATGTGTGGTTATTACATGTGATACGAAAGGGAACAAGAAAAAACGGGGATCCATTTTACAATAAACCCTGCCAGCGCTCAGATCCTCTTAAAAGATCATATTTGTCAAGCGCATTGCATACCGTCGGGCTGCAATGCAACTCGCCACCGATTCTCAAAGTCAGCTGGATCAACAGCCGGGGTTTGGATGATTAATATTTAATGAAGTGATGATAATGCATCGTGCGGAAATCGGATTCGGTACGGTTGACAATTTTCGGTATCGATCCGTTTGCCCTTAAAAGACCACCAACACCACAATGGCCGGTGATGCAGGACGTTCCTTTGTTTCGGCCCAGTTCGACAATGATGGCCGTGCTTGGGGAACAATTTAATTATCCGTTTAATTGAAAATAAATAATTCATCCTGTTTCCAAGGTTTTTTTTACATTAAAACGTGGTACGGTTTCGGAAATTTGTTGCGAACCAATGTTGCAGTTCTGGTGTGGTGAAGTTGTTTCTCTCATTTATCAACTGCTGGTTGAAATGTCGAATTTCTAGGATCAATCACGGGCTTGTACTACTTCTATGATTTATTGCCAGTAACTTTACCACAATCTCCTTTTTATTCCCTTCTAATCTACATCGAATTATAAATGTCTAGGCACAACAGAACAGGCTCGAAAACTCGTTTCCATTTCCATTACGACATCGAAAATCAATTTCCACATCCCTCAAACACAAACCACAGCACTTGCTCCCTGGTCATCCCAACCGTGTACGTCATCTGCAATGGCAAAAGAAAGAAAAACTTGCCAACCAGTTGACAACGGCAAATGAATGACTAGGCAGTGGTCAACGCTTTCATTCCGTTTGCGTTGAACGTTTTGTGGTCACAATACAGACGAACACACCAGATGTCATAAAACATAAATCTCTACCGATTACGCTCTAATTGTAACTCTCTGGTTGTCTGGCTGACAGTGGGGTGAGTTGTGTCGATGGAGGAAAGTAAATGTCGGTATCTCGTTGATTAGGTGTGGTCAGATCGATTGTAAACCGGGTGCTAATCAAAAGCCATTCATTCGACAAGCTTTTAATTCAAACAAAGTGATGAAGCATTTTTCATCCCGATGTGGGTACTCTACGGAAGAGAGAATGACTGCCATTGGTCATTTTTTCCAGCAATGGAAGAGGATTTTTTTACTCATTTTTGATATACTTTTTTGATTTAATCTGAATATTCTTCAGTTGCAATCATCATGGATGTATCTACAATATTATAAGACAATACTTATAGTGTTTTGAACTACTTCTTTCGATACTTCGTTTAGTTACAGTGACGGACAATAAAATAAGACCACCTTATTAATTTAATTCCTTAAAAATGACGCATAAAATCAAGCCAATGTTTAACGAATCAACATAGTTTGTTGTCGATATAATATGGTATAATGCAAAAAGTGATACTGAATCAATTTCCTGATTGATTCAACAAAATTCTAGTTTTGTAAATTTTTCATGTAACAACCCAATTCGTTAGGTATCCGCACCATATTCTCACTATTCAAAAGCTCGTTTCGGTGGTACGCAGAATCATGTCCTAGTCTTTCAAGTAGTTGTCGAAGAGTACATTTATTCATTCGATCTTTCGTTCGTTCCTTTACTAGCACTATTATCTTATGCTATAAAATATGCTATAATTCCGAATTTAGTAACTCATTCAACACTCACGCTTACGTTTTTACGAAATGATGTGATCATATTCGATTTTCAATCACTGTAGATGTTACCCTTCGTCAATAGAAGTCCTAAAGTTACACATTTTCCAAGCTTCTTATGACTCTGATAATATTTTTATATTATGGCGCCTACTACTGGCAAGCAAATCAAGACTACCCAGCTCATTAAGTCTGTTTAGGCCTTCTACACGGAGAGAAGAGGGGTTTACATCGCAAATCGAGTTGGTGTCATTGTACGCCATTTTAAAATAATTTTTGATCCAATTTGAGACACGAATTTTTTAAATATATTCTGATCGATATTCTACCGAATTTTATCAAATTAATACTTTTATAATACCGAGCTTAAGCGTTGGATTACTTACTTTTCAGGCGCTACAACCATTCACAGACTTGACCTTACTGCAGAAATCATCAATGCCACTCACCAACATCGAATATCATTATGAATATTCCGTTTCTTGGAGTGCATGATTTCACTATAAATTTTTGCGCCTATCATTATGCAATCCTCAACATCCGATGTTTAGTAGTTTATCTATAAATTTCTAATATAGTAGTATTCTATAAACTTTTAATAACTGTCGAAAAGCTCAAAGGATAGCTCTGTTTTGTATAGTTTATTTCACTTTGATTACAGTAGCTTCGCTTCTCAATGCACGCGGTTATGCCGTATAAATTCTTCGTCTTTAAATCCTTATTTGTTGCTAGCATCCCTCTTTGACGTCTCTGTGTATGACATGCAAGGCCAATTACTTCCAAGATATTTTGGCTTATCTTAGTGTGGATTTATGTATTTAATAAAAGACTAAAGTTGGGAGCACAACATTGGTTAAATCATGTTTCTATCGTTTGTATTATGAAAGTTTTACATGAAGTATTATAGAAAATATTTCGAATTCAAATCACGATTTTAAATTCCTATAAGCAAGTGAGTAACTGTCTAACTAGAACAAAGCTTAGCTCTCAAATTAATTCGATACTTTTTCTTTAACTATATCATAAACAAATCTCTAGTTTAAGCGCTCTTTTTAAAAATACTCATTAAAACAATCGATTCCACAGTGCAATTAATTACAATTTACACAGCCTCGTTAAAAGTATCGTTATACCCCGATCACTATCGAACCAATTTGTATCGAACGGCGGGTTGTACATATTTTCCTACAAAACTTTCCACCCAATACCATTAAAATAAATGTAATTCGAGCAAAACCCAACCCAACCTACCGGTTATGCCGTATAAATTCTTCGTCTTTAAATCCTTATTTGTTGCTAGCATCCCTCTTTGACGTCTCTGTGTATGACATGCAAGGCCAATTACTTCCAAGATATTTTGGCTTATCTTAGTGTGGATTTATGTATTTAATAAAAGACTAAAGTTGGGAGCACAACATTGGTTAAATCATGTTTCTATCGTTTGTATTATGAAAGTTTTACATGAAGTATTATAGAAAATATTTCGAATTCAAATCACGATTTTAAATTCCTATAAGCAAGTGAGTAACTGTCTAACTAGAACAAAGCTTAGCTCTCAAATTAATTCGATACTTTTTCTTTAACTATATCATAAACAAATCTCTAGTTTAAGCGCTCTTTTTAAAAATACTCATTAAAACAATCGATTCCACAGTGCAATTAATTACAATTTACACAGCCTCGTTAAAAGTATCGTTATACCCCGATCACTATCGAACCAATTTGTATCGAACGGCGGGTTGTACATATTTTCCTACAAAACTTTCCACCCAATACCATTAAAATAAATGTAATTCGAGCAAAACCCAACCCAACCTACCGGGAAATCTCCCGAGCTTGTCTCATCGTTCCTGTCGATACGATACTAAGCGAACTAATTTACACGCTCTCGCTTCTCGATTGCAAAATGGGGTTGTTTCTCTTGCGCTTTGTTTAAATTCTACACGCTCTAATGCAGCCCTACAAGCGACAGATCGTCGATAACGTAACATATCTATTGTGTGTGTATGTGTGTGTGTGTGCCAAGTGGCTAACCGGGGTCAGGTTGTTAGTTCGAATAGCTTGTTCTCTTGTTGTAGCTGGAGCTACTGCCGATGGTGCTACAAGTACCTCATTAAGTTTCGAGAGAACGGGGTTGTAGATGCCCGGGGAGTTCAATGCAGAGTTATGTTAATGGTTCTGTGAATGCTATTTATGATAAGTTTATTGTATCGACAGCACACAGATTTTAGTGTTTCTTTTCCAATATAAAATATTATCGTTTTTTGATTATCCGATCGTCTGAGTTGATTTCAAATCCCTCTTTCAAATAATTTTATGTGAAATTTAGTATTTGAACTGTCTCTCTCGTACAAATCATAAACTAAAATAAAATGCTGACACATTCCAGCACTTCTTTCTTCGATCTCATTTGTCTTTTGTTCGTCCCGCTATTATTTAGCTTTCACAAACAAAGCTTTTCCAAGCACTTTCTCGTTTGTCCGAGCTGATTGCGTTGCCGCGTCCAGAACAGTACATACATCCTCCGGCACTGGACACTGGACACTCTTCTTTACCTTCCCTTCGCTGGCTCATTCTCCTCCGTGGCCCATTTCCAGTGCCAGTTCATGTGCAGTCACCCATTTTATTGGCATTGGCCGACGTGAGCGCTTGTACGATGCACACGAGATGACGACAGCCGTCAAGCGAGGGAAGGAATCACAATTTCGCTCTCACTAAGCTGGCGCCACAGACACACACACACATGTGCTCGGTGCTCGGGGGCACACAATCCGGGTGCGGGATTTCCGTTTCCGGTTTCGACACGATGGCGACCGTTTCTAATTTTGGCATAACTTTGTCGCGGCGTGTCGATTCGCATGACGGTTCAGCGAAAGCAATCAAACAGTCCGTCCGTTCGTGCTGCTGCTGATCGAACCGGAAATCCATTCGTTCTAGTGCCGGTGCGTGACCGGTTGGGAAGAGCTTGTGCCTGGGGGGAAATTCTTTTACCGTGGTTGCTTCGGGCGATTCACGATGACTCGTGACCGTTTGTGCCCCGGCAATTGTAAATATGGTCGAGTAGTGATGGTTTTTTTCTGTGTGAGAATCGGACGGTAGATCAGTGACTAGTTAAGAGATTTAGCTTTTGTTTAATGGGGTTTAGGTTGTAGAAAGTAGCTTGTTCGGAAGAAGACATTTTACTACAATAATTTGTGATCTCGTTAAAAATAATTTGCAACACAAGGTTACAATACGATTTAAAACTGTTTAAGATTTGGTTTAGAGTTATTTTTATATAGCTTACTGTTGGGTAACTTATTCTTTATAACTGAAAGATGAAAAATAAACGATGTTGTTTTAGTGCTTAATTTAAATCACTTGTTTTTTTTGGTCCCAGAGTCCCAAAATCGTTATAAAGTAGACATAACAAGTATCAATCAAGTACTGGGCGCCTCCATCCATCATCCATCCATCCATCGTGTACGTAAAATTTTTGTTCAAAAGACTCGAATACTAATGGCAATGACTAGTTTGGCCTGACTGTAAGCATTAAGGGGAAGCAGAATTTCAGCTGTAAAACAATTAAAAAACTGTTCCAAATCATGGCTTAGGTCATAGTAGTCCCCATAGTTGCTCATTTCAATCAAGTACTAGGCGCCTCCATCAATAAATATTTTTATTTTCTCTCATTAGAAATGACCTAGCCGTACTTCTTATTTTCTAGCACCTCAAACTCGAGAGGTTTTGGCCTGCCATTTCTGAAAATTTCACAAATTAATCGTAGCTAGATAGATGCTCCGTTGTATAGGAACCCGATCCAAATGATAGTTTTCGCTTTTGCAACTAGTACGCCCCTAATCAAAACCACTACTACAGTAAATCGAAATATGCAATCATTTAATTATAATTTGACTCCGATTCTACCCACACGATCAACCAATTCTGTGTAACGTTCCCTCGCGAGCATTATGCAAACACATTGTTGCATACTTATTTACAAAGCGAAAAACAAACAATGTAATCACCAAATGAAGCCACAGCGCGCACAGCATCAAGCTCAGAAAATTAAATCGGTTATCTAGGGCAAATGTACCTGTTTATCACAAATACTGGCGTCGCACAAGCGGTGTGCGATAATTAATTTATCTCCATTTTATTGCTTCACTTCCAGCTGGCTGAGCAAACACAATACGGCTGAAAGCAACCATGGGAAAAGCAGGAATCGGCAGCTGCATGCCCTATGTTTTCCAACCGGGTTGGCAAATAATATAGCCGATTGTTCTGGAGGATATTTTTTTCATTCATTTTGTTATGATAGTAAAATACACAACTGTGCTGCCTAGTTTTGTGGAAAATGCGTAACATAAACAGCATTCGAGTACAACAACAAGCTAGCTAAATATACAACGTTGTTGTTTATTCTCTCCTATAGACTCACTTGAAGCACATAATATTTATGCACTATTTGTCTGCCTCGCCATCATGAAATACTTTATTGAAAATGCACCCTACTTTGGGGTGTGAGTGTACGTACAATTTAGCACACACATATAAGCGGATATGGTTCAACCGTCAGCGTGCTCAATATTTCGGGTTTAGTAAGCACGCAAAGCGATTTTTCCCCTGATTGCTTCCCGATAATCTCGTCACGTTTCATATCACAATTTCATCTCGCACGCCTTCACCATATTGCAGCTTTCTACTGCCATCATCATCATCATCTTCCAATCTTTCCACTGATCTCTTCAATCAATTCCGCTTTCGTTGTGAGCGTGGGGATGCTTATTTTTTTGCTTTGAGGACGAAGAAAAAAGCCTCGCTTACGGGCGGAAAGGATTATCATCATCGTTAGTGTGCCACACGGGTCACTACAAAATGGTGGTTGGTGCCCCCAAAAAAAAACAGCCGGTACGATATGAAAAATTGCTTATCTCGCGTATCGATTTTACTTGTGAAGCAGCCGACGTCATTAATATGTTTTATGGGTTGATAATCGAAGCGCATGAAAAGCCGAATTAATCAAAACGATGTTTTTTTTTGGGTGAAAAAGCTCATTTAATATTTAATTGATGGAAAATCCAGTACAACTCCAAAAAAGCGCATAGAGCTACGGGGATAAACTAGCCCGTAAAACCATCTTATCTTTATCATGCTCTTAAAGCCTTTTAACGAGCAAATGTTTCTGTCTGCTTCACATTAACAAAGGCATGAAAACTGAATCGAACGGAATGAAGTGATAATTTTAACCGGTTTTTCCGACTGCTTTTTTCTCCTCATACCCCTTAACGGCTTAGGCATAAGGGACACCATCATCGCACGGTCAAACTTCACCAGTTCCGTGACAATAATCCGCTCCACTTGGTAATTCGTTCCATTCGGCGGCATCGTTCAAGAGATGTTGAATTATTCATAAGTGTCCTTCGGCAGAGCTGTTGAAGCAGGTGTTGCTACTGGTAGTTCTCGTTGCTATCCGATTGTGAAAATACTACAGCGATTGTTGCTAGCTTCAATTTCGGTGGGTGTGCTTTGAAACATTTTAAAGCTAGTTTTGACGCAGCAAAAATCAACCAGGATGCAGTGAAAAGTCACATCATAATTTTTCATTTCATTCTTATCAAATCATTGCTCATACTCTCCCGTTCGTGCCACTCAAATTAATAAGAATGGGGCTGATAAAAATGTACAAAGTCACGCGGTAACAATGCGTGGTCGGTTCGTGTGACCTATTCATATCGGTTAGCGGTATCAAGCCTACCAACATCATTCCTCCCGAGAATAGGCAGCGCCCACAATGGTTAACAAAGATATAATAAAAATAAATTTCATTCTCCGAAAATGTCCCACCCATCCACCGATCCAGACATTCCATTTGGGTTTTCATTCATATGAAAGCATTTCCCGAGAAGAAAATAAAAACCTAACACCACCGTGACGTTTATTACAAATTTGGAAGAAAATTTCCAACGCACCACAAGAAAAACGCCCATTTTTTGTCTCGCCCTGATAGATGGTTGGTTGATAAACGAAACGGTGGACGGTGAAATTGGTAAATAGCACCGATGAATGTGGGAGGCGGACGTGCGAGAGGCAAATGTTTAATAAGAACCGTCATTTCGTGCGCGTGAATCGTGAACCACCTGGCGTCTCCATGGAGTGTTTCCATAGCGAAACGACACCGAAATGAAGACAAATTGAGCAAACTTAGTGGATTTCAACCAATTATGGCGTTTCTTTGAATTGGAATGAATGTGAAAAGCTTCTTCGACGCAAAAAAAAATATGCTTTTTTATTTGCAAAATTCCACCTAGAGGTGATGGAAAGCTTGTATACCAATAAGATGGCTGTCATTATGTGGTGCGTTGCGGTGTCATTTGCGTGAAATGGTAGATCCTCTTATAAAAAAAAGATTACTTTAACGCAAAATAAAAATAGAATGTATTCTTAATAAAATCATTCCACTCACAAAAATTAGTACAAAAACCCCGAATTATGGCTCACCTATGCTGCATTACAATGAGCACCAGTACATCCATGGAATAATAGTTTCATATACATAGCTCCTCCCTCATGCTTATCATCATAATTGAATTTTCCATCCGATGAAAAAAATGGAAGTCTGGCGCCACCTGGTGTTTACAAAAACGAAGCAAAACACTAAACCCTTTTTTGCACACCCATACGATTACATTGTAGTATGCAGCACGGCCCGATGGAGTGGGAGCAAAATTTAATTAAGACACTTCCTGTGGCATGGGCAAAGGCATTTCCCTCAGTGTTTGCTTTATCGGAAATTGCACTTTCTGCTTCCAATGACCAGATGCAAGCTTGTGTGTATGTGCGCGTGTTTGTTGGTGCAACAATACACACGATAACAACCGAATGGCACACAAAAGCGTCCTTAAGCGCAACGATGCAATGTGTAATTCAATTAATTCCTTCGCAGTTACCAGCTTTTTTTTATTTATTGCTCTAAATAATATGAACAAAGAAACATTTTTTGTGCTTAAAACGATGAACTCAATATGAATCGAACAGGTGGAATAGTTACGGAAGAGTTATTACAGAGTTTTCAAGAGAAAGCAATAGCTGTGACGAAATTACTGATCTAAAATGCACAATCCTGAGATTTTGTTCTGGCAAGACATTAAAGTAAAAGTAAAGTTTGACATTTTGATCACTCCGCACATACGTAAGAATTATTTTCCTGAAACTCTTCGATGTACCAACTGTTAAGCTAGTCGAAAAAACTGTACTAGAATCGATTATAATCTCAAAAATAATCATTTTGATAATTTTTTCGTTAGAAATTTACAATAACAAAACTCAATTTATGCATGGTTTAGCGGTGTAAAACTTATTAAGTATCAAAAAAAAAATGTTTCGAATAATCGTTATCAAATCGAACCTGGCGCTTTTGAAGATGTGGAGCCATACATACTTTAATTTCTGATTATGGAGAACCCCTTATCTCCCGCTAATTGCAGCGTTTTAATACTTGTTTAGCTATGTGCTGCGTTGTAAAATAAATAAGTCGAAACGAATCGAATTTTCAACATCATTTGACATTGATTTTGTGCTCTAGTTGATCAAGCATAGCAGATGTTATACTGTTTGACACTTAAATGTTTCATAGCTGTTATTTAGATGAGCAAAAAGCAATGTGCTTACTATTGTTATTTCATTAATTTATCATATTTTAAACATGTATGATTTTTATTGGTCTCCCAAAAGAGTGGTTGAGCGTGGAGTGCTTTACGTTCTGTTATCATTTTAAGGTAAAGACCTTTGTAGCTTATCTAATGCTTGTATGGAGGGTGACAGCGAACATGTTCTTAGTAAATCCTAGTCCTTGATGACAGAAGGCGTGCTCAAAAGACAAGACCAACTGCCATACAATATCGCTTTAGAAACTAGGCTACTTGTTGTATTATCTGTGATCAGTGCGGTCACATTTTTGAGTAGAAACTGCAATATAGTAGAAGGGCCGGCAGACAAAGAATACTTATGTTATGTTTTGTCAAAAAATTCTTCACCGCAAAACGCTACGGCACCAGAGGAATTGATAGAGTCGAACGTTTGGAATCCGATAACCGTTGCGGTTCGCTCAACAGACTTAAACCATTTCGAATGTCACTTAAACGATTCAATGCATATCAACAGATAAACAAAGATAGGTCGATAATGTCTAAATGACCATGGAACGAATAATTTCTAGATCAAAACATTGACTGACAGATACATAGAATGTGTGGCAAATGCCGGAAATTATAATACTGATGAAAATTTTTAACCACTTTTTACACAAAAAACAAAATCAAAGGTTTATTTCGACGACAGCACAACAATCGGTGTCCTATGTATTTTTAATACCATATTCTTATTCCAGCTTGCCAACTCCAGCTGTCAGTTTCCTGACAAGTTTTCCTATTGCAAAACTCGAAAACCTTTCCACTTCGTCACATCCACACTGATTACAAATCGGTCACATTGATTGATGCGCGACATCTCATCCATCTGAACCGACCTGCACGAACCCCTTGCCGGCATCGTGTCGCTTCGAGCCATGAAATTGTAATCTAATCTGATTCGCTTTCCCTTTTTTCTACCACGGCCTACCAGATCCTTCGTTTTCGTTCACCTTTTCTACCGACGTCAATACGTTTGAAGTTGGTCCCGTACCGCGTTCGGTAACGCCTTGACAGTTGATGGCGTACCAAACACTTCAATTTCGAACCGAAATCGTTGTCAGCATCAATTCCACACCAAAATCAAGCAGCTCAGAAGACGCACTTCAAACCGTCACAGCAAAGAAAATCGGGAATTCACATAAATTATGCATGGTCATGATTAGCTGTCCGCGTTCGGAAAGCCTTTTTTGGAGTGATTTTTCGCGCCACTGTTGCTGTGTCACGCTTTCAGAACTCTCGATGCGTTACGATTGAACGAAAATGCTTTCGATTGAATAAAACTTGTCGATAAACCATCCTCGAATATGCTTCACAGAAAAACTTTTGATTTGATTCAACGATTTGCTACGGTTATGTTGAATTGATTTCGCTTGTTGATCAACTTGTCTCAGAGAAGGGTGAAAATTGCATTACCACCATTACCGCAAACAGTCGTTTGTTTCGATCGTAAAACAAACGGTTGCAGCGATATCATTAAATTACAACACCGTCACACAACAGCATCTTCTCGAAGAAAAGAGCTACCGCTCTAACCGACATTACACTATCGAAAGTCACTCATCGCGATAAAGATCCTCCCTTAACGTACAATGCTGCTGGAACTGGTGCTGGTGCATGCGACACATCCTTTGCATGGTTCCTTTCTCGGGTTCGGTTGCGAGTTCTCTCTTCCGGCAGCAACCACCCATGTAGCTACGATAGCTTGTTTCGGGGAATAATTATCCATTCAATTGCTGTTTGAATGCATTCCCGAACCGTTGCATGGTTTCGAAATTTACGATTATGAAAATATTCCCGTAAAACGAACACACACACACTACAGTCTCAAGTCCCAATTGCAAGCAACACAAAGCACGAACCAGAGCAACTTTTGCCTCCGTACCATCATCATCATCGTCGTCGTCGTCGTCGTACTGATGAAAATTTTTAACCACTTTTTACACAAAAAACAAAATCAAAGGTTTATTTCGACGACAGCACAACAATCGGTGTCCTATGTATTTTTAATACCATATTCTTATTCCAGCTTGCCAACTCCAGCTGTCAGTTTCCTGACAAGTTTTCCTATTGCAAAACTCGAAAACCTTTCCACTTCGTCACATCCACACTGATTACAAATCGGTCACATTGATTGATGCGCGACATCTCATCCATCTGAACCGACCTGCACGAACCCCTTGCCGGCATCGTGTCGCTTCGAGCCATGAAATTGTAATCTAATCTGATTCGCTTTCCCTTTTTTCTACCACGGCCTACCAGATCCTTCGATTTCGTTCACCTTTTCTACCGACGTCAATACGTTTGAAGTTGGTCCCGTACCGCGTTCGGTAACGCCTTGACAGTTGATGGCGTACCAAACACTTCAATTTCGAACCGAAATCGTTGTCAGCATCAATTCCACACCAAAATCAAGCAGCTCAGAAGACGCACTTCAAACCGTCACAGCAAAGAAAATCGGGAATTCACATAAATTATGCGCGGTCATGATTAGCTGTCCGCGTTCGGAAAGCCTTTTTTGGAGTGATTTTTCGCGCCACTGTTGCTGTGTCACGCTTTCAGAACTCTCGATGCGTTACGATTGAACGAAAATGCTTTCGATTGAATAAAACGTGTCGATAAACCATCCTCGAATATGCTTCACAGAAAAACTTTTGATTTGATTCAACGATTTGCTACGGTTATGTTGAATTGATTTCGCTTGTTGATCAACTTGTCTCAGAGAAGGGTGAAAATTGCATTACCACCATTACCGCAAACAGTCGTTTGTTTCGATCGTAAAACAAACGGTTGCAGCGATATCATTAAATTACAACACCGTCACACAACAGCATCTTCTCGAAGAAAAGAGCTACCGCTCTAACCGACATTACACTATCGAAAGTCACTCATCGCAATAAAGATCCTCCCTTAACGTACAATGCTGCTGGAACTGGTGCTGGTGCATGCGACACATCCTTTGCATGGTTCCTTTCTCGGGTTCGGTTGCGAGTTCTCTCTTCCGGCAGCAACCACCCATGTAGCTACGATAGCTTGTTTCGGGGAATAATTATCCATTCAATTGCTGTTTGAATGCATTCCCGAACCGTTGCATGGTTTCGAAATTTACGATTATGAAAATATTCCCGTAAAACGAACACACACACACTACAGTCTCAAGTCCCAATTGCAAGCAACACAAAGCACGAACCAGAGCAACTTTTGCCTCCGTACCATCATCATCATCGTCGTCGTCGTCGTCGTCGTCATGCCAACTAAGAACTGCAGTTTGAAGCACCATGCACTCTGGTACGGCTGCAAACGTGTTCCGGGCTTCGAGGTCTTGTGCTGTTTCTGACGATGTCGGTTTGTACGCCGGAAGGTAAAAGTTCGCCGTACTGCCGACGAAATGAGAAACAAATACACCGAAAGTACCCGCGGGACACGTGCGCGAAACGGTGAGCAAATGTATGGACGTGTTTGAGATAATGCTTTTTCGGAGGTTTCCGAAGCATTTCCATCACTTGGTGGTGGTGGTGCTGTTGCACCGTGTGTGTGTGTAGTGTGCAATTTTACAACATAATGATAGAATTGTATTAATCCCTCCGGGGTAATGCCATGAGCACCGACAGCGAAACACGAAAGGTGACAATGGTACAACGAATCACCGTTTTTCCCACTGTTTGCCGACACAAATTGGAAATAAATACTCGGCGGTTCGTGGACAATGTGGCTCTCGTGTGCTCATATCGTTTGACAACTCTCCGGCCGCAAACAGGTGCTATGGCACCGGCATATCGTGCTTTATTAACAAGCAAGCAATGCACTGACTGCAGTTACAGTTCATGCTCAATAAGGATTGTCTTATAAGCCTTGTTCGTATCTAATGACTGGCAGGCTCGTATTTTAGTTCAATTGGGCAAATAATTTGACCGGTTATAGAAGTGATGCTAGATCAGGAAGATACGTCTTGTTATTAAAAGTGTTGTAAAGTACAGCTGGAATGGAATGGATTTGATAACTAGAAACATAAAGTCACGTAGAGAAAGCTCCTAAACTTTGAACTTCTTACACAGAGATTAGGATCGTCTAGACTCAAGACAATGTGGATGATATATTACCAAACTATTTGGCCAAAGTACAGCAAAGTAAAGAAGTCACATATCATGATTTAAGACATAGTGTAGCATCCATAATGCTATACAGATATCATTCATATTGTGAACTAAACTTTAGCATATAGCACGAGACAGTACACATCAAAACTAGGTCAGCAGGTTATTACCCGACAATAAAAACATAGCACAAAGCTGGAAGCAAACAGACCGATATTTGTCCAAGAATCTAACTATTGCATAATTAGCAATTTCGAAGCACTGTCCAGCGCACTCGGCTAGCGAGCGGCGCGAAGCAACACGAAACCGAAAAGACAGCTTAGTCAGCAGTTGAACAGAAACGAACAAATCCATCCACACATAGCACATAGAACACAATTGCGTAACGCAACCCGACAATTTGTCTGCGACAATTCTTGCCTCCATACGAAAAGTGCTACAAAGCAATTTTATAAACGCGTAAGGTTAATGAACAGACAAACGGTAGGGCTCTGAGCCAACAAACAAACAACGCATTGAACTCCCAGACATAACATGAAACTTTTGTTTACGACAAAAGCCTTATGCTTTTGTCGCCAATCAGAAAGATAGCGAACGATTTAACCATGCAAAAATAGTGAAAAAATGTTAACACCCCGACGGACTAACCTATTTAAAGTATTTTGAACTTAATGTAAAACAATGAAAAATGGGTATAAATAAAGCGAACAAACCTGGACGGACGGACACGGAAAGAGTCGTTTGGACCGTCAGGTTTGGAGAATATCCAACCTAATAGAAAACGTCTTCTTACTCAAAGAGCTTCGAGAGTCCCCCTACCCAAGGTAAGGCCTCGATGTCTCCAACGCTCCAGTAAGGAAAATCTCCTCAAGATTTTCATGATCGCCTGGACGATCAAGACGCTGGTTCCAACTCAAGCAGGAATCATCATGTTAGCGGAACCAATTTTTCGCTTTCCCTTTTTTCTACCACGGCCTACCAGATCCTTCGATTTCGTTCACCTTTTCTACCGACGTCAATACGTTTGAAGTTGGTCCCGTACCGCGTTCGGTAACGCCTTGACAGTTGATGGCGTACCAAACACTTCAATTTCGAACCGAAATCGTTGTCAGCATCAATTCCACACCAAAATCAAGCAGCTCAGAAGACGCACTTCAAACCGTCACAGCAAAGAAAATCGGGAATTCACATAAATTATGCATGGTCATGATTAGCTGTCCGCGTTCGGAAAGCCTTTTTTGGAGTGATTTTTCGCGCCACTGTTGCTGTGTCACGCTTTCAGAACTCTCGATGCGTTACGATTGAACGAAAATGCTTTCGATTGAATAAAACTTGTCGATAAACCATCCTCGAATATGCTTCACAGAAAAACTTTTGATTTGATTCAACGATTTGCTACGGTTATGTTGAATTGATTTCGCTTGTTGATCAACTTGTCTCAGAGAAGGGTGAAAATTGCATTACCACCATTACCGCAAACAGTCGTTTGTTTCGATCGTAAAACAAACGGTTGCAGCGATATCATTAAATTACAACACCGTCACACAACAGCATCTTCTCGAAGAAAAGAGCTACCGCTCTAACCGACATTACACTATCGAAAGTCACTCATCGCAATAAAGATCCTCCCTTAACGTACAATGCTGCTGGAACTGGTGCTGGTGCATGCGACACATCCTTTGCATGGTTCCTTTCTCGGGTTCGGTTGCGAGTTCTCTCTTCCGGCAGCAACCACCCATGTAGCTACGATAGCTTGTTTCGGGGAATAATTATCCATTCAATTGCTGTTTGAATGCATTCCCGAACCGTTGCATGGTTTCGAAATTTACGATTATGAAAATATTCCCAAAACGAGCACACACACACACTACAGTCTCAAGTCCCAATTGCAAGCAACACAAAGCACGAACCAGAGCAACTTTTGCCTCCGTACCATCATCATCATCGTCGTCGTCGTCGTCGTGCCAGGCAAGAACTGCAGTTTGAAGCACCATGCACTGTGGTACGGCTGCAAACGTGTTCCGGGCTTCGAGGTCTTGTGCTGTTTCTGACGATGTCGGTTTGTACGCCGGAAGGTAAAAGTTCGCCGTACTGCCGACGAAATGAGAAACAAATACACCGAAAGTACCCGCGGGACACGTGCGCGAAACGGTGAGCAAATGTATGGACGTGTTTGAGATAATGCTTTTTCGGAGGTTTCCGAAGCATTTCCATCACTTGGTGGTGGTGGTGCTGTTGCACCGTGTTGTGGTGTGCAATTTTACAACATAATGATAGAATTGTATTAATCCCTCCGGGGTAAAGCCATGAGCACCGGCAGCGAAACACGAAAGGTGACAATGGTACAACGAATCACCGTTTTTCCCACTGTTTGCCGACACAAATTGGAAATAAATACTCGGCGGTTCGTGGACAATGTGGCTCTCGTGTGCTCATATCGTTTGACAACTCTCCGGCCGCAAACAGGTGCTATGGCACCGGCATATCGTGCTTTATTAACAAGCAAGCAATGCACTGACTGCAGTTACAGTTCATGCTCAATAAGGATTGTCTTATAAGCCTTGTTCGTATCTAATGACTGGCAGGCTCGTATTTTAGTTCAATTGGGCAAATAATTTGACCGGTTATAGAAGTGATGCTAGATCAGGAAGATACGTCTTGTTATTAAAAGTGTTGTAAAGTACAGCTGGAATGGAATGGATTTGATAACTAGAAACATAAAGTCACGTAGAGAAAGCTCCTAAACTTTGAACTTCTTACACAGAGATTAGGATCGTCTAGACTCAAGACAATGTGGATGATATATTACCAAACTATTTGGCCAAAGTACAGCAAAGTAAAGAAGTCACATATCATGATTTAAGACATAGTGTAGCATCCATAATGCTATACAGATATCATTCATAATGTCGGTTTGTACGCCGGAAGGTAAAAGTTCGCCGTACTGCCGACGAAATGAGAAACAAATACACCGAAAGTACCCGCGGGACACGTGCGCGAAACGGTGAGCAAATGTATGGACGTGTTTGAGATAATGCTTTTTCGGAGGTTTCCGAAGCATTTCCATCACTTGGTGGTGGTGGTGCTGTTGCACCGTGTGTGTGTGTAGTGTGCAATTTTACAACATAATGATAGAATTGTATTAATCCCTCCGGGGTAAAGCCATGAGCACCGGCAGCGAAACACGAAAGGTGACAATGGTACAACGAATCACCGTTTTTCCCACTGTTTGCCGACACAAATTGGAAATAAATACTCGACGGTTCGTGGACAGTGTGGCTCCCGTGTGCTCATATCGTTTGACAACTCCCGTACCGCAAACAGGTGCTATGGCACCGTGATATGGTGCTTTATTAACAAGCAAGCAATGCACTGACTGCAGTTACAGTTTATGCTCAATAAGGATTGTCTCGTAAGCCTTGTTCGTATCTAATGACTGGCAGGCTCGTATTTTAGTTCAATTGGGCAAATAATTTGACCGGTTATAGAAGTGATACAAGATCAGGACGATATGCCTTGTTATTAAAAGTGTTGTAAAGTACAGCTGGAATGGAATGGATTTGATAACTAGAAACATAAAGTCACGTAGAGAAAGCTCCCAAACTTTGAAGTTCTCACACAGAGATTAGGATCGTCTAGACTCAAGACGATGTGGATGATTTATTACCAAACTATTTCGCCAAAGTACAGCAAAGTAAAGAAGTCACATATCATGATTTAAGACATAGTGTAGCATCCATAATGCTATACAGATATCATTCATATTGTGAACTAAACTTTAGCATATAGCACGAGACAGTACACATCAAAACTAGGTCAGCAGGTTATTACCCGACAATAAAAACATAGCACAAAGCTGGAAGCAAACAGACCGATATTTGTCCAAGAATCTAACTATTGCATAATTAGCAATTTCGAAGCACTGTCCAGCGCACTCGGCTAGCGAGCGGCGCGAAGCAACACGAAACCGAAAAGACAGCTTAGTCAGCAGTTGAACAGAAACGAACAAATCCATCCACACATAGCACATAGAACACAATTACGTAACGCAACCCGACAATTTGTTTGCGACAATTCTTGCCTCCATACGAAAAGTGCTACAAAGCAATTTTATAAACGCGTAAGGTTAATGAACAGACAAACGGTAGGGCTCTGAGCCAACAAACAAACAACGCATTGAACTCCCAGACGTAACATGAAACTTTTGTTTACGACAAAAGCCTTATGCTTTTGTCGCCAATCAGAAAGATAGCGAACGATTTAACCATGCAAAAATAGTGAAAAAATGTTAACACCCCGACGGACTAACCTATTTAAAGTATTTTGAACTTAATGTAAAACAATGAAAAATGGGTATAAATAAAGCGAACAAACCTGGACGGAGAGACACGGAAAGAGTCGTTTGGACCGTCAGGTTTGGAGAATATCCAACCTAATAGAAAACGTCTTCTTACTCAAAGAGCTTCGAGAGTCCCCCTACCCAAGGTAAGGCCTCGATGTCTCCAACGCTCCAGTAAGGAAAATCTCCTCAAGATTTTCATGATCGCCTGGACGATTAAGACGCTGGTTCCAACTCAAGCAGGAATCATCATGTTAGCGGAACCAATTTTTGCCACACACTAGAGTGTGTGTTCGCGTGTGCGCCCACAGAAGACTGTGACTAAGTGACCACGTTACATGACGACGAGAGTAGGACTGCGTGCGCGTGAGCACATTACAATAGGCTAGTCACGCTTCCAAACACGAATCTAAAATTCAGTCCTGCTCCTAGGGAGCACGTCTATTAGATAGGGCCTGGAAACTTGGTCCATGGCTGCACTCCTCCATCCCTGGCTGTATCCGATCTCCCGCAGGTCTGACTTTACTTGATCCAGCCAACGAGCTCACTGTGCTCCTCTGCGCCTCGTGCCGAACGAGTCCGGCATCCTCATCATATGCCCCAACCAGCGTATCCTTCCGGCTTTGACAACCGTCAGGATGTCTGCATCGTCAAACAGCTCAGCTAGCTCGTGGTTCATTCTCCTTCTCCACACGCCCTGCTCGCACACACCGCCAAAGATAGTCCGTAGCACCCGCCGTTCGAAAATGGCGAGTGCATTGGCGTCCTCTGCCAGCATAGTCCAGGACTCGTGCCCGTAGAGGACTACCGGCCTTATCAGTGTGCGATATATGGCGCATTTCGTGCGTTGTTGGAGTCTTCTGGATCTCAGGAGTTTGTGGAGCCCATAGTAGGCACGATTCCCCTGGATTTCGTTGTTATCCGAAGTTACGATCGTGCCAAGGTTGCAAAACTCCTCCTACTACCTCGAGATCGTCGCCGTCAACTAATACTCTGCTTCCGAGTCGTGCTCTATCACGGTCATAGCCTCCGGCAAGCAGGTACTTTGTCTTCGTCGCATTGATCCTCAATCCAATCCTATTGGCCTGACTATGAGTACCTTTCAAGATATTTTTTACTCTTTTTAACTGTTTTCATTAAATGCGTCTGTTACGAACGTTCTAAAACGCTCAAATAAGAGAAAAAGCAAATATAAGCATGTGAGAGCGAAAGCCTCCAATGCAAAAAGATTGTAACTCTCGTGCTTGTGACAGAGCGTGTGCTCAATCAGTCGCGCAGCAAAAGTCATACGAAACGGTAGTTAAGAACGAAGAATAAAGCAGAATAAAACAGTGAAATTCTCAATAATGCATTTTTGCAAAGGCTGAAAACGTACAGCGCCATCTACTATATTCTAGTGGTACTACCATGCGGAACCAGATTTTTGGTATTTACTTACACGTTTAACTTAACACGTCAATGCAAAACTTCAAAAATATAAAACAAAAACCACAAAAAGCTTGTTCCCGTAAAGTGTTCTTCAAGATCAATTTCATTCCTTTCCGTTTTAATAATCTCATCCTCCGCTTTGAACTGCCAGCACGGAACAAACTGATCGCTTCGTAGAAAATTCATTCAACCGATCTAATTTTTCATTATCGACCGACCGCTTTCCCGGCGCTTGCCGATAATGAGATACAGCCCGCTACGTCAGAGCTTAATTTCCATCATAGCGTTCAGTCGTGCGGTATGGAAAATGCGCGCTACACAACAACAATCTAATTTATGCTTCAACGCGATAATCATATTCAATCCGTCTTTTGTCGCCGTAATTACATCACGAGCTTTTCCAGCCCCCGGCACTAAAGCCGCTTTCGACCGCTGTCTCGGATCTGTGTCAAATGTGCGGGATGTCATCGCAATTATAATTTTTGGCCCGTGATGGCGTTGTTAAAACAGAGACGCTTGAGACATTCGCCGCCCGCCGCTGGTGTTGCTACCGTTCCGGACGAATTCCATCAATTTTCCAACGATAACAAGATCTCGGCTTGATGCCGCTGGCCAGCCGGGTGTCATAGCAGCACGAGCTACCGGGCCCAGGTAGCGCCAACGTCCGATCGTGAGCAGAAGAAAAGTTAGTTTAATTGGATATTTCGATGTTTTGACACCGGGCACCGAGCTTAATAATTTGTTTAGCAACAATTCCTTCGGCGCCGTCGTCTTGCCCGCGTGCTGCATTTTAATTCCAGGCCAGCGGAAAGGACAGCAAAAGTTACTACTGCTGGCTTTGAGACAGTTTTCCACCGCTCGGTAGGTTTTCTTGTTTAGAGAAGTTAGCGTGAGCGGTAAAGTTTTTGGCCGGATGCGAAAGTTGGTATGGTCCGTGAATGGCCCGAGGTGATCCGCTATCGGCGAAAGCTATCTTTAGAAAATGTAAATAACGCGTAGGAAAGTTTGAGTTTAATTCTACTAATTGGTTGTGCGTACTTTTAGAAGAAAACAGCTTCCAAAGGCATCCAGCGAAAGAAACGTACATTCGAAAAGCGAAAAGTATTACCGTTCAAAGGAATGGCTAGCAGCTAAAGCTTCTAAAGACAATGACAATCGGAAGATGTGACATTTGGACACTATTTTTTTTTTAAATGAAAAACGAGAACGAGCAAAAAACACGCTCTTCACACTCTAAGTAAGCGGATTAAACTGTACTTAGCAAATGTCTGGCGGATGTCTGTCCATTGAAGTCAGCAGGATGGGAGAATGTAATAAAGATTGTCTGCCTGCGTCATAACTCATGTCCCGTGGTGCATGTGCTACGTTAAGGCTTACCGAGGACTTTGTAGTGAACTTATTCATACCCACTTCCAGAGGGAAAAGTTTTATTTTATTTTCTGTAACAGTGAGCAAGTAGTTTTGAAAGCTTAGAACTGTTCTTGAGCTGGTGTGCTTTTGGATCTTTCACTTCGATACTCTATCCTCGAGTGCTTTCGACTTATAAAACATTTAAAACTAATTTGTTTTATTTTAGCACTAAATAATAATACTTGGCGCCTAAAAGTATGCAACTCATAGAATACCGTTCTTTAGAAGACAAAAGTAGCTGTCATGGCAGTATCAAACAATTCCGACAGATGGCACCACTGAACAACTGATTTTATCTTGAGTAGAGTTGTTTCTCCGGTACATGAACACTGTCCTAAACTGAGGACTTCTTTTTAGCCACTTTTGAGATTAAAATACTCGGATGGATTTTTTGACTGATTTATTGAGTAACATTTCTTGACATTTTGGTCTTACTTAAGATCTCTAAATCTTCTGTAGTTCATTACCAATTTTTATGTGACAATAGCAAAACTTATAGTAATTTCAAGTTCAGAATCATTTGCAGTCAACTTGAGAATTCAAATTGATTGTTAGCGCTGCTAGCGATACAAACGGTAAATTTAAATTCAATGTAACACTTCAACCCCGGGTATAAACGGATTCAGCTAGGGCGTAAGCTTCTTCGGAGAGAGGGCAGTAGCGCGAGAGGCACCGTAGCGAAAGGACGCTAGAAAGGAGAGAAGGCCACTACTTTTGAGCTTTTATAAGTAACAGCATGATCTCTTCCTATTTGTATAATGATTAAACCTGGGGAATTTTGGTTAAACCATCGTAAAAATTTGTAAAAATATATTTATAAATTATGTAAAAATAACATCCTTGTTTAAACATTTTGTGCTATTCTATACAAAGCTGCCTTTATAAAATTGTATTACGGAATTTACTGTCCACTGTGGCCGCCAATGGCATCGAGAATTCATGAAAACTATGATAATTATCTTTTAGTGAAGCTATTAAAAATTTCGACATTTATTGAAAGATCTACTTTGTCTAAAAATATCTAATAGATCTTAAAATTATTAATAGAATTGCCTCAACGTGATATTCTTACTATATGTCTTATATTTACTCTTTCAATTACTTTATTATAAGTCAAGATTTAGCTACACACTTAAGGTGCAGTGAAACTATTACTATGCCCATCAAAAACCAATAACATTGTGTACACTACACACTGTACAAATACACAGCAAGCGCAGTACAGCTGCCCATATAACCTTAAGACACGTGTGTGTGTGTGTGTGTGTGTGTGCTTCGAGCGCCATTCTATTCCAGGCACGTTCCAACCCGGAACGGTAGTTGATTTAGCAGCACTTTAGAGTAAGAGAATACAAAAAACCGAAAAATACATTCTGTTTTCTTTTTTCCTTTTCGACGGTAGTTCTTTAAACAAAAAGGCACCAAGTATGTATCGTGCAGCTACGAAAAGACGAATAGTGAATACCAAATCGATTTTCCGCATTGTAATGGGTTGGGTACGGGAAACAATTGCTGTATTGGTAGAATTTCAATTGGAAGTAAATTCGATTACGGGAGAGTATTAATCGTTACACTTTTAGAAAGCATTATTTAGTAAGTTTTAAATCAAACAATCAATATCCATTATAGTAAAGCATTGTTTATGGATATTTAACTACATCTTAAAGCATATTCGTCACTCAAATTAATTTCAGGCCATGTCCTATCTTAAGAACGGTATTTAATTACCGTACATGAGACATCTGTCGACACAGACCGATTTGCATTGCTAATTTTTCCTAGCCATACAAGCCTCCTACGTGAAACTTGAGAACCAAAAAAAACACGAATTCTCTTTAACTAAAATGGCAACACAGTAGAGAGTGGAAAAAACACACGAAACACCATCAATGTGTTCACATCCAACCGCGTGATTGAAACGACGGTCTCCGCAGCTCCCGACGGATTTCCCCTCTGTTCGTTCGTTCTTGGGCTAGGTTTGGTGGGGGGGCGAAAATCGAAAAACTTTTGCTTAATTGCTAAGGTTATAACCTGCTGCCGTCTGCTGCAACGCCGACCACCGCACGTTACCGATTTGAGCAGCAGTTCGGTTCGAATATGTTAAAAGTTTTGCTGTGGAATTAATTTTGTGCCAATCGCTATCATACGTGTGGCGCAAGGCGTTTTCCCTTGTCGGCGGTAACCCGACATCGAACCCGAAATGCTAATGATCGACCCCGAAAAACTTTCACCCATTAGACCCTGTTAAGTGATGCATAAATTTTACGCTACAACTTGCCATGAAAACGGCTGGATATTGGAACGCTTTTGCTTACCATATGGTACTGAGCAGATAGCAATGGGTGTGCTTACTTAAAGGTTTGTTCCATTTTCGTGGTATTTAAAGTCTTTTGTTTTGCGTAATTTTAAAGTATATTTTTTACTAAAAGATAATAAATATTTCAACACGTTTTAATCCCCTCATGAACTATTAACCCATATTTCTGTCTGTCAGGAAAAATCACCCGAAAGTCCTTCAGAGTGCACCTTCCAAATGCACCATTCACGTCACATTAGTCTCACCCCCGTGCACCGAACTGACAGAATCAAGCCAACCAGTTGACATTCCTAGTGCCTGGGCTGGCACAATCGTGCATCAACGCGCGATGCAAAATTGCACTTTTACCATGTGAACCCGTTGCGAACACACAAGAAAGAACAACAAAACCGACATACCGGGGGGAGAAAAAATGCAAGACCCGTTACAAAAGCACTCTTGTGCAGTGACAGCGTAAGCCTACGAAAACCTGTCCCATTGTGCTTGGCAGCCCGACCAGCACGCAAGTTACATACGTACGCAAGCGTTAGCGAAAGCTAAAATGGGTAGAATAAATAAATGATAAGCAAAACAATAGCCAGCGCTGTCAGTGTGGGAACGGATGTTACCGAGCGAAGAGGGTTTTGTGGAGATGTCAACTATCTCCCACTTTTAAAATGGCTACCCTATTGCTACTCGGTTGGTGGAGCTTTTTTCTTGTATACAGGCAACATGACACACAGACGGTAAAGAGAACGTAAAGTGAAGGTTCACCGTGACGTTACGATTAGGAACAAATACAAAATGGTAACCTTCACTTTTCCAATACCATGCTGTCCAGTAAAGCGATGAGTGTTAGTTACTAGCAGAGTGCTTAATATTCTTAATTTCTATTTTTCACCCGTTTTTTCTATAATATATTAATATTTTCTTTCTTTAAGCTCCTTTGAAAATTAATACAGATTAAAATTAAATTAAGTGGTGTTTAATTAAGGCATTCCTCTCAATTCTATTACTTTTTTGAATATTTTACATTGTTTTACATTAGCGATAGGAAATAATTGAAAGCAATAGCAAGGCAATCGATCTCTTAAAATTAATTTAATGCAATGATTAAAACCTATTGTTTGGTCGAAACGTTTCTCAAATTTTTGAAGCGTTGTGTATTTGAACGTCAATGCCTCGAATGATCTTCTGGACAAGGTGTGGCACAAATGCGAATAAAACGAGTAAGAAGAAAGCAATAAGAAAGCAGTAACGAGTTAAGACACGAAAAACGGCCGAACGTATAAATCGAATTTTAGCGCGGAAACTCAAAATAAAAGTTCCAAGTAAGCTCAGAAGTACTAGACTCTTTTAAGTGGACCATTAAAATACATACAAACTACGAATGGCACATCTTCAGGCGTCACGGATGACCAAGAAGATCACCAACTTTAATATAACATATCTTTTTTTCATTCTTAATAGATTAACTCTCCTTCTCCAAACGCTCTGCTTGCACACATCGCTAAAGAGCTGCTCCTCTTCGTGAGCTGCTCTGCACACATATCTCAGATCTCGTACCTATAGAGGGCTTCAGGACGCATCTCTGTAAGATCTGTTGTGAATGTTGTGTGGAGCTGAAGACTCTTGAATTGCAAATTTGTGCAGGGTTTGTGAAGTCTTTAGTAGGCACAATTCTCTTGAGCAATTCCCCGTAGTTCGCCGTCAACTGGTACTTTGCTTCCTAGTCAAGCTCTATGTTTAACAGTCAGAGATACTTTGTCTTGGTCGTATTAATCCTCAATCCAATTTCTTACAGCCCTCGCGTTTCTGTTGGGTCTACATCGCAGATATCCGCTCAAAGATGTTGATGTCATCTGTAGAGCCTAATAATACCGGAAAAAGGGTAACAATTGGCTCCAGGTCGTCAAAGTCCACACTCAGAGCATCTTCTTTTAGAGTGAGGCTCAGGCTTCCAACATCGAAATAAGGATTTTTAAATCAGAATAAATTAAATAAATGATTTGTTTGTAGTGGTTCGTTTCAAAAACAAACCTTAATTTCCTACTTTGAAGTGTTTTCAGAGTTGCCTTATCGTAGTTAAGGCTTCAAATCAACAACGAACCGGTCATTATTTCAATTATCATAAGTCGTCTTGCCGACATGATCCACAGAAGAGCTTCGAGAACCCTTCTGTCCTAATTAGGCCTCCATGTCTAAGACCTTTATGTTAACAAGTTTTCTCTTCTAAAGTCTTAAAGGCTACAAGTTTTTCGTTATTTCATATAAATCACTTTAGCAATGCGAGTCGATAAATCGTGCATATGTCCTTTAATGACAAATATGAAATAGTAAGCGTGATTGTCAATTTATCTGCTTCAGCTGATCATTACACGTTTAGATTGAAACTTATGCAATAAACAATTTTATACTGCTATATTTAAACCCAATTGAGACATCACGAAGTTCATTACAGCTTATAGCGTTTTGAGAATTTCAAACCACGCTGTTGAATGTAATAAATAGTAGATTACAACATTGAAGCTTTCCTAAAAACATCGTTGGGCATTCAATTAAGTTCTATAATATAACGTTAGCTACGTTTAACCACCAATTGAACTAAAACTTATACCCCTGAGCTCCTCCTTTTCTACCGCTCAATAGCACAAAGTTTGACATTATATTACACTGCAATCCCCAGTCCCTGTGCATCGATTCCATTTTGATGACCTCATTTGATTGCTTTCTTTTCAATGCTGACTTGCATAGATTCGTTCGACATCGTATGCACTTTTGCTCATTTCCCACCCGGGAGATCGTTCATTCGAAAAACCGTATCCGTTGCAGAATTATGTAGCTGCCAGCTCAATCGTGTCGTAAGGTGGGATCAACGATGGCTTTCCGAATACCATTCCCCCACATCGGAAAAGCGTTTCATTTGATCTTCCAATGAAGGTGGTGGTATAAAAATACGAATATCCTCAGTTGTCAGCAGTAAAGTTGACATGAAGCGATGCGGTTAAGGTCTGGTTAAAATATCATCGGTTAGATTGGAGATATTTTTCTTCCTAACCTTTTAAACCCCGTACCTTTCTTGTGGAGCTGAATGCATTTCTTACGAATAATTTCCTCATTCGAAACCGTTCAAACTTAATGCCCGTTCAAGTTTGACATGTTCCACTTCTTCACGTAGCAGCTCTCAATTCAGAACCTCGGTACAAGTGTAACTAGTAACAATCTTATTCAAATTCTCACTTGACCCAGTAACCAGAACCAGAACCTAGTGAAAAACATACTTCAACATGCTGTCCTTAGTACAACTTTTCCTGACGGTACTTTCACTTAGCGCCAACATGCCATGTGTGTTTGTTTGGTTCAGTACGGGAAAAAGAAGTAACTCACTAGCAACAACTGACAATTTTCCTCCATGCCTTCGGTTGCTAGGAAACACGACTAACTTGAACTGACGACCAAACAAAACCTCAAATTCAAATGGTGCACACCGTGCTCAAAGGGAAGCCTACTGTGTTTTTCTGAATGGCGTCTGTATGAACCGGTGCAAGCGAACACACGACACTTATGATTATGAAACGAACCGTATTCTGTGCCACTCCGAAACGGACGCTAGCAAGATGTTTGTCGCCGATAAACCTATCTCACCGGAGGGCTCTACAGGACAGAGAAAACATCTTTCCCTAGAGCACATACACGTAGAATTGTTTATGGGCCGGTTTCTGGCATGGTTTCGAATGATTTCGAAATAGTGGTGACAATTACTTGGATAGCGTCTGTCGTAAAAATAACCCAGATGGCACTGATGTCCTTTCACGATTTAGAGTAAAGTGTTACTGGGCTTGCAATGAGCATTGCTTCAATAAGATATCAAGGTTGTTGCAGGTGCTTTAAAACAGGTCAAAAACAACCGAACAAAAACTTTATTTTCACTCTAATCCTACTGCAAAGCACAACACAACCCTAAGCAAAATAATCAGCTCTTTTCGTGGACTCGATCGTACCAAGACAAAGCGGTAATAGGTGCATTACACATGTCAGATAGCAAAAAATCAGTACATAACCCTTTAAAACCGGATTTAAAACGCCATATACCGATGCCTGTATGTTTCCTTACAGGTCTTAGTATAAGACTTCGCTGAAGAAATATTTCGTTTTAAAATTAAAATTACTCATGTAAGTTAACTTGTCCATCATGCTATAAGACGTCTTTAATTGGTCTGAATAAGACCCTTGTCAATCTTTTACCCTGATAAATGGGTTTCCTTAGGCTTAATTACAGGGTTTACCAGCTCATTGAACAATCATTAGAACAAGTTTGAGTAGAAGATTTGCAAAATTGCACAATATGTGAAGATTTTATCGGATATCATACCATTTTAGTAACGCCGCCTCAATAAGAAGATGAATTATTGGATCTATTTTTAATGGTAAATGGTTAACACTCCAAGGTTCCTTATAAATCAATCCTGGACGGTAAACAGAACATCCGAAGCGATCCAAATCAGAACCGAAGAACATGCTGAATCTGCCGAAGCTTGCTAAACTAATCACAAGTTGCGATATGAATTGAAACAGCGTAGCTAGAATGGTTTGATGTGTGTAGTTTTAGCTGCTCTAACGCTAGATCTTTAGGCTTGTAAACCCTCTGATGAATCAATTATATGCTTGAACGATTCAATATCTTGCCTAATTTGTCAAACATGTTTCAATGTAATGGTCAGAGAAATATCTATCTAGAACGGTATCGTTTTATCTTCATTTTCTTTAGCAAAATCTAAAACGCAATAATTAATATTTTTTTTTTGTAAAACGCCTTTTGTTGACTAGTACTAAAAATTAAAAAGAAGTTTTATGGATCGAAAACTAAATTAACTTTCTGAAGTTTGCATCAAACGATTCCAGAACGAATTGAGTTCAGGCAAAGCTCTGGCCCTGTTGGAAAGTTGCAAAGTTAAATTATCTGCCGACCTTTCAGTATGGCGTGAAGAGAAACAATACACATGAAGCAGTTTTGTTTTTCACCCTCACTCACTCACTCACTGCAACAAAGAAAAGACTCTACGCAAGTAAAATAATGAACCATCCAATCCCGAACGCACACAACCTTCTACAGCAGCAGCAGTAGAAGTACCGTCCGCCGGGGCGTTTCGTGTCGGATCGCCTACAGCTTGAAATATTACCATAATTTATCATAACAAAATTAGACGCATCTTAATGTTTACGTTTCGTTGGGTTTGCAGCTTCGCGTTTTTCTTTTTTTTTTCTTTTCCCTTCTCATTTTCTTTCTTTTTCTCCTCGAGAGTTTATGTTTTTCATCCCATCCCTGCACGCGCGCTTCTTGATGATGCAATAATTGAGCCTAGAGCACAGGACGCGAACGGGAAACGATTGAATAATTGAGATAATGTCTGGCTAGAAGTATGAGGTCAAAGAAAGCTTGGAGATGGCCTCTCGTGGCATTTTATTTTTGAATTATATTCCTGGCGTTCATTAATAATTGGACCAATTTGTCTGCCAAGATCCGTCCGGCTTTAGAGGGAAAACAAAGCAGTTATTATGTTTTAAATAAAGCATCCTTCAAATTGAAGAAAGGAACATTCCAAGAAGACTCATCTTTGGGCTTTTGTATTGGCCTCGCAATTGTTAAAAGTCACACTCGAAACGCTTCAACCTTCCGTTCCGGGTGCTTCGATAGACAATTTACTACCGGACGGTGTTCATGCAGGTGCAATAATTTGACTTAATTCTACGCATTACGCACAGCGCTTCTGCACGATACCACTAATGGATATTTATGGGCAAACCCCAATTTGATTACCCCGAACTGGAAACGAGAAACAGAGTAGCTTACCGGGCTTATCCTGCCTGGGGTAGTAAATAGAATTTAATCGGATTAAGTAACATTATCCTTATTGTGTTGTTTATTTTTATTGCTTTCCACCGATTGGTATCAGCCTGTTCGAAGTGATTGCTGCATATTTAAATGAAAACATTCAAGCAATGCTCTGATGTGTATTGCCGATATTTGACGCCCTAAATGTATGCAGCATCAGATATGCATCTCAATCCCACTTACACGAACACGAGCCAATGATAATCGATAGCTAATTAGCTCCAGACACGAACGGCTCATAAAAATCGCTGCGAACGTGTATGCAAGCAATGCTAATTTGCATAACATCTTCCCATCCGTACCTTCCAGCCGGTTGGCTCGTTAATCACTTAAAAACTTCATTTAAGTAGCCACTTAAGCGTTTTGGTACGGGAGAACGTACTTTTGTGCCGTGCCCGTGGCTGCCGATCTGCATAAGCTGCGAAGGAAAGGAGCAACTAGATCTTGAAACAAACGAACGAACGTGATCAATTAAAGGACGATAGCCGGGAACGTGATGCTTTAAAATTGGTCCAAGTAGGTGGTGCTGAAGTAGCGCTGTTGGCAAAAGGCAAATGGATATGATAGGCCACTTAGTTGACATTCATAAAGCAGGAATGTAGAACGTGACCATTACCGGGGAGCGGTTGAGTAGTTTCGAACGAGGGACTCTTACTAGTCTTGGCTTGGCTAAAGGAAACACAATTAAAATAAAAAGCATAACTACAATGAATAGTCGACTATTTTAATTGCAACGAACTTTACAGGTTTCACAGAGGCTGAAGTATTTACGAAAATACAATAAAATATCACTAAGTATTTTGAGTAGTAGAAGAGTAACAATGCTTTGAATATTAATATAATGAATAATGAATTAATGAAGAATCTTCTTCTTTCTTGGCCTAACGACGTCTTAGGTCATGAATGCCTGCCGTTTTTGGCTTACTAGACTTATTGTTACCGCATAGTTGGATAGTCAGTCTTCACTATGGGGGAACGGTCCAGATGAGACTTCAACCCTGATCCTGCCGTGTAAAGACCGGCGCCGCTGTCGCAGAATAAATTAAACAAAAAACTTTAGTCTAATATTAACTTGTGTGTATGTGTAGGATTGAGAGCTTATTTAATGTTATTCAGGGATCTGTATATAAGCTTTGATGTTCATGTAACACAAGTGGTAATAAGAACAACAAATCAATAACAAGATTTTAAGGAACCTTTTTATCACTTATTTGGTCAATAAACATAAGCTTACGTTCCTTAGTATTCTTAGCAGTATTGCTCACTAAAAATACGTTCAAAAACATTACTTATTTTTCAATCCATAGGAAAAGTAAGTTAGTTTATTTCAAAATTTTATTTATGAATAATAATAATTTTGAAAACCTCTTCTCTATAACATTTATACAAACTTTATGTTTCACTTTACAGTTCCCAATTCCAATAGCGTTTAGTTAAATGGTCTGACTAATATAAGTAACACGATACTTACGCATGGAGACGCCTAGTACTTGTGTGAAGGATACAGTACATAGGTTAAATGGCCAAGTTTAAACGTCAAACGGATTTTTTCCTTTCTGTAAAGTACTTCGATGTAAATAACATAGCTTCTAATACGTAAAAATAGTGTATTATAGCAAATTAAGGAATAAAAATTTGAAATTCTTGACCCACTGGTGCATAATTTTAAACCCGAAGTCTATACTTGATAACAGATTAAATATTATAACTGTTCAGAAAAGAAATGAATAACTATCTCTCTATAGATTTAAAGTATTAACTTAAATACGGATTAATTTAACGACTGTTCAGGACTGTAACCTCCCTGCGGTTTCGCCTAAAACTAAAACAACAGTAAAAACTTAAGATCACCTGTAATTACTGTTAGTACTAATGAGATTTCTCAAGCGTCCAAGGATGGTTCGTTCGCTGGAGAGCACATGACAGATTGTGGTTACCTAGTTTGGTCTTAATACGTCCAGAATTCCTGCTCAATTTGCAAGTTGCAGCAAATAGGAGAAGCCAAATTTAAAATGTTACCCTCAGCACCTTCTCAGTGACTTATGCGACGGTGAGTACTCCAAGAAGACATGTTCTGGTATCTTGACAATCCAATCTTCATTCTTGTTGGACTGTACAACCAATCTAGCCTCATCAGCAAAGATTATAACATTATACGTACAAATTACCAGTAATGCATGTAAAACATTAATCTGCTAAAAGTTTAATATCATAACAACATCACCCAAAGCCTCATTAAAATACTGTTCTCAGAAGCTTCCTGTGAATGTTTCCAATTTATACAAAACAATATTTTTGACCGCGGTTTATTAAAAACATTATATATATTTAGAAAATTGATCAAGGTTTTTGATAAAAATGTTCTGATGTGTACACACACCTTTTCTTTGATCGACAAACTTGTGGACTTCTTCCAACCCCTTCAAAGAAGCTAACTTCTTTGCCAAACAAAGCGACATGGGTCGTGTTCCTGCTGTACTGTTTATCAGTTGAATCTTGGGTCGCACCGCGTCACACGTAAGTGTCACTCAAGTTGATTGATTTTCACACTTCAAATGTTCCACTGTTCACTACTAAATTTTATTTCATCCCCAAAACTTCGCTGACTGGTTTCATCCTTTCGCTCGTGCTGTACCACACACACACACACGGGTTGGATTACGCCTGACAATTACTTACTGATACTGACTTCACGCATTCGCACACCAACCCCCGAGTACAAGAACTACATAAATAACACAACAACCGTCGAAACGGTGCACGGATTCTTCATGGGTCGCAAAACACGAAAGTTTATCACAAGCGCATGTCACCAAAACTTCATCCGAGCCACATTTTATCTGCCTTTGGTGCAGTGCCGATAGAAACTAAGCACACTACAAAAAAAAACTTTGAGCGGGTGGGATTGAAAACTTTATGCCGTAATTTGTTGCCAGTGTGTGTACGAGTGTTTGTATGTGTTTGTATGTGAGATTCTGAACAGCTGTATGCCATCTGTCGCAACGCCTTTCTACTGGTGGAAACAGAAATTTAATGCTGTACCGACGATGGCCGCTCTTGGGTGAGCACCGTTACCAGTCCCACCACGACGACACTTTGTAACGTGTCGCACTACACTTGTCGAACGGACTGCATCCATCGGTATGTGGCTGAGGGTTAAGCCACGTCAATCGTGTCAGCGTAGAACTACCGGGCTACCAGATCGTGATAAAGAACCTTTTGGTATCAAAGAAAATCTCCGTGCTGGAAGCGAAAAGTTTTGGATGTTTATTGCAACGTTTCGGTAGTACAGGAACATTACTCATGGTTGTAAACTTTGCTGAAGCTGGTAAAGGATGGCATCAAAAGGGGAGAGCTTAAATTTACTGCACTTAGCTAGTTACGGTGTACAAATCTTGTTCCACAACATTGAAACATAGCTTTAAGTGTCTTTCAATCATTTTTATAGTTTTTTTTTTTTTGGCAGGATGTAATCGTTGTTCTTCATGCTTGTTTTTCAGGACTCATCTTTTACGAAATTTTGTTTTATAATTTACTTGAAGCTTTCTACATATTGGCAATGAAAATTTGACTAATTTCTTACCAACTTTCATTTCTTTGGTACTACAATCTCCAGAGGTCTCCGGCCGCCATTTCTGGCATTTTTGACATAGTTTTATCCGTAGCAAAATAGTATGGCCTGCGTACGTAAAAACAATCTAGACGGTATTTAATCTTCCCAAAAACTAGTAAAATGTTTAATATCTTTTACTTAATAAACCAATAAAAAAGTATACTAATTAACCGAGCCGCGGCGGCCCGGTGGTGTATACGATAGCGGCGCCGGTCTTCACACGGCAGGACCGGGGTTCGAATCCCGGCGGACCGCCTCCCCGTACGCAGGACTGACTATCCAGCTATGGGTAAAAACTGAGTCACAGAGAGCTAGCAATAGCAGGCCGAGACCTCACGAGGTTGTAGTGCCAAAGAAGAAGAAGAATTAACCGAGCCTGCCATTGATAAGGCAGAAAACAAGGAGCAAAATTGTATCCATTATTGCCAGAGAATATTAACTTCTAGGCGTAAGTAAGAAGCAACATTCACTGCAGGGTTTGATACCTTACCCTATCGTACGAAATATTCACTCATTCTTATACTTCGGGTCGTCACATTAAGAGGTAAGGTCAGAATCTGTGTATCTCTTCTCTCCTGTCTTTGAAAGTCGTGCTTGAATGATTTCTTTCGACAGTTAACGTGAGCTTGTGCTTGACTCTCATACCGTGTAAAGCTGAAGAATAGTTTGTCCCGCAGTATTTCGTGCATCTCCGGTGTTCCACCAGGGAAGTAATCTGGGTCCTCTTCTATGCTCGCTGTATGTGAATGATGTGACAAATCTTTTGTCTAAATATGATGTTTTGCTGTTGACTGATGACGTGAAACTACACGCAGCAGTGAAAGATGCACATGACTGCGTTGGATATCTTTAGTTCGTGGTGTCTTCGAAATGTTCTGTCCCTGTGTGTTGATAAATGTCGCGTAATTTCGTTCGCTAGAACCAGACATAACATATTTTTTAACTACAAAATTGACAACCACACACTGGAACGCACCAGTTGCATTCGAGACCTGGGAATCCTACTAGATAGCCGGTCTTAGCATTAGGCCTCAAATCGAGTCGGTGATAACAAGAGCAAACCAAATGTTAGGCCTTATAAGACGAACTGCAAAAGAATTTCATGACCCTTTCACGATAAAAGCTCTCTATTGCTAAAATATGGTCGGCGCGTTTAGAAGCAATCCAACGCAAACTCACGCGATTTGCAATAAGGCTACTCCCTTGGAGGGACGGAGACACTCGTCCATCGTATGAAGCTAGGTGTTTATTGTTAGGCATCCAACCATTATCTGTTCGTCGAAGAATTGTCCAATGTCTTTGTGTAGCCGGCCTTCTTGACAACGTGATCAACGCTCCTAATGTCTTAAGGTTGTTAACATCTTCGGCACCGGCAAGAACCCTTAGACCACGACAACTACTACATGTGTTGCGTTATCGGACAAACTTCGGTCAAAGAGATCCTGTTAATGTTATGTGTGTGGCGTTTAATGATGTATCTGAACTATTCGATTTTAATGTTTCCAAGTCAGCGTTTCGTATTTTTAGAAACTAAGATAGTTCATGTAGACTGATGTCCGATGAATAACGTAAATAAATTAAATTAAATTAAATTGACTAAAAATTAAAACTTTAATATTTTATTTGTTGAGCTAAACGCAGAACTGACTATCCAGCTATGGGTTTTACCCGTAAGTCATTGAAAGCTAGAAATAGCAGGCCAACACCTACAGTGGCTGTAGTGCTAAGAAAGAAGAACATTAATATTTATTCTAAAATTACGTTAGTAAATCAATTTGGTATCGTCAGTAGCTGGCACACATGGGGCCAGTTTCGCATCCCATGTAGGCAGTACTGACTATCCAACAACGGCCTTATGAAGTAAAAAAAACGAAACTACCGAAATAAGCAATTTCCCTTTATCCCGAATGAAAGATCCCTTAGAAAAACAATTTCATCCCGTGATTCGCTCTAGATTGCCCATAAAGCAATGCTAAAAAAACAATAGGTAGGCCTTCAAACAAAACATGTCACGTTCTATTTAAACAGAACTTTAAAAACACAGACCCATCACACGTTCTGATTGAAGGAAAAGCCATGCCATGTCACCTTTCGAACCGCCTCTTAAGCTGACCAATTTTAATCCTTCTTTAATCCTCGATCCTTTTCCCGACCACCGCTAACACATGCCCGAAAACATGCTAACAAGCGACGGTTTCCTCCATTTGGTGCCGGAAGACAGATGAAAAACAAAGCACACACACGCACGCAACCACATCTCAATTAGCATTTGGAGGTTCGCGGCCAGGGAAAACCATCCACAGGCATGTACCATTCCAGCAACGGTTGCAAAAAAGCCTTCAAAGGTTCAAAACAGAACGGAAGCAGCGAAATAAGAAATTTCTCTTTATCCCGAATGAAAGATCCCTTAGAAAAACCATTTCATCCCGAGATTCGTTCTAGATTGCCCATAAAGCAATGCTTAAAAACAATAGGTAGGCCTTTAAGCAAAACATGTCACGTTCTATTTAAACAGAACTTTAAAAACACAGACCCATCACACGTTCTGATTGAAGGAAAAGCCATGCCATGTCACCTTTCGAACCGCCTCTTAAGCTGACCAATTTTAATCCTCCTTTAATCATCGATCCCTTTCCCGACCACCGGTAACACGTGCCCGAAAACATGCTAACAAGCGACGGTTTCCTCCATTTGGTGCCGGAAGACAGATGAAAAACAAAGCACACACACGCACGCAACCACATCTCAATTAGCATTTGGAGGTTCGCGGCCAGGGAAAACCATCCACAGGCATGTACCATTCCAGCAACGGTTGCAAAAAAGCCTTCAAAGGTTCAAAACAGAACGGAAGCAGCAGAAAAACGAAACACACGATCAAAATTGACAGTTTGCAAAACACTTTGAGGTATCCCCGGGAGGCCGGCCCTGGAGAACGTTAGTTAGAGGAAGTGAAAGACTTGTCACACGTTGACTTTGGGCTGCGTACGACTGCTTCAATCATCCCGGGTATGTGTTTCGTGACGGTTGTGAGGATTAGGCTCAGTGTTGTCGTTGGCTGGGTTGTACTTTTGCGTTTTACCAAATTGCCTTCCTTGTTTGAGAATGTTTTCTTTGACCTTTGTGATTGGATTCGTTTAACGATGTACATCACTAAGGAGCAATTGGGTTTTTATGTATCACAAGTCTTAAACTTTCCTGGTCGTCATCATTTAACCTTTAAAAAACCGACTATTACCTGCTAAAAACAACTATCTCTCTCTGGCGTTCGTTTTAAGCTCATGGCCGCAGCAGCATGAAGTTCCCTGCCCATATTTCCATAACCGCAAACTGCAACATCGATGCACGTGTGTTCTGTGCCAGCTGACAAGCCCGACCGATACCAATCGTTAGTCCTAACAAGGGTAATCCATGTTTTATCCATGTTCTTCGATTTGCTAGTAACAGCTGGTGGGCGAAGGTTGAATTTTTTCTCCTTTCTCTTCCTAGAACGAAATCCCGGGATGAGAATTTATCGAACAGGAGCTCTGGGACCATTTCACCCGAATGTAGATCAGTGTATTGTGTCAGCTACATGGATTACAGTTTTTGGATTAGAATGTTCGCCGATGTGGAGCATTCGTTGCGTTGTAAAGCTCAGCTAGAGAGAATTCATTCTAACTGACCTTGGTACATTTGTGGTTTATATGCGCCACATAAACCCGTACCTTTCTGTTGGAAGGTTAATCACTGGACACTTTCAATCATCTAGTGTAATAAACTGACTCTAAATCCCTAATCATACAAAAGCAAACAGTTTATTTAATAATCACGCACAAAGCTTCCCGCTGTCAGGTTTGATAAACGTGAACCAATCATTCCGGAAGCCACCCGGATTCCGGCCAAACAATGACGTGGTACTTCGCGACAAGTCCGAACCAGCAGTATACACAAACAGTTGCATCATCAAGGTTCCCGTGCTGTGTCGAACCTAATCTAATCTGCCAAAATCTTATTTCCTAACGCTCCAGTCGGCCGTGACTGAAACATTTTATTGCCTGTTCGATGGATAAGATATTTTCTTATTTTGTGCCACTTGTGGTGTTTATAAAAACCCTCGATTCCTATCCGCTTCAGTTGTAATTTCGTGAACAGAACGAATCGTCGAAAAGCCTCTGCCTACTTGTGCTGTCAAACGTGAAATAAAAACAAAAACAAAAGCCCACAATGAAAGCTGTCACTTTGTTGGTGTTGCTCGTCGCTGCCGTGTGTGTTGCCGAGGCACGTGCCGCTGAAGACGCTGGACAGAAGAATGTTGCCATCCCGAAGGCACCGGTAGTGTTGGATATGGACCGGTTGAACACGGAGGGTGCCCTCACGAAGGAACGCTTGGAACAGTTCCGCCAGGCGGTGGAAGCGTTCAAGAACAAGATCGAAGCGACGCGCATGAACACGGACCACAAGGAGGCGCTCAAGAAGGAAGCGTTGGTGCGTGTGGCGGAACGTATCGCGCAGCTGAAGCAGCAGGTGCCGAAGAAAGCGTAAACAATAAGGGGGAGAACTCAATAAAATCAGTATTCTAAACGAACGATGTACTGTGAGTGTGATTTAAAGGAAATTTCTCAATGTATTACAGCTTTTGAACAGTGTATGACAGTTTCTTTGAGGTTTATGTCATCGCTTGAAGATAAAGCGAAGGTGTTTACGGCTCTAAAATTGGCTACGAGTCAATTGATATCAACGTATCAGCTTATCAACAACGTAATCGTGACGCGACGTGTCTGGCAAGCTAGCAGCTCATCAATCATCATCGATGTCGCGGCCTTTCGTGCGTTGAGAGCGAGACGCAATTGCGTGAATACCTTGCTAATAACGCATCGAACAGTTCCGCCAGGCGGTGGAAGCGTTCAAGAACAAGATCGAAGCGACGCGCATGAACACGGACCACAAGGAGGCGCTCAAGAAGGAAGCGTTGGTGCGTGTGGCGGAACGTATCGCGCAGCTGAAGCAGCAGGTGCCGAAGAAAGCGTAAACAATAAGGGGGAGAACTCAATAAAATCAGTATTCTAAACGAACGATGTACTGTGAGTGTGATTTAAAGGAAATTTCTCAATGTATTACAGCTTTTGAACAGTGTATGACAGTTTCTTTGAGGTTTATGTCATCGCTTGAAGATAAAGCGAAGGTGTTTACGGCTCTAAAATTGGCTACGAGTCAATTGATATCAACGTATCAGCTTATCAACAACGTAATCGTGACGCGACGTGTCTGGCAAGCTAGCAGCTCATCAATCATCATCGATGTCGCGGCCTTTCGTGCGTTGAGAGCGAGACGCAATTGCGTGAATACCTTGCTAATAACGCATCACACCGATGGCTGATTAGTTGTGCAATGTCTGTGCGCCTGTCGGAAGCACGTCCGCAACCGTTCCCTTTTCGCAGCCCATTTCGTTGCCGGCAGAGGACTGTTGGCATTATGGTCACCCGATCCCGAACCTCCGAAGCGCGTTGCCCGCTTACGCTTAAGCCTAATTAGTTGTGCAACGTTATCATTATGGATAACGAATGCAAAACTGTCACCGACGTCAACTTCAAGCCATTCCCAACCATTCCACCTTTCGGTGAGGATGATGATGATGAGTTGGCACATCACAACGTGTTCTGGCCTTCGTGCCACTCGATCTCGAAAGTAATACGCATACGGTACGGAAGGCACGGAGATATTGTACTCGCATAATCTTCAGCCCGTGTGTGTGTGTAAGTGCGCTTCGAGGGACATCTGGTGGGACACGAGCTGTCACTTCATTAAGTGTCCTACATTTCAGCGAACGCTACAAAAACAGTCGACAGCAGTTCCGGCCAGCTTTTCTCTTTACACCACTACTACTACCCCTTAGGACTGCCACAATCAAGCCTATCCCCGCTGATTGGAGTGATTATACAAATTATCCAATTGAAATGATACTCCTCCTGAAAGGCTGGCGGCAGCTTCGAAACGGCTGTTCGGAGTTACCGCCTGCGGGAGGACACGTCTGCTGGATGCTCTGATGCTGGCGATGGCAGAAGTGAAATGTTGTTGAATGTAATGCGACATGATGTGAATAACTGATAAACTGCTGTCACTGCCGACACTACTTACTCAGTCCTCAGGCTTCTCTCTCTCTCTCTCTCAACCAACCGAGTAAACCGAGCACGTGCACATGTACTTGACTGGGATTTGTCAGCCCAGTATGGGATGTAAGGTGATGTCTGCCGATTGGGAAAGCACTTTAAATGAAAGCCGGTTAAAATTTTCTGACATTAGGCCGATGCAATTAGTCAACATGTGCCAACAACGTACAAATCAGCTGTAGCATTAGCAATGATTTACATTTGAATAAGTAGGCGGTGTGCAGGATAAATGATTTAATGCGCCAAAATGTATGCAATTATTAGTATGTATTTGGTAGTTGCATACCTTTCACCGTTGTAGGGAATTCAAAGCTAACGTTTTGTTGGTCATTTGTATATCTTATGAAAAGTGTTATTATTAATCCTTACTAAAGATACCACAAATTTCATGTGGCAAAGAATCAACTTTTGAAAGTAAATCATTTTCTAACATTTTCATATAAAAAACCAATATTTTCCTAATAATTCTTACAGCTAATTGACTGTAATAAATAAATTTTCTTCAACAAAAGCTTCTCTCACTGATCAACTATTAACAGCAACAAAATATCGTATGGCGCCCCCATTTTCTTCCCATCATTAGCACCCAATAAAGGCTAGACGAGTACCATTTGTACCATATCCGAAGCGCCACGTCATCGTAAACACCACTTTCTTGCCCCGTTAGTTATACTCCTGAGAATACCCAAGTGGTAAGAAACGAATCTTGGGACGCGAGAAAAATGGCAACACACACACCGCTCGAAAAATAACGGCACATCAAATTATGCAAACAACATCGGCGAAGAATTACGAGATACCATTATGCCAGCCGGCGGTATGTGTGCGCCAATACGGACTCTGAACATCGGTTCGCAGCACATATGCTTTCGGAGGGAAGAAACGACTG
Source organism: Anopheles maculatus (assembly GCA_002091835.1). Taxonomy (NCBI): domain Eukaryota; kingdom Metazoa; phylum Arthropoda; class Insecta; order Diptera; family Culicidae; genus Anopheles; species Anopheles maculatus. The sequence goes on from KZ061847.1 coordinate 131,984, forward strand.
AAGATGGTAACCATAAGTGAGGAACGTTATACGTTTATTGCAAGGATAGAAAGCCCCAAAGCAATCAGCAACCGGCCGCAACTCTAGCGAACGGGAAGTCCCATCCCAAGACAATTCACCCTTCGCTGAAGGTGGCTGATGAATGGGTTGGGAAATAACAACCCAAAACGCACATCGTCGGCCCGATAAAGAAACCTTGGCGAACGAAACTACAAACGAAAAAAAAAACGTATGCTTTCCTTTCCCCAAAAGGCAATCAATGGGAAGTGGTTCGATGTTGCGCACCAAACTACTCACCATTAACAAAGACTCCTTTCGGGCGTATCCCGGAGGCGGATTGCGAATGTGTGTGTGTGATGGTGTAATTTGCTATAATTTCGCACAGGAAAAGAACTCTCACATCGGTCAATTCTTGTCACGTGCGAGTGGAGTTGTCTCGTCGTATGTATCTTCCTGCAGCTAGTTGTAACAGCTGAGACCTTTGTGGATGTCCACGTGCCGCTGATAAGAACTCATTTTGCTACAAAACAAGGGCTATAAATGGATGAACGGAATGAAATAAATTGAAAGATGCATTGTGTGTTCTAAGAAAGAAGGAAAGTTGTCTATTAACCTACTCATTAAAATTTATAGTCTCTAGAGGATAAAAGTAGTAAAAATTCTAGAGCACAGAAATGAAAGTGAGAGTGTAAACACATCTATTAAGATTTATTCGCGGGAATTATAAGCATGGCCCAATCTACAATAAATGTTACAGAGCAAACCAGTCATATCTCTGTATTCTGAGACCAACAAAAACACATTGACCAGAGAGACACAGACTGAAGTTATCGGCGTACAGCGACCAATAAGCCTCGACTTCAGTAATAGTGATGTAGAGTAGAAGTACGAACACCAGTGGTGCGCAACTTCAATGAGGATATCTTAATGAATGTCTAAAGGAATTCTTGTATTTTCCAAGTGTGAAGTGCGGAAGATTTTATCCAGGATAGCCGATCCAATCCAAGACGAGCCAAGTAATCATAGCTGCCCCAAAAAACCGATATCGTTGGAGTATTCTTCAACAGCATGGGCTTTTCTCTTGTCTGCTCAATGTCTGTGCTTTATAGCAAGTGATGCAGCTTACTGACCACTATTTAGTGGCCTCTTAACTAACTCATTTCTTGAACAATACGATGAAAACATACATCATACACTACACTAAACATTAAAACTGTCCAAAAGGATAAAATAAGCTCAAGAATTGAGAGAAAATAATAACGTGGCGGTACGCACTTGCTCCGTGTATTGATGTTGCCATCAGATTTCGTACTGTCAAAACGATTTGCCATTGAATCCGCCAGATTAAAGCCTACATACTGCAACATTGTTCTTGATCTAACAAAACATACACGTCGTTGCGATATGGCTCGGATCCAATCTTCAGACAGGACATGATTCCATGTGATCCAGAGACCGAACGGGACACAGATGAAGTATTTATGCGACATCCTTATCACGTGTCCCAACAGTATATCAACTCTTCCAGGACCAAAAAACGCATCTTAGTCAGATCTATCTGGCCTGATTCTTATGGTACCAGTAGTAGACTGGGATGATATTCGGATTACATCAAAAGTTAAGCTGGCAGTGGCTCTCTATCATCGTCGCGAAAAACTGAATTCTATGTTATGTGTGTTTACCTTCGTCCTATTAGTTCTTAATTGCATCCTATTGGTCTCACGTTTCAGCTAGACGTTTACCTTATACAACGCCGCAGATATATCCGATACGTCCGATGATGTCCATAAAACCTGTGAGACCCAGAATCTCAAAAGTGCTCCGAAATCAGAAACCTTCACTCCCCAAAATACCGGTAGAAACTATTTGGAACAGCAAGAACTGAAATAGTTTTGAACTGTTGGTAGTTAATACCAGCGACAAGAATACCATTTTAATCGCCAAATAATGCAAGAACAGCAAGAATATGCGACTCCATTCAGGATATTCAGGACTGACTATCCAACTACGTGGTACAAAAAGTCTACCAACCAGATAGTTAAGCCAAGTAAAAGAAAAAGAACCGAAGAATTCAAAACACATTCTTCCGCCCTAAAATCTCAAGTCTAATTCTTCATTGTGCATAGACAATAAACTAACCCTCACTCATATACAGCACTGCCCGGTAATACCCAAAGTATATGAGAGAAACAGACAGTATAATAGCTCTTATGTGCATCAACCAGAGACCACTTGTAGGGATACGAAAATATGGGTACGATACGAAACTAAAAGCTCGGCCAGCTATCAACGGAAGTAGTCATCCCATCCGTAAGCAGCACGCTCCGAAAATCCCATCGAGACTTCGAGACGGCCAAATAGGGAAAACCAATATCTTACCGTCAAAAGGTGCTTCTCAAACATCCAGCAACATCAAAGCTTGCTCTAGGTTTTTGTACCACCCCACACACACACACTCGAACACACTTTCCTGATCCTGATCCTAATAACCTACCTTTTCTCCTGCCGAGGGCACGGTTTGGACCGGCATAAGGTTGTTTGCACTTTATGATAAAGCTGTTTATATTAACGCGAGACGCATAAATTTATCCTCTGCTGCTGCTCTGGCTCGAATGTGTTGTGTGCCATAAAATCTGTTCCAGGTAGTTACTTAAATTTTTACAACTGTTATTTACCTTTTCCACAAACGAAGGGGCCAAGGAATGAGCGTCAAAAGCGGTTCGAAGCTGTGAAATGGGGCGATACTGCTTTACGAGCATCGGGCTAAAGCTGGGTCGAAAAGTCGATCCATAAAACCGCACAATTAGTGTGTGTACATGTGAAGGGCGAGTTTCGAGATTGCTTTCCTTCGAAAGGCATCCCTTTTGTGTGAGTGAGTAGAGAGAGAGATTAAATACTTTCCACAGAAAGCTTCAACGTTTACATACGATTCTCTTCAACCATATTGTATGGGTGGACATTTAAATTTAAATACGAAAACTATATACCATTTTCCCTCTATTGAGCTTCCGTTTTCCATATTAAATATTAACATTCGATTCGGTAAAAGCTCAACAGTAACAGGAACAATCGTTGAAATTTTCCTCTCGTTAGCTCTCGATTGCTTCAAAGAGAATTTTCCAACGGTTTACGGTGACATCAACCGCTACCACTATCTCATAAAATTCAATTATGGAGCTTACACGCCGATATGCATTTCCCATTCGCCGATGGCAAACGTTAAACGAGGTGGGACATTATGCATCACAGGTTGTCCGGCCTGGAGGACGCTCATTGCGCTGACTTTCCGAAGCCCTCCAGTATCACACACACACGTACACACCGTTACATTCATTAGCATTCGATACTTTCCTTCCTCCCGGGTGGAATGCGTTCGGGCCGTGTTACGCATTTTCAACGCATCCGCATTTTCCCCATCGCTTCCGGCGCTTGCTCTCCGGCAATCGTCCGGTGCCGTGTGTTGTTTCATATTTCCCAATTAAAATTTGCGCTGATTCGAGAATGGTGTATGTAGCACGCCCGGGAAAAGCGTTTGTTCGGATGATTTATTATGGCAGGAGCAATTGGAATGGCTAGACAAGGAATGAGCTGTTGTTCTGTTGGAACATTAGCAGCGTATTGTGGTGTGGAACGTGTCTTAAAGAAACGTGTGTGTCAGTGCATTCTTGTTCTCTGGTTGAAGCTTTCCTTGACATGTTAATTATCGCTGTATCGTCTGTAGGGAACTAACAGGATTATTATAAGATAGTCTAAAGACATCATTATACACTGTTACCACTTCCTATAGACGTATCCTTAATTTGCACTATTGCATTGCTTTTTTCTTGTGCGATACTTCGTTTTACAAGTTCTTATAATAAAATCAAAACTTATCTACTTATTACTTGACATTCGGTTGGATATATTGGTTAACCCTAAGCAGCTCTTTTATCCTTAGCAATAGCGATCCCATTCTATCAACTGTTGAATGCTCATTTAAGGAATCTCTTCTTGTATGGAATTTACATTGCAATAAGGTAACTGAAACTTGTTTTGATAATTGTTCGAAACGCTTGGAAATAGAAAAAATTTGCTCAACAAATCACCGTCTTCATACTCTCTTATTGCTTGGTCTAACCACCTCTTAGGTCATGCCTGCCATTTTTTGGCCTACTAGGATTATTGTTACCGCATAGTTGGACAGTCAGTCCTCACTCGCTAAGTCTCAGATGAGACTTGAACTCCGGTCCTACCGTGTGAAGACCCGCTCCACTGTCGCATCTACCTCCGGGACAACCGTCTTCATACTAACTTGCTTGAAAACAGTACAATTTCGGTTAAATCAATGAAAAAAAAAACATGAAAATGAACATTTGATCAAAGTTTTAACTCAAATTACATTACAAGGATGATAAAATTTTAGGCATCTCTTCATTCAAACGAATTAAAGTAACGAATGATAATTATTTGACTCAAAAGTATACATATTTGGAAAGTAAGAATCTTCTTTCTTGGCCTAACGACCTCTTAGGTCATGCCTGCCATTTCTGGCTTACTAGACTTATTGTTACCGCATAGTTGGTTAGTCAATCCTCACTATGGGGGAACGGCCCAGATGAGACTTGAACCCCGATCCTGCGGTGTGAAGACCGTCGCCGCTGTCGCATCACCACCGGGCCGAAAGTAAGATTATAATTCAAAATTAAAATCATTTCGATTCTTCAATTCTACACATGCCAGCACCACGAGGACACATTATGCAGCATGCGTTGCTGTTTCGCATATAAAAACTAATCAGCAGTTTATACGTACATATGATTATGGTTTATGGCGTAGGATATGGTTTCTCGATGGTCATTGAGACATTAAAATTTGGCATAGAATGGATTACTATTCACCAATAGAAAGTGTTCTACAACAAATTAGTAGCATTTTAAACAATCTACCGTCGAAATGGTTCGCCTTATGTTAGCTTTTTCAACTGTTTTGTCCAAAATTCGTAATTCAATGACACTTTTATTTACTTTACCATTATTAGAACCCTTATAACACGCTTAAAGGTAGGCAATGAACTCATAATTGTTTGTATATTACGACTACAGACTAGACTAGTAGAACTGTAGAAAAGTATACTACTAGAAAAGTAGTATTTATTTATCAAATAATATTTTTTTCAAATATTAAAACGTCTTGAGCAAGTTCAATGGTTTCCTTCTAGCAAGTGTTTTTATACTTCAGATTTCTATTGAATTCATGGAAATGTTTGAGGTATTTTCGTTGGTAGCGAAAGGAAAACTATGTTCCCTCCATGTAAGGAAAGGTGTTGATGCAGCTATGTTGTATTTTTTTGTATAAAACTATTTTTTTAACTTTTACACTTCATTTTCTGGAGGGTTTGGCATATAAAACCTCGATAGTCAGTACTGCATAGGGATGAACTTCTAGGGAATGGTTAAAAAATCATATAGTATTTGTCAGAAGATTCAACAAGAATATTTCTCATATAGTTCATTAGATAGTGAAGTTTGTTGAGAATATTTTTTTTATATAAATACTAATAGAACTTTAGGCGACACAGTAAAACAATTAGAGAAAAATTAAAACCCATCATAGACTCATCTAAAATGATCTTTTAACCATAGATTCTGCATTTACCGTAAACATCTGACAACTGACACCATTTTCCAATCCAATAATGTTCAATAGCTTACCGTAAATAAACTATTCCAATTGACGTTTGCTTCATCAACTTCCAAAATCCATTTAACCGACATTTCGAACCCGATTCAGAACAGAACAGCTTTCAACGCTTCCTACCGAAACGGAGAAAACTTTCACCAAACCAAAAGGGAAAACCCTCGCAAAACTAGCGCACAACCATCAATCGGATTAGAATTCTTTACCCTACCCTAAGGAGCCCTCCCGACGATAGAACTCGTCAAAACTAATTCGAACGCGAAACTGTGCAGAACTAAAAGTTTGTGCAGCCGGCAAACGCAAAACAGCGGAAATTACTTGTGCCCAGCCGGCACCGGATCCGGATCCGTTGGTTGCGCGTAAACTTTTCGATACTCGTCCACCATTGCGATACGCTTATAGTGATAGTAAGACGATCTATTTCTATTGATTCATTTCTCAAGAAGGAAGGTTTGCTTCTGAGGAGCATTTTGCGGTACAAATAAAATATATTGCATTGTGCGAAAAGGATCCGTTTACTAATATCATTCCTTCGCTTCGCTTACACGAACCACAAATAAATTGCTTCAACAGCTTCGACCACAATTTACCAACATCCAAACTTTACTCGCTCCGATGCGATAGCCGATGCTGTTATGGCCGTGTTCAGGCGCCCCAAATTTTCTTCCCGTTTTTTTGCACCCCTAAATCCGATTATTAATTTTGAAGTACAGCAAAACTTACCACAAATCGTGAACCGTCCAACACGCGGCCGGGGATGGTTCGAACGCCACAGATTGCATACATTTTGTACGTTCAGCCCGTACAAAACTGCTGACGGGCCCTTGTGCTTCACACACACACACACAAGGAGAGAAAGTTTGTCTATGAACGTGTGCGCGTGTGTGCAGTTGTGCAGTGGAGAAAATTAATAATCCTCTCTAAAATTTGTGCAGCAAAATTATAATAATCCGCTTAAAGTTGTACGTACAATAAATTTCGTTGTAAATAGCTTAACCACGGTCACGATCGTTACTGGCAAATGAGGCAAAGCATAATAGCTACAAGTGCTCTCCAAACGGTACTGTGCAGCTCGCTTGAAAGGGTTTTGAGCAAACTATGAGAGTTTATAAGAGCCGTTTTTAGATACATAAATATTAGAATAAATAAACCTTCAGAACCATCACCTACTAAAGGAGACGCCTGGTACTTCATGATATTTTTATTTAAATAAAATAGTTTTTATGCTTCTTTTCGTTTACCTTGCTTGTGTGAAAAATTTTCTTATTTATTCTTATTAATTTACATCATTTTAGAGTCATTAAAATTCTAATAACACTTTGAAATACTATCAGACCAAACACGAAATAGTAATGGAGACGCCTGGTATCTGGTGATTAATTTTTAATTCCAAGTTAACCCATCATTTCGGCGTCATCATTAAGCACCTTTCTCTGCACATTAATGTGCCTCGATGATATACCAACGATGCACGCCAATAACATGCAAATCGTTCTCCCTACTTTTTCTTTTATCTCGCACCCGAAACACAGTAATTTATTGATAAGACTCACTCTAAAATGCTGTCCAGCTCTTTCGCTCCCAATCTTTCCTTCTTCCGCTCATTTTGCTGCTCGTTAACATTGCTTGCGAATATTTTCCACGGCACGAAACGAAATTGCGAACGATAGGGGACAAAATCGTTCGCCCCATCTAACCCAGAACATTTTCACACTTAGCGTGCTTTAAAACCGACACGAAGCAGACACGACACATTCCGGGGTGCTATCCGCGTGCAGTTTAACAGACACACTTTACACACAGCGACCGGGTGATCAGAGGATACGCTCTACCCCGCACTACTACTACGAAGCGAAAGCCAGATGGCAAACAAGCATAAAATACTGATGTCATCTGGAGACGGAAGGAATTTAATATATCTTTTCTAACCCACGCGACCGACCCGCCACGAACATTCCACACCGCGTTCTCGGCGATGGTGCTAATATCTCGCCTTCCCTTTTTCGGTGCAAAGAAAGGAGACAAGCAATGCGAACATAAAAACACACACACACAGTGTGTTCTCATCATCTGGCGGATCGGGAGTCTCTTGTACCTCGTCGCAAGGTACAGCATGTTACAAAAGCAGACGCAAGCAACACACAACTACTTAGAACTGTAAAAGATTAAACTGGGTCAAACCTTCTTCCCAACGCAACCGGGAAGTGTACGGTGAACTTGCACACCAGGTTGGTAGCGAAAGGAAAGCTATGTTGCCTCCATGTAAGGAAAGGTGTTGATGCAGCTTTGTTGTATTTTTTTAACTTTTCCACTTCATTTTCTGGAGGGTTTGTCATATAAAACCTCGATAGTCAGTACTGCATAGGGATGAATTTCTAGAGAATGGTTAAAAAATCATATAGTATTTGTCAGAAGATTCCACAAGAACATTTCTCATATTGTTTATTAGATAGTGAAGTTAGTTGAGAATATTTTTTTTATATAAATACTAATAGAACTTTAGGCGACACAGTATAACAATTAGAAAGAGATAGAAACCCATCATAGATTCGTCTAAAATGATCTTTAAACCATACATTCTGCATTAACCATAAACATCTGACAACTGACACCATTTTCCAATCCAATAATGTTCAATAGCTTATCGTAAATAAACTATTCCAATTGACGTTTGCTTCATCAACTTCCAAAATCCATTTAACCGACATTTCGAACACGATTCAGAACAGAACAGCTTTCAACGCTTCCTACCGAAACGGAGAAAACTTTCACCAAACCAACAGGGAAAACCCCCACAAAACTAGCGCACAACCATCAATCGGATTAGAATTCTTTACCCTACCCTAAGGAGCCCTCCCGACGATAGAACTCGTCAAAACTAATTCGAACGCGAAACTGTGCAGAACTAAAAGTTTGTGCAGCTGGCAAACGCAAAACAGCGGAAATTACTTGTGCCCAGCCGGCACCGGATCCGGATCCGCTGGTTGCGCGTAAACTTTTCGATACTCGTCCACCATTACGATACGATTATAGTGATAGTAAGACGATCTATTTCTATTGATTCATTTCTCAAGAAGGAAGGTTTGCTTCTGAGGAGCATTTTGCGGTACAAATAAAATATATTGCATTGTGCAAAAAGGATCCGTTTACTAATATCATTCCTTCGCTTCGCTTACACGAACCACAAATAAATTGCTTCAACAGCTTCGACCACAATTTACCAACATCCAAACTTTACTCGCTCGATGCGATAGCCGATGCTGTTATGGTCGTGTTCAGGGGCACCAAATTTTCTTCCCATTTTTTTGCACCCCTAAATCCGATTATTAATTTTGAAGTGGTCTACAGCAAAACTTACCACAAATCGTGAACCGTCCAACACGCGGCCGGGGATGGTTCGAACGCCACAGATTGCATACATTTTGTACGTTCAGCCCGTACAAAACTGCTGACGGGCCCTTGTGCTTCACACACACACACACAAGGAGAGAAAGTTTGTCTATGAACGTGTGCGCGTGTGTGCAGTTGTGCAGTGGAGAAAATTAATAATCCTCTCTAAAATTTGTGCAGCAAAATTATAATAATCCGCTTAAAGTTGTACGTACAATAAATTTCGTTGTAAATAGCTTAACCACGGTCACGATCGTTACTGGCAAATGAGGCAAAGCATAATAGCTACAAGTGCTCTCCAAACGGTACTGTGCAGCTCGCTTGAAAGGGTTTTGAGCAAACTATGAGAGTTTATAAGAGCCGTTTTTAGATACATAAATATTAGAATAAATAAACCTTCAGAACCATCACCTACTAAAGGAGACGCCTGGTACTTCATGATATTTTTATTTAAATAAAATAGTTTTTATGCTTCTTTTCGTTTACCTTGCTTGTGTGAAAAATTTTCTTATTTATTCTTATTAATTTACATCATTTTAGAGTCATTAAAATTCTAATAACACTTTGAAATACTATCAGACCAAACACGAAATAGTAATGGAGACGCCTGGTATCTGGTGATTAATTTTTAATTCCAAGTTAACCCATCATTTCGGCGTCATCATTAAGCACCTTTCTCTGCACATTAATGTGCCTCGATGATATACCAACGATGCACGCCAATAACATGCAAATCGTTCTCCCTACTTTTTCTTTTATCTCGCACCCGAAACACAGTAATTTATTGATAAGACTCACTCTAAAATGCTGTCCAGCTCTTTCGCTCCCAATCTTTCCTTCTTCCGCTCATTTTGCTGCTCGTTAACATTGCTTGCGAATATTTTCCACGGCACGAAACGAAATTGCGAACGATAGGGGACAAAATCGTTCGCCCCATCTAACCCAGAACATTTTCACACTTAGCGTGCTTTAAAACCGACACGAAGCAGACACGACACATTCCGGGGTGCTATCCGCGTGCAGTTTAACAGACACACTTTACACACAGCGACCGGGTGATCAGAGGATACGCTCTACCCCGCACTACTACTACGAAGCGAAAGCCAGATGGCAAACAAGCATAAAATACTGATGTCATCTGGAGACGGAAGGAATTTAATATATCTTTTCTAACCCACGCGACCGACCCGCCACGAACATTCCACACCGCGTTCTCGGCGATGGTGCTAATATCTCGCCTTCCCTTTTTCGGTGCAAAGAAAGGAGACAAGCAATGCGAACATAAAAACACACACACACAGTGTGTTCTCATCATCTGGCGGATCGGGAGTCTCTTGTACCTCGTCGCAAGGTACCCCCCCCCGATCCATGGAAAGCATGTTACAAAAGCAGACGCTAGCAACACACAACTACTTAGAACTGTAAAAGATTAAACTGGGTCAAACCTTCTTTCCAACGCAATCGGGAAGTGTACGGTGAACTTGCACACCAGTAAATGGTATGGTTACTTCATTTTGTTTCGTTTTCGCGCTAGAAGAAAAGCCCGGGAAGTGAAGTGAACATCATTAAGTGAAAGTTGTGTGATAGTAAGCATGCTTTGGCTAGATAGTAAGTAATGAAAATACGTTTCTTTCTAAGTAATTCTGGGTTCGGTTTTTTGGTTTAGTGTTTTTTTGAGAAAGAAAAGCCCTCTCCAAGTATGGCCTTTTTAGCATTTATTGGTTGACATTTCTTTCGTAACCCAGGAGAGGCATTCAACATTTCTTGTTTTACACTTATTACTTGCATTTCGAGTGTGAGTTTCTTATTCAACTTAAGTTTTTTTAACACTCTCATCAATTATTCTAAGGAATTGAAAAGACCCATAACGGATGTAAGTACAGGACCCATTGATATGCAAGCCTGTTTGTATGGGCAGTGAACAGTAGAATATGGGCATTATCATGTAGGACACAAAATAATATTTTAATAAGCCTCTTTTTATAGAAATTAAGCGTGTATTGTATTGCAATTCCACGTGTAATAATGCTTTTTGTTTATCATGAACGCTGTTTAAAGTACTTAAAAGTAATGTCATGGACGATTTCTAACAAAGTCAATGATTTTAATAAGTCTAGCTATATTGCTATAGAAGTTAATGAACACTGATGCCTATTTTAATAACTTTCAATGGATTAAATTTAAGGTTTAAACCTTCCATGTTCTGAAAATGAATAAAAAATATTTTTTTGATATTTTTTTTATCCTTACAAAGTGGCCTTTGTTGCTGTTTTTATAAGGTAATAATATGGATAGCCAAATAAAACAAGTTTACTATGAATAATTTGAATTTACAATGCTTCTAAAATTATATAACATCCTAAAACCTTGTTTTACTATGCCAAGTGACCAAAAACCAAGAGTTTAAATGTAATTATTGTGTCCTAGATCATCATGTTCACACAAGCTTGCATGCACAAGTTGAATGTTTTTTCTATTTCTTTCCAGCCGACACTACAACCGCTTCATGGTCTTGACATTGTATTTATTGTATTGTATTGTATTTATTACAAATAAAATTGTCTGCATGAAGCTACACAATTTACTTAAGAACTAATCTTAGACTTAAACTGCCAGGACAGGAGAGTGATCAGGGAGGGACTGACGGCAGGGAAGAGTTTGTATGGAGACGGGCGCGGAAAGAATCTAAGGACAGGGAAAAGTTGAATAGATCAGAGGAGGAATTAAAAGCAAGAAGAGCACGCCGCAGTGGATCGTTTGAGCCCGCAGCCGTTCGCCGCGATGTAATCGCGAGGAGAGGACGAGGACGAAGACGATAAGCAGGAATGTAAAAGTTGATGCTGGAAAGCAGGAAAGGATCATCAGTGGAATGAAGGAGAAAGGAGGCGATGAAACATGCCTGGGCATGTATGCGGCGAGTCTCCAAGGGTATCAGACCCAGCAGTTGACAGCGTGACGGGTATGAAGGTAGATCCAAGCCAGTACCTCCAAACACTTTGCGAATGGCAAACCGCGTGAAGGCCCTCTGGACCCTCTCCACACGCGACACAGCTGTGCTGCTAGTTGGTGTCCAAATCACCGATGCATACTCCAATGTTGAGCGCACCAAGGAGCAGTACAGTGCCTTCAAACACCCGAGATCACGAAAATCAGAAGCTAATCGACGCAACATTCCTAGAGTTCTGTTTGATCTGGAGATCACGTCATCAATGTGATTCGAGAACGTGAGCCTCGAGTCGATCAAAATGCCCAAATCCTTAACACACGTAACACGGATTAACGGAGATCCACAGAGGGTATAATTAAACATCAAAGGACTCAGGGAACGGCATGCCAGAAGACCTCTATACAACTCACGGTCGTATAACCGTCGTCTGTCTTTCCAATATCCCAGCCATTCTGGCATATACATCAACGCTATCACTACATCACAACTTGGGCAAACAACGCAACTGTCGATCAGACTCAAAAATTTGGGTTGTCCGATTGTCATTCTCATGACCATAATCAGCTCACCGGAGTCAGACGAGAATAACTAACTACGTTGTGCTAATTGCATATACAGACCCAAAGAAGCTTCTGAACATACTCATGCTACAAATGTTCTACACAACCTCAGATTCAGCCAGGTCCTTCGAAGAATGTGTTTTAAATGGAGAAGATTTCTCAAGATCGATTAACAGCCAACATCCTTCTGGGCTTCACACCATCAATGATATGTTACACCCAAGATAGGTGTTCAAAGGCTCTAAAACTTCGAGAGCAATTAGTTTTCAATATTTGGCTTCCGTGACTTCGTTTTTCCTGTAGCTTCCCGTGTATCATACATCAGCTCTGCCTAAATCAATAATTTTTGATGGTGAAGTCACCCTTAGTTTTGATTTATTGTCTCATCCAACCCGAGTTTTAGAGCTTCAAACAAATGATCAAGGCATATCAGAATCTGAATTTGGCTTAGTTTCCACCTCCGAGTTTTTGGTAGCCCTTTCAAGCGCCGTATAGCAAAGAAGAAAGACAAACCCATTTCCCTACATAACACAGACTTCTAGTAGTTGCAAAGATTCCCAAGAGTTTCTTATCCACCCTCACCAGGCATATCCATATGCTGATGTTTATGCTGTCTGATCTGAGACTTTAAAAAATTCAATGAAGAGTTGGTAAAAGACGACACGCTCTTTTCTGTCATCTTCACCAAGATTTGCTGTTCACTTACAACTTCTTATGCTGCAGTTTAACACAATGACTCCTTTCTGTCACACATGCCACGACCACAAGCTACCACCACGATCCTCAACGGTTGCATTTCGAAAGCTTTAACGCATTTTAAGCAACACATTCCATTCGTTTCCACCATTTGGTAATGCGGTGTAGAAAAAAGTCTCTGCTATCTGCTAGCTATTTGATCCCTTGAAGTCATAATGCGGAGTTCTTTTTTATCACCCTTTTTCTCACTCTCTCTCTCTCTCTCTCTCTCTCTCTCTCTCTCTCTCTCTCTCTCTCTCTCTCTTCCAGTAACGCGCACACACACACACCCACAAGCCCATTCAAAAGGACACAAAGTGCAATGGTATATTAGCCTTTGTACCATGTACCAACCCAGGACTTGATGTCTTCCGTGATGTCTGCCTTTATGGTTGGTCTTATCCCAACGCCACCATAACGTACACCGCTCGCGGCGTCAACTTACTTTCCTAGCTGCATTCCTTTCAATAACGCACTGCTGCAGCTCACGACGGTTCCTCCGCTTTTCGGATGCTTTGACAAGGCCTTCTTCGTGCTTAAGCAAGCGAAGCAACCATCCGCGACACACCGGTCTACGATGATCACGGTATGATGTTAGGGCAGCAAATAGGGCTGCCAAATGGCGGGCACTAGTGTTGTTGTTATGTCCTTTTTGTGAGGCGTTGTAGCGACCCAAAACAACCGCAAACACATGAAACGTGGGGCGGTGTGAGCAAGTTTTCTAATTAGTGCCATTTTGTAAGGGAAGCGAGCACACCGGTACGGGTAAGTCAAAGGTGGCTGTGCCTTTTCTTCTACGAGCTTTTATGTGGCTGTGTGGCTGTGTTTCGCTTTCCTTTCGCTAATAAAGCTACTCAAGACTCGAAGGCGGGGGCAAAAAACTTTCCCGTGCAAGAGTTTACTTGGAGGACGTAAAAGAAAACATATTATTATCCAGTGAATGCATAATGACTTGCCGGAGCTTGTAGCTTCAACGGGTCACAGACTCACACGAAAAAGAAACTCTCCCACAGCATTGGATAATTGAAATGTAGTCTCGTATGAAGTGCTCGATGGTAAGAAGCGCCCAAAAAAAAATGCTACTCTTTGATTTATTTTATTGGACAAAGAAAAGCAGAAGAAAACCCCCCTCGTGAACTGCAATCATAGCTACGCGGCAACTCAACCATAAAATGAACGCCATTATCGCGTGATCTTTCATCCCTAACGCTTCGCTCACACCTACCAGAGGCTCGGTGGCTCATCCCACCGGTGGCAGCTCATTACTCATCCCGGTTACAGTGAACAGTTGCCGTAAATTGAACGTCGAATTCCCGTACCCGTGGTGTCTCTGCTTCATTAGATGGAACCACATTTTCTGCCCTCCCGAAACCTCATTATCGGTGACCAATCGTGCGCGTACAACGAAATTCCATTTCGAATTGTGTGCAAAACAACCAAGAAAAAAAGAGGAAAGCGATAACTGCTCGCTCGGAACTGAAAACAAAAGGATGGACCTCATTACTTGACATGGGTTGGGGGTCAGTTTTTCGAATCTGTTTCATCTCGAAATTGCATCTCGAGATGCAATTTCGCTCGTGGCAGATGGTGGAGAGCTCGACGATCAACTCCCTACCATCGTTGACCATTTGTTTGCTATCGGTGTGAAAAGAAAAGTTGCGATTTTTCTTCCCCTGGTGTCTTTTCTCTTTTTTGGTGGTGGGTTTTTACAACAGGAAGAACCGTTTTCCTCGTGTGACTTAATCTATTTGTTGGGAGGTTTTTTGTATACAATGCAACGTAACATCATTGTGTGCGGTACGCGGGTTCATTTGTGGAGTTGCTGCCGTGGTTCTGGTAACAAAAATGTGAATTAGTATAGGGCTGTTGCATTGAACATTATTTAGAATTATTTGCAAGAATTAATTACTTCTTGAAATAGTGTTAGCCTTTCGGAAAAAGAACATTATCTTGCTGTTACAATAGGTTTTCAATTTTAGCTACCTTTATGAAACGATTTATATCGGATTTTTATCTAATCTTCTCTACGCTTATGAATTTCTTGAACATCTTTTGGATGTCACTTGTCAAATGTAAATACACAGTTATAAACATTATTTAAAAGCCTTTTACTGTATAAAAATGGAATCCATACAAAATCCAATTATGATTCAAAACATCACGTCTTTACAGTAAAACTATATAGCAGGGAGCTCAAGACGTTTAATAAATTAGGTAAAAAATATGTTGACTTTACTGAAGGTTGTCTTCAACTACTAGTATCACTACTAGCCACCTACTACTAGCACCTTTTCAACCTGTATTTTACTATACATAATCTACTGTTGACGGTTTGTATCCATTCGTCGTTTACTTAAAATTATTACTTTAGTAAAATCTGGCAACACTATTATTTTGTCATCTTCAGGGTTTGTTTGCCCCTAGGTGCCATTTCATCAATTACTAAACAATCTATTTCCCGCATGGTTGCAAAATGAATACATTCGGTTCAGAGAAAGTGTTTTTTACGGAGAATTACTTTGTGATGAAAGCTTCCTCCAGCGAGACCCATCGTATAATGAGGGAATACCACGGCGATCACGCTTTATCGGAAAGAACGTGCCAGAGGTGGTTTAACGCTCATTTGCTACATTTGGTGGGACCAGCTGGGTGTGGTGTACCACGAAGTGTTGGAACCAAACCAAACCATCACGGATGACGTTTAACGACGACAGTCGCGCATTAAAGGACAAAAGGCCTCAGTACGCGACCAGGCATGACAAAATGAATGAAAATGAAGAAAAATTATTTACAAACCATTTTTTTTGCAAAAAAAAAAGTTTTCAAACATTTCTAAAATTACAAATGAAGCCTTGTATATTATACATTTTAGGGGCGGCCCGGTGGTGATGCGACAGCGGCGCCGGTCTTCACATGGCAGGACCGGGGTTCAAGTCTCATCTGGGCCGTTCCCCCATAGTGAGGATTGACTAACCAACTATGCGGTATCAATTAGTCTAGTAGTCTAGTCTAGTAATATTATACATTTTAAAATATTTTGGTACTTATTCTTATTAAAGCAATGCGACTCAGATTTCACGCACAGGTCGTTGAAAGAATATAGCTCACTATTAAACTACTACTACTACTCACTTGAAACATGTCGATTTGAAAATATCACTAGATGTTCGATCGTATTCTTCCAATGCGTGACATGATCAGGACTCACCTTGTATATGACGCTATCCTCTACAAAAATAGCTCTACTAATCTAAGCTATTAAAAATAATCCAAAGACAATGCTTGATCAAATTAAGAATTTTACAAAATTGAAGAATTAAATATTTGTTTGATGTCTGAAGTGAAGAACGATTACGCTGAGGTATCAAAACTCAACTGATAAGAGTCTTCAGCAATATCAAGTACTGGTAGAGAATTACGGAACTCTTTGCGATGTTCTTGAAAGCTAAACTAATTGTTTCCCAAATGTTCGATTGAGTATGGCATCCCAAGGTCAGTTTTCAGTGTAGTCTATGAATATGTTGTTGAGATGATCTGGAGTTCTGTTCTGTGATGTTCTGAATATTTCCCGAGATTCTATTGCATAGTGTAAAGCTTTTAGCACCCAAAGAAATGAGGTACTACTTTTAAAATCATCAAATCTTTTATTGTGAGAACACTTTGCTAACAGGTCTGTACAGTAGGACGCCGCGAGAAGGAATGATCATCTTCTACTTTTTACTACTACCGGAAAACCACACAGACACTGACAGTTGATCGTTCGGCACATCGGTCGCTGGTAACGGTCATCGCACTGTCATTTAAAGACGGTCGCTACAAGCTCAAGGTCTGATCGTTTTCTGGCAAATTCAGAAGTTTTAGAAGTCCACAGATGTGCCATAAAATCAAACGAATTATTAGAAATAGCTATAATATCGTACAACATTATTATATTTTAAATTAGAATACTTTAAAAATATGTTTAATGTATATAAGGGACAATCCTAATTACTCGAATCTTTCAAAATAAAAAATCTTCCCGACAATACTTCATTTTTCCAAAACCGGTTTCCTCTGCGCATCAGTAAACGATGGATTCCACTTAATTGCAAAAAAAGGAACAAAAACACACACAGCTTTAACACCCTTCATATGTTACCCCGATCGTACTCCCAATCAGCAGCGAGCTAACTTCATCAAAGCGCGTTCCGACTAAAAAGGTGCACACTTCCAACAACAAAAAACCGTCCAGTAAACATTCGCCATTTTTTGACTCCACCTAAGCTCGTGCTCCATCCACCAGAATGAAGCTTTACCTGACGCAAACGGCCGTTTGTTCCATCGCGAGCAGCACCGTTGAGAAAGTGCACCGGATCAATTTTAATCCACTTATCGAACGATCCGGGGCGCTGGGATGGGAATGACCCGCCGCTCAACAGTAACGAGGACGCGTTCGGCTATTGCGCTCTTTGAAGTGATGCTAAAAGCTTTCCCCCCCCCAAAAAAAAAACGAAAACACAAATTCCATGCGAAAATATCGCTTACAATCAACGCTACGCCCCCGGCGGGGGAAAAGCCACCAAGGATCGCTGAAGTCGCTGAACGATGCTCTCCGGGACCGACCGTTATGGCAGCGAATGGAAATGATAAATCTGCTCCTAACAGCTATGCTAAAGATATGCATCGCTCCTCTCCACGTTTATGAGACAGAAAGATAAAAGAAAAACCCCCGGCAGGTAAACGCTTTCGGATGGTGTGATGATGCACCCAGGCAAAGCTACAGCCGGAAGCCGGAAACTGGCGAAAATGGAGTGGGAAATTCATGTCGCAGTGCTTGTTTAGCCGTCGTGTCTCGTGTCGTTTGCCGTGCAAGATTACCTTTTTATCGACACCTGTAAAGGGAAGTTGTTTCGGCACGATAATCGCCTCAAATCCCATTTCCTAACATGCATCGTTTTGGGACGTTTTTTGATTTTTCCACTTGGAGTAAGTCATGTTTACAGATTTTTATATTTTTATTAGCCTTTTTTCGATTTTTAACAACTATTTTCGTCTTTTTTTATCGATTACTTTTACGATTAGGTGTTTTATCAACTCTTTCCATTTGTTTATGATTCTTTTTTATCTCCTTAAATTACTTGCTCTTTATTTTCCTATATTTTCATGTTATTAATAAGTTTTCTTGTTAACTTTTCCATTCGTAAGCTTGTGTTTTATGTGTTCAACACTTAGAACCTAAAACTTTATATTGTTAAACGTATTTTAATGGATGTTAAAACAATAACTGCTTCAAGCCAACAGTTCTCACAAGAAAATCTGTCAATCAAAACAAGTTCTCATCACACCATACTTACAGCTTAGTGTTAACAGCTAATCCGCTCACTCTTTCTCATGTTAGCGAGCGCATTATATGCAAAAGCATTCTTCGGTTTGGAACCAACCAACCCAAAACCACCGAACCGAGAAGGAAAGAAATGGCGTACCATCAAGAATGGCAGAACCATTCACCACTTATTGCAACCGACCGCAGAGAAACAGTTGCTTGACGAAAAATGCAAGCTCCTGTGGTTTGCAACTGTTTACCATTCCGTCTCAACCCGGGCGCTGGCCCGAACCACAAAAGTGCATGTCCCGAATGCATACTGTTCCCGGTAGAATCCGCTTAACGCTGGCCGAATGTTACTGCAGCAGCAGCATCAGTAGCATCACCGCAAAAACCACAAATGTGAGTATAATTTCCATTCTGCCACAGCAGCCGGATACTTACCACCTACTGTGCTGGGTGGAAGTCGTGGAGCATTAGCAGTAGTTGTGGTACTGGAAGTAGCAAAATCAGACTCTAATTACAGCCGACTCCCGCTGATGACCAAAGTCCACTGACGTTGGGCGGAAGTATGAATCTGATGTGGTGCGAGATTTCCATCAGCTGACCGGTTGCAGTGTAGGATTTAACCGTTGATGCGAGGTCAGATTAAAGCTCGTAACACATTTGTATTTGAGTTACATTAAGAATCCTTTCATGAATAAGTTAATTGTAAGAGTTCCTTGTATCTTTGTATTGTTAAGTTTATTACTTATGAGATGAGACAATCTCATAGAAAAATTTCGTGTGTCTTAAGTTGGTAAATGGTTGCAAACCTCCTGAGAGCCCTTTGTAAAGGAAGGTGGTTAGGACAACGGTGAATCCTTCGCAATGATGATCAGTATCAACTGTAGATTCTTGATGACTCACCAGTCGATGGATAAATCAGTTCTTTTAAGCCGCTCAACACGGCCTGCAAAGTCTTCGAAGCTCCAATCTTAAATGGAGTACTGGTGCTAGAAACATCGATTGACAGACGATAGTGGTTGATCGCAAACAGGCCACATAGCCAGACATAGAGTTCGACTTGAAAAGAATTACTAGGATTGAAGTCTTGTCAGGAATTTTGTTCAACAAAACCTTAGTATTGTTTAGACATAATTCGGTCATGGAAGTTAGCTTTTGATCGCGTGAACCCACTGCCTATTGCTAGATTTCCTTTCGAGAAGGAAATCTTAATAGAGACTCAGTATTAACCGCTCAAAGCGAGGCATCACGCCCTAAGGACTGTCCGATTCGCACGGACTAAAAATCTTCTCATGCCTCAGACCTATCACTGGATTACCTGTTAGGGCATCACTTCAATGATAAGCCTTCTGTGTAGGGGCATCAGGCGTATGAGACTTATGACCATCCTTCAGCAATTAATTCGGTAAAGTACCCTCTCAACTGCCGAAGTTAGTCCGCTCTACCTGCATGGTAGCATGCCACCAAACAGTATAAAGCTGTAAGATCACCCAACAATGGCTGCTTCAGCTGGACGACGACGAAGACGCTGACTTCGCTCCCGTCGGATGTTCCGTTGTTGTAGTCGCATCATGATGGACTTGACGGCTCCATTGGCAATGCTTCATGATATTTGGTTGGACAACATTATCGGCATAATGTTCCTCGTCGTCAATCGCTCACCAATAGCTAAATTGGCTCTTTCTCTTATGTCTTCTAACTCCAGGCCCTTCGAATAGTACTTGTGCTGGAGACTCTATGCTGTTAAGACATGTTGGACAAGTTGGTGACTCAATAAGCTACCTCCTATCTCAAAGATTGTATTTACCACGTACAGATTTCCAATGCTTATTCAAGCTAATTTAAGAGTTCTTCTGACGTTTCTCAAGGCAGTAGAACAGCGTAGATTTGCTCTACGCTTATTACACCAGCCTGTTTTGTACCTGTCCGGTACAACAAACTATCGTTGTTTTTTGTTCTGATCAGTGCACAAGTAACGACCTCAAAATACCTGTCGATAAATCATTAAATACCTGACCTCACCTTGGCACAGTAAGTTCTGTTGCCTTCAACTATATTTGCAGTGCAATACTGTAAGGGATTTAGAAGTCTCGCTGGACCACAAGCTACCATAATTTTGCAGACAAAGCTATCAAAATGTAAGGATTCATCATTGTAAAACTCGTCTTCTCCATCGATGTCTAAGCCCTAAGCATGAGTTCCGTAACCTCCGTAACGTAACGCTAACATTGGCTTGAGTATTGACATCTTTTCTAAATAGATATTAATAAAGTATCACTCTGAACTGGTTCTTACCTCAGAATTTAAGTTTTGGAAGATTTATGTGTATTTCGTTCCAAAATAAGGATTACCAACCTTAAAACAACTTCAAAAATTAGGTGTAAAAATTGAAGATCTTAGTTAGGATCTTATTCTTATATTACCCATTCATTATTTCACGATTCAAATGTTGTTATCTTCGTGTACCTTTGTCTGGCGTAAGTACGATAGACATTATCAATTTCGTTAACTATTGTAAAAGAAGCATTTGATAGACTCCACACATGTATAACCTGACTAATTTCTTCCAAACCTGGTAAAAAACTGAAGTGCATCCTTGTAATCCGTTCCACTGGAAGTAAAACTCCCATTACCGGGATGCAAATGAATACAACAGCAACTTCGAGTTTCAGTTTAACAACAACACAACTCGACAATCTTTGCTACAATCTCTCCCATTCTTAAAATCAATAAAATCCCTCACCAAAAACACCGGATTGACCGATGACACGTGTTGCAAAAATTGTCGACTTCAATTCATCTGCATGTAGTACAGTAATTTAGGTTCATGTTTTATCCCTCGCTCACCAACATTCCGGCGGTACATCACACATCCTGTAAGGCTATTCGTACGTCTCTGCTGCGCTCTCTCACCGTGCAGAAATTCCGGGAAAGCACAAGCTCGGTTAGCTCCAATAATAGTAAATCCTGCACACCCTCGGCTGGCACAGCATGCAGAACCGAGTAACAAAGCGAGAAATAATCTAGTTTGTGTTACATAAGTAAACATCAACAAAACCCAGTACCTCCCCTCGCACACTAATGGTACCAGGCGGCAGCAATACCGACGTTCTCGCTTTTTGGTTCTTCGGGTTGGGAATAGTGCAAGACACGAATGCTCTTGTGACACCAGTGTGCCAGTTCGTTCGACGGGTTCTCGGTCGTTGATACGTTGATTTTCCTATTTTTCTTTACCCAAACAACACACGCACACATACAAGGACACATACAGAGTTGGTGGTACAGGAAAAACTCGGAAAAAACTACAGCGTAGAGAAAAAAGGGAAGCAGCGAATGCACTTAGGACACTTTAGAACAAGTAACCGGATAATACTATTTCTTAATGAAGTGTTTAAATTATTCATTTTTAATATAAAAATAAGTAATACTTTAAATTCCAAATATTTCACTTCCATTTTATTACTCCAGATGGCGCTCGTGTTAGGTACTAAGATGACTGTATTAAATAAAAGCTAATAATACGTTATATTACATACGACTTGGGATTTTGTCAAATCATTCAATTGTAAATATAGTTTCTCTATATTTCGTGAGTCCACCTCTTTCCCCTGTCCACCCTCCTGCAAGCAAAAGTGAATATTACTACTAATTCGCAAACATTACGATGGAGACGCCTAGTATTTTTTGGGATGTAGCAGAAAAATACTAAAATTTTCAAAATTATCAGATATATTTTGATTTTATTTATTATGAGTACCATTATTCATCTATTGTTTAGCCAGAGAAGGAGATAATAATGTATTTGTAAAATTCTACCATAACATAACATGGTAGCTTAGAAAAATCAAAAGCAAAAATTTTTTAGCTTAATTTATTTAGACATTTTAAACAAATGTACTGTTTTCTAAAGGTTTTTAAATTTCAGTACGGTTTGTTACATAGCTTAAAATAGTGAAAACGTGTTAAAATCTATTTCAATTAGTAAAAAAAAGAATCATAAATAAGTTGGGATAATCGTTGCTTCAACAAGACGTAAAGAGTTTCCTAGTTTCATATTTTGGCAGTTAATATTGATTTAACTGTTTGGTAACGAAATATTGCTTTACTTTGCACAAATTAATAAGTTATTGAGTATTGTGTGATTCATAAAAATATAATGCACTAGGCGCCTCCACTGTGATGTTTTTATGATAATGAATAATTTTAACCTCTGAATTTCAATTTGGCTTTTACTTGAGCCTTAACTACCTTACTATACAGTCAAACCTTTGTGTTGATTAATCTCATTTCTTATATAAACTGTAGCTCATTCCTAAATACTATACAAAATCAAACAGAAAATGCTAGCGCCATCTGGTGTGAAAGAATGTAAACACTTTAATCCACTCATCGTTAGAAAACCTTTAAAATTATGCTGTAAGTATAAAAAAAAGCCTTAACACATAATTTTATCCAAATATTTTGTCCATGGGGCCCACTGTGCGATGGTCGTGTTAGTAACTCGCATGTGCATATGAAAGAAGACTTCCAAACGTCGTGCATGGTGCAGCCGTAATCATTCTCGTTTCACAGAAGAATGCTTCCCCAACAGCAGTTTTAGCAGCACCATTTGAATGTTTAAGGAACGTACATTGGTTAGTGGTTAAACGTTGGTAAAAATAACTCTCAGTTGATTTAAAAAAATATATGTATAAACAAACCAATTTCTTTAATCTGTATTAATTTAATAGTTCAATTGAATTGCTCACAGTGCATAAAGGAAACAGTAACAAAGACTTCTTTAAAAGGAACTTAAATTCATTACAATTACCTTCTAAGAAAAATAAAAGCACGCACACAAAGCAGTTCTTAATACAAACAAAGCGCTACCATAGCAAATTAATTGCATTCATGCTAGAAAGAAGGAAGCAGACACAAAAAAAAACACTGTAATGTAACTTTTAAATTTCATTTTGTACCATAATCAGCAGGGTAACGAAAGATAAGAGAGAATGAAACACGGAAAGAAGGATGTAAAAGTGAAAGCAAATGAAAATGCGAAAAAAAAAAGGATCTTAGCTGAACGAAACAAAGCACGGGACCTTTCCAACTAGAAACGGAACAAAGCAAAAAAAAAAAATGATTCCCCATTAGTAGCTTTTGTGTCCCTTTTTTTGTTAGTTGCTTTTTTGTTACTCTTTTTTTTGATGATGATGATGATGATGGTGTGGCATCTGAAATTTACCCCTCGGATTCATTCCGGTCTACCGTCGGCATGGGCTTTTTTTGTTCGCGTGAGTTCTAAGATTGGTGTTGACATGTTTCGCAAGTGAATTAGGAACTAGGTGGCATTTTTGGACGTTTTTTTCCCCATCGCATACCTCAATTGCGCTTCTGCTATTCCTGGAGTTTTAAACATTCTTTTTATCTTTGTTTTTCTACAAAAATCCCATAAGCTCGTATTCATGGAAGGAATAGAAAATGAAAAGCAAAACAAAACAAAAAAACAATAGTTAATGAACTGGAAAACTTTACTTTGAATAAGGGTCTAATGGACTGGGAAAATAGGAAAACGAAACGCAGGGATAATTTTCATCTGGAAGAGGAATTATTTGTAGATTTTGAGGGTAAATTCTTCCGCCATACACCATTGCTAGATAGTACTTCTGTCGATTTTGAGCCCTAATGGAGCATTAGAAGGAATCATGATGGAGCAACCGTATGGATCTGACGGAGTATGGATCCTTAGTTCTGACAGCTGATAGTACACCTAGCTAATGCCACCGAAGAATTAAATTTTACAGTAAAGCCAGATATTCCTCAAACTATTTATATAGAATTTGTTATGAACTTTGTTTACATATAATGAAGTTCTATAGACAACACGATTCATTCTACGACAATGATTGGATGACCATTGACAGTAAGGTCTATTTGAAGACTAGATTTCTTAGTAGGCACGGCTTCTAAAGCAAAAGGTCCCTTTTTAAAAGGATTCTTTAGGCAAGGTGAAGCTTCTTGGACATGTCTTCTTGGAGATGATTATTGGACAAGGCTTCTTGGAAAAGGCTCCTTTGAACGAGGCTCTTTGAACAAGGATCCTTAGACGAGACTGGTTGGCTCCTTGGAGTATCTACTTGGAGAAGATTCCTGGACAAATGACGAGGACTAAAATCTAAGGACGAGGCTCCTTGGACAAGATTTCTTAGGCAAGCATTCTTGGCTTAGGCACCTTTGACAAGACTCTTTAGATAAGGCACCTCGGAAGCGGCTCCTTGGATGAGGATCCTTACACGAGATGAGAATTAATGGACAAGGCACGTAAGACGTGTCTGCTTGAAGAGAATTCTTGAATAAGGATTCTTGAGCGAGGCTCCTTAGAAGAAGATAGTTGGACGAGACTCCTTGGACGAGGCTCTTTAGGTGAGGCTTCTTGGACATGTATGCTTAGGAAGAATTATAGAAGAAGGCTCCTAGGATGTGTCTGCTTGGACGAGGCTATTTGAAAGAGGCTACTTGGACGATACTCGTAGGACGAGGCACCTTAGGCGAAGTTCTTTGGACAAGCATTTTTCAATGAAGTTCCTCAGGCAAGGATCTCTGAAATTGCTGTATAAACGAGCTTCCATGATTAAGGCTCTTTGGACGAGGTTCCTTATACGATACTCCTTGGACAAGGCTCTCTGAACTGGGCACCTTAGACAGCCGGCTCTTAGGCCTAGAAACCTTGTACGTTATCTCTAATGAGGAACCTTGAATTTGGCTTGGATTCCTGTCAAAGTTCCCTCCATTGGAAATAGCAAACAGACAAAGTTAACACAGATCGTTTCTGATTTGTATTCAATTCTTCACGTCGAGCGTTGGAGCAGAGTTGCCAAAAAATAGTTCTCTCTGAACTATACCAGTAGAATGGCTCACAAATACAAAAGATGCGTTCCAAGTTGACATAGCGTGTTGGTGCTGACGAGTCCTCCTAAACAGGCATCTTTTCGAGAACTCCTAAATTAAATTTAATTTGCCTTAAAAGATTATTCGTTGAAAAGAAGCTGCCCATCATCCATTGTAGCGTGAGAAAAGCCCGTGGGGAAAAGTAGAAAAAAGTAGAATGCTATATACATTCGAAGAACCAGGTACGTGGAAGTAAAATTGGTTCCTGGAATTTGAAGAATGATACAAATTGGCTACCAAAAGACGCTTTCTCATAAATACTAATACTCGCTTAATGTTACCATAAATTATACGCTGCTTTTATTACAAACCGCTATAAATACTTTTCTACCATATTTGCGTCTTCATATACATCGTTCATCGTTTCTCATCTTGTCTTTCGTGTTATGCGTGGTACGATTACACTTTCCTTTCATTTCTCTTTTTATAGTTAAGTGGCTTTTTGTGCGGTCCTCTATTACTTAATACTTATTTGTATTTAAGTAAATCTCAACTGAAGAGTTCTTTGTTTCATAAAAGATTGTACGTTTAGAGCTTTCTTTTCATCTACCGTCAGTGGTAGAAGAAAGATAACACCTAAAAGGATGAATAAAAAATTAATAAACTTAAACAAAGTGATGACATGTTCTAGATCGTTGAAAAACAATTGTTAACCATGAAGAGTATTGTTGCACAAGCGCACACACTCACGCATTAGATTGTGCGTTTAGAGTCAGTCAGTTGTGAGTGTGCGTGCGTGAGTTAACAGAGAATCTCTACCTGATTTCGGGCAGCGTCAATTTGTTCAAAAAGAACATAAATTAGATAACATACATCTTTCTCCTGTCTCATTCTGCAGTTCAACAGAAGCTTGCCCATTATATCTTACTGCAGTCTATCAAAATCTTGGCTGGCTCTCGGCTGGTCGATGCCCCATTGTGTGGAAGAGCTTAAAAAGAGTGTGGGTAGCTTACCCAGAACGTTACGAACTCTTCTTCTACGACTACAAACCGAACAGATTGTTTCGCACACGTCGCTGGTGTACCTTTATCGTGTGCTCGTCCAGATGGGAAATCGTACAGAACCGTGCCTCGCACTGTTTACATTTGATCGTTTTATAGCGATCGTTTGCACTGCTTTCGTTCACCTCTTCGGGGCCACTTTTGGTAAGACGATTCTTTATAATATCTACGTTCGAGTGAACTGCGAATGATTCCGGTGGACGCAGTATGATCGGATGTTCGTTGGCGATCATACTTCCGGCTGACAGCAGCTGATGGTTGTTCATGCCCGATCGGAAAAGCTGCGCCGGATCTGCTAACGTTGGTTTAGTTTTGGGTGAACCGGACGAACCACTGTCACTAAGCGAATCAAGCTCAACGCGTCCGTACGGTTGCTTCGGTAGGAAATCGGTAAGTGATTTGGTACCGATGCCCGGTTCAGCCGTACAGCTGCTGGGGTCTACCAGCTCACAAGGTGCACCGTCATCTTCATCCAGCTCACCATCGTACGACAGCACTAGCTGGTTACACTTGCGCACCGTAAACACGGCTCGCCGGATAAATTCAAACGCCGAAATGGCGCTCTGGTCTCGCAGGCACATGATGTGGTACAGCGAACGGATCGCTTCGGTTAGCTTGTACAGCAAACATTCGGTCAAATGTTGGGCGAACGTTTCCGAAAACATGAACCGCTTCCGGCACGCGAAACATTTCTTTTCCTTGTAATCTTCCGGCAGCGTAAACGTTACGCCGTGCTCCTGCAGTCCGTCCAGCTCCATCACGTCGTCCTCGATGAATTCCTTCTCCCGGTACCCGAACAGTCCACTGCTCGGTTCATCTAGCTCTTCTTCCGCATTGTTGTTCGGTGGTTTTTCCACAAACCGATGCATAATGGTCGGTTTCTTGGTAGATTGTTTCGTGACGCTTCGTGCGTTCGTTGCGTTGGCGAGATTAACTGACCGGTATGCGGTTCCATCTTCGGTGGAAATTATTTCATCCCGACCTATCAGCCGTTCACTATCTACCGGTGGTTTTTTCGTTTCCGGTCGGAGATTGGATAGATATTTGGCCGCTAGCAAACCCGCTATGTTGTCGATCGCTTGTCGCCGGAAGGTATACGCGTGCTTGAGGTACGAAATGCAGAGCACGCAAATTCTCTTCGGCAAGCCATCGTTTGTCGTTATCTGAAAAACAAAATGGGAAGAGTATTAAATTTCACCGTAGCGCTAGTCACATCCGGCCAACGCTCACCTCAACGCCGGTAACTTCTGCAATCAGCTGAAAAATGGGTTGCTTCCAGCGAGCGTACTCTCGATAGTGTTCGTGGCAGTAGGCCGGTATGCGTGCGAAAATGCTGTGCGATCCGGGACACGAACAGATGCGGCACAGTGTCTCAAAGTCGTCAATATTATCCATCCCGTCCGGCAGCGGTAGCCTCGCTTTCAAGCTTCCGCTGTTGTTCTGCTTGGTCTTCTTGGACAGTGAAGCGAAATTCGATTTCGCACAAACAAAAGACACACGTACACAGAAAAGAAACCACTCAGCGACAGCGAATCTTTTCACAAGCACACTTCCACAAGCAGGTACTAGTAGTTTGAAACATTTAACGAATGAATTACTAGTAACGGAAGCGAAATTTAACACTTAATTGCCATTTCCAGTAGGCAAAGTTGGATCAGTGAAAAAAAAATCACCAATCCGAAATACGAAAATCGGCAACTGTTTTTTGACAGCTGGATGAATGCATGCGTTTACGATCGTACGAGTTCAAGGGTTGAAAAGCGTAAACAAATGACCCAAGCAACACAATTTCCACACTCCCAAGCAGCAAACAGCTCAAGTTCAACTAAAGCGGTGTTTAGACACACAGAAAAACATCAGCTTTCGGTATGATTTTTTTAAATTTAAACTAAATTTTGTGTTTTGATTTGAATATGGCTATGGCTTTCTCTCAACAGTAATAACTTAAAATAAACGACATAAAACCAATCTAAGACCACTAATATCTTAAATTAGTCTCAATTTAGGTGGTTATTTCACATGGTGACGAAACAGTTAGTAATTATACAAGTTTAAGTAGCATTTATTGATTCAAATTCAATTGGAAGGCCAACTATGGCCCACTAGAAAACCGGTGCAATAATTTTCCATTCGGCCTTCGAAACTTCTTCGTGCCTTATTAATCTCCAAACTCGTTGAGTTAAGACAGATAGAAGATGCGTAACAAATATCTTTATAGTGTGGTTACTTTATTGAAATTTTCATAAATCTTCAGCTATGTGTAAATTAAACCTATGGAATGCACATTTTCGCCCGATCCTATTATATCCTGTTTTTTTTTCTATCCTTTCCTTTCCATACACATTTCGCTTTTTTGAACACTTTGAAATCCTATTCGTTGCCGCTCACGTGGTTTCTCACAAGGCAGGATTTTATCTTTTCGCTTCCATATATTTCCACACCTACAGTACAATGGCCATTCCCTTCTTTCCCCGTTATTGCTTACGGTTGCTGCTGATATGCTGAACAAATTCCCCATGAACGTGGTTGAGCAATTCATTGTTATACATTTAGGATTGTTCAAGGGGCCTATCTCTTCCGTTGCACAGCTATCAGCATTCTCTTAGCATACCACTAATTCATTGCTTCATTGTCGGTTAACAACGAAACAGCACAGCTCATCGAGACGTCTTTTCTGCCGCACGCAGCAGTATCCTTTATATTTCATGGTAAACATAACACACATTTTAGTACGGCAAAAATTGGCTAACAATATCAAATAAATGCTCCTCGCGTGCGCTTGTTCGTCCACTCTGTAGGGATATATGCATGATGGATGATTGACGATTGCTGATCTCGTTTACAAAAGGAACGATTGTGAAAAGAAAGTTTGTTTTTTTTAGCGGGATTTTTGTCGTTTTTCGTCTTAAAAAAACATATGAATAAAATAATGGTGTAAATATATGAACACTACACTACATCTTTACATGATAACACATTTCTCGTTACAGATGGTAGAAAATATCATTCAATCGTACACGTGTCGTGCTTGGTAAGAAACGATCGATTATACACTCACAATTCGAACGAATAAACAAATTCCTTACATTTAACTAACAATGAAAACGGGGACCCGCCAATGTACGCATATAACGATCAACATGATGACTTAGCGATAAAACTTAACAGTAGATGCTTTTATGAAACGATTGCTATTACACAGCTACGCAATTATTACAGTTTTTGTTCGTTAACTGATTGGGACAGTGTAGAATAAAAAAATATCAAACTTTTCTAACAACCAACACAACAACTGTCTAGTTAGTTGTGAACATTGTGCATTACTATTGCTTTTTAAGTTGATTTGATATGATTGTTTTCTTCTTCAAGACTTCTTTCTGGTTAATATCCTGCAGGGTAGCTCTAGGAAGTCTAAGTAAGAAAGGAAAATAGTGAAACAAAAAAAAATAACGCCCGTGACGGATAACAATAACGGTTTAACCACAGAGGAATTAACATTTTAACAATGGTAATATTGCGCTTAGCAATAGGTAAAAGATACATGTACATATAGATCTATCAAAAGTACAAAACAAAAAAGAAAACACGCACAAATAAACACACAAACGCGTACAAACATTAACAAATAAATTATAAAATATGCTCTTAGCAGTAGTACACGGATACAGCAGGGGTTTTGATCCAGTTTGGGGAATCTTTGTGGATGTTTAAACGCTGGTTAACAGCTTCGCTTTTCTGATTGTAAAGCTCCACTAAACGATTGAAACTTTCCACGTTTTCTAACAACCAACACAACAACTGTCTAGTTAGTTGTGAACATTGTGCATTACTATTGCTTTTTAAGTTGATTTGATATGATTGTTTTCTTCTTCAAGACTTCTTTCTGGTTAATATCCTGCAGGGTAGCTCTAGGAAGTCTAAGTAAGAAAGGAAAATAGTGAAACAAAAAAAAATAACGCCCGTGACGGATAACAATAACGGTTTAACCACAGAGGAATTAACATTTTAACAATGGTAATATTGCGCTTAGCAATAGGTAAAAGATACATGTACATATAGATCTATCAAAAGTACAAAACAAAAAAGAAAACACGCACACATAAACACACAAACGCGTACAAACATTAACAAATAAATTATAAAATATGCTCTTAGCAGTAGTACACGGATACAGCAGGGGTTTTGATCCAGTTTGGGGAATCTTTGTGGATGTTTAAACGCTGGTTAACAGCTTCGCTTTTCTGATTGTAAAGCTCCACTAAACGATTGAAACTTTCCACATACTGGTTGAAGTATTTGCTTAGATGGACCGAACCCCTTTGAGGCATGGTGATCTCATTCATTTCCGTGTTAACTCACTCACCGATCTACTTCATTATTAATAGATGGTTTACACTTCAAGTGTACGTTTTTTTCATCATTCCTCTTACTATCTTCACTAGTCCTGTCGGTGGAAAACACGTCACCGATCAGCCTTCTGTTTTATTTTTAGTTTCCTAGCTTTTGGAAGCGTTTTTCTAATGAGCAAAATGGTTGATTTCAGTGTGGATGCATCATGCATTGTTAAATAAACAGCTTCTAGCTCTAGAATTTTTCGTTTTTTTGTGCTTTCCTCTCGACTGCAGAGGAAAAAGCACAGCTGCTAACACACTAAGGTTCCACCAGATTCTGGTCTTACAAATGTACACTCTATGCGATCGGGTACACAACACAAATACACATAGGCAAACATCTCACCTAAACTTACTTCACTAGCTTTGATTGTTGCTTGTCTTGGTTAGGATGTAGGGGGGAGTTGTTGATGAATGATCGAGCGTTGCGTACTAAGGCTTTAGTATGCGCGATCTGTGATGCTCTTTTGGTCCCGATTTTTTGTATTGTTCGAGCATCATTGCTTAATTACACAAACGTCTTTTCGAGTAATGCGTACACAATTAAATTCTAAACATACGTTGATGTTATGTCAATGGGTAAAAATGGGGGAAGGAAGCTTCCAATTTGCTCTCCCCGTTCCGTTCCTAAACTATGAACAACTCCACATATTGATTCGGAATAAGCGACGGTGTTAGGATGCTGGGAGCAGTAGCCACCAGCTTATCATGATGATGGTGCGTCAGTGGATGCGGATGATGATGATGGTGGTGCGGATGATGATGAGATGGATGGTGTTGTGGTAGGTGAGCATGGGGCTCGTAGAACGTCGTACCGGTTGTACCCGGAGGACTGGCCGTACCCATCAGTGGAGCGTGGTGTGGAAAGTGAACCGATGGTGGTGGGATTGCTTGTATCGGTGAAAGCTGCGAACCGGGATAGGCTCCAGCCAATCCACCGGTTGGTGTTGTAACCGCTGGGATAGCGAGTGGCTGTGAGGTCGATGCAAGCGGTAGACTAAGCAGTGATGCCGACGATTGTTGCGGTGGTGATGACGTTCGAATCGCAGCACCATGCCGCTGGGAGGTTCCGGAAGACGAACTCGTCACCGACCCAGAACTGGAACATCCACCGGTGGGTGAAAGTAGTGGCGGTGAAGAGGTGGACGATTCGCCGCTGGAAGATCCTGCTGTACCGAGCGACGGTCTCGGTGGTACTGTTGTTACAAGTGAAACCGACGGATTGTTACGTTGATGCTGTTGTGGTTGATTGCGCTGATCGGGGCTGAGTGCAAGCTGTCGGAACAGAACGGAGTAGAGAGATAAACGTTTGCTTCATAATTAAATGCTTCACCTTATCAGGTTTCACCGAACAGGATAACCTACCATCGTCGGTTGTGCGTGACTGTGGGCCGATATGCCGGCAGCCGTTTGATGAGCCGCCGGTCCGAGATGATGGGGTGTGCCAGGCGGTGGTGCCGTGCTGTAGTACGCTGTGGGTGAAACTGGCGGGCTTGGGTAACCCCAGTAGAGAATCGGTTGCGGATAGAAGGCGGCATGTCTCGGTGGTGGCAACACGGCTGACGGTGGATGTCCAAATGGAGCGTATCCACCGAACGGTGCACCAACTATTGTACCGCCTAAAAGTAGGAAAATAAAAGATAAAGCCCATTAGTCTTATATGTACTTTTAAAGGTAATAAAAAATAACGTGTAATATTATATTAACAAAGTTACAGGAAATAAAAAAAGAAACAAGGGAGTAAATTTTACATTCTAGTAACAAAATAATAAATCATAAAGAGGAAGAAAAAAAAAGATAAAACAATAATTTTGAGTGAGGGTCGGTACAGGAAAAACGGTCAATAACTTGTCCATTGTGTGGTCCAGAAAGAGAGGGAGAAAAAGTTCATGATCATGTGTTCATGTTATAAATCGGGTTACTTATACTGGGGTTTAAGTTAATAGAGTAAGTTAATAAATTAAGAAGGGGTTGTGTATTGTTAATTCGACCATTTGTTTTATTTTGTTATTTTAAAAACTATTTTTTTTTAAACGTTAAACATTTTCCTCTATCATATTTGCGATCTTCACGTATAAATTTGTATGCTTTCAATTTGGAAAATTTCATTTCAAACCATGTGGCGCGCGTGCAAAACTAGCAAAATCCATTTTTTTTTATTCAAAATACAAAACAAACATAAAAAATCTACAACACAAAACACGAATCTTAAGACAATAAAAAAAAACACATTTAAAACAATGATAACATGCCTTAAATTAAACACGTAAAGGTACATAAAATGCAAGTACTATAAAAAAACAATAAACCGACAAAAAAAAACGAAACAAACATAGTTATAATAGAACAGTTGTTTAGAGGGTAAAAAAGTTGAGTGCAAATCACAAAAATGAAATGGAAAATTAAAGCAAAAAAAACATCAACATAAAGGTAGGTTAGTAGTAGCAATATGGCTAACTAAGAAGGGCACAAATGAAAGAGCAATGTTAAAAGGATGTAACACAAGAACAACAGAAAAACAGGAGGAAAGAAAAACTAAAGAAACTAAATTAACAAACACAATTAAAATAAACTGATTTCGTAACACTCACCGTAAAGAAGAAGAAAATGCAATAAAGGTACATTTTGAAAGGATAAATGGATATTACCGTTTCTTTAGAATGAGCGCTTTTTGTTTGTATAAGTAAATTGCCAGCATCCGTGTACACAGTGTACCCACCACAAACCACCAACGAGTATAATAATGTAAGGGAGTAGTAGTAGTATAGGCACGTCAACATCACCATCATCATCATCCGGGACAGTAGTTTTTGTTTTTGTTCACTAGATGCCAGCCAGCTATAGCCACACGAACTCCACACCATGAGCCAACAACAACGTACGCCGTCCACCTTGTGATTTTTTTTTTGCGTGTGATTGTGAGATATGCGAGAGATGTTGTTGTCCGATGGATGTTTCTACTGATTTTTATTTTTATTTGTTTATAGTTATATATGCATCCTAGCATCTTCCACAGCAAAACTACGCACCGTCTGGACACACCACACCATTCGCGCGCACATAGACAGACACACACAAATTACGGGTGAAAACCGGATAATTGTCCCGCTTTTTCCACACAGATTAGAAGATATGCACCACCGAGATAAAACACAGAAGAAGAATGACAGCGATAGCGAACAGAGAGCTAGGGAGAGAGAGATGCACTATTTTTCACCGTAGACCTTTTTTAAGTAGCCGTGTAATTACTATGACGTTCCGTTGAGAGAAAGGTGATGAGCAGGACACGGTGACAAAACTACGGATCGGACACTTTTTTGGAGCGTTTACGAACAATTTAAACATAAGATCACCATCATGAGGGGGACTCCACAAGGCTAGTCCTGGGTTAGCGGGAAAGACACTAACTTCGTTGCGTGTTATGTTACGTACAGCAGCCGTTTACGTGTTTGTTGCCACAGCGTATTTTCTTACACATGATTTAAACTCTAACCGTTGATGATACCAAAACACCAAAACCACCGAGGGCGATGCCGATCCTTGGAAGCAAACTAGTGGAGAACTAGACAAATACGGATGAAGAAACAGTAATAGAACACACCACACAGTAGTGAAACAAATCCATCGGAAAATTGCAACAAAATATATACGAGAATCGCGCTCTTGCCAGGATACACCACTCGTTTACTTCACCACCAAACAAACGATGCACTTAAACATTAGCAACTCTAAAAAGGAAAAGTATTTAAGTAAACCACCTTTTGTAACCACACGGGAGGACACGATACGATACGACACACTACTACAGTATACCACAACAACACACGCAGGAAAGGAACAGGGTTGACAAAGTATTATTATTAGCTTTGCTCTGTGGCCACTCTTGCTCGCACTAGCGGAGAAGCCTTTTTTCTATCAAAATTTCAATGTGGATTATAACAGGTTATCGTATGGGTGTGTGTGTGTGTTTATGTGTGCTCCCCACTTGTATTAGCATAATTCTTTCAACACATGAATACCATCAGCATCAGCAGTAAAACAGCAACGGTAGGAGACCCCCCCGGAAAGAGACACAAATTTAAGAGTAAGTGTAAAATTAAAAGCAAAAGGAAAGTAAGTAAAACACGAACAGTACACCCAACAATTTCGGACAAAACAAAGCTCTGCCAACTAACCAGCCAGCCAGCCAAGAACGAACGAGTGTGGTTGTTAAACGTTAGAAAGCATATTCATGTGCTATTTTTTTATGGGTTCGAGGGTTTTTGTTTATAGAAAATGGAGAAAAATAGCAAATTTTACAATATAAACATGAGAAATGAGTTTTTAATCGTACCAAATACCGCACAAACCAAAGTGGATACGAGAAGGCTTTTAATGTATACTTAAACAAAAACAAAATGAACCCAATGCCCCCAATAAACATGATAATAGAACACATGAATATGCTTATTTACAGAGAAGAAAAAAAAACCAAAACAATAGAATAACGAAAGAAAGAAACAAAGTTACAGAAAGAGCTCAAAGTGTAACAGCAAAAAGTACAAGTAAATATAAAAAAAAGTAAAAAAAAACATAAGAAGAGAGAAAATTAACGTACAGAGTAATTAATGGTAGTAACGAGAACGTGTTGGAAAATAGTAAAACCTAAAACTTTCACTTATATTATTGTAAATTATTCTTAAACCATTACAGGCCAGCAGGATAGAATATTAAAGTTGTGTATTCATCTCAAAGAGAAACAAAAAACAAACACAATACCACCTAAATATATATGTATAGTTATATTAAAATTACGGTCCTATTATTCCTTCGCAGTGAGAGCGTGTGAGCACACCTAGATTGTGTTGGTTGATTTGATATTAACTAGCAAGTGTAGCAAAGTTATTGTTCAATAATGAATGCCGTGCACGACCCTTTTTTTCTTTTTCTAATTTTCTTACTTAAGTTCTCCACAGTTTTCCGTATTTTTGTGTGTTTTTTTCTTAGTGGGTGAACAGAATGTGTTGCCTTGTTCATTAAGCTTAGTGATGGTGAGTTTATGTGTGTCTTTGCTTGTGTTGACGCGGGTGCACAACGGAAGACTGACCCCGTTTAGAGTGAATATACCGAGCAATGTTGCTGGCTAACAACAAATGCCTTTCCTAAATATTTTTGAATCCGTCCTTTAGTTATTTTACGGTTTCCCAAACATTTTGAATCCATCCCACAGATTTCAAACAGGTTTCCAAATATTTTTAGATACGTCCGAGATTGTTTCTTTGAATCATCTATTTTTTATTAAAAACAGATTAAGACTATTTCAAAACTATTTGGATAAACCTTTAAAAAATGACAGGATTAACTCAACAAAAATTTAAGAATTTATCGTTCAACTGTGGGACAAATAAAAAAAAAGTGGGATATCTTTAAAAATACGTGGAAAATCCTTAAGAAAAATATTGCGATTTTGATATTGATCTCCATCAAATGGCTCAAATAGCCTTCAAATAGTAAAATGATTCATGTGGTAATGGTGTTGTTATCATTAAAATAAATGTACTGGCCAACGAAAAGATCTAAACGTCCTCTTTTGCTGCAAAAGGACTCGGGAGGTCTCTGGTTAAGCATTCAGATTAATTGAAGAAAGAGAAGTGGAACAAATAGAACTCAAGCTTTAACCCTAAGGCTTATCAAGAAAGGTTGTACCTGTGATTTGGAGGCAACATAATTGAACAATTAGAGGCTGTCGATTTGAAACTTAAAGATTTGATTGCAGCTAAACAAGAGCAAACCAAGAATTGGGAATAAGACATCAAATAAATCCTGAAACCATCACCTGTTCCACAGAGCTTCCTCCATCTTTTAAATATTATATTGTATACCACACCACACGTATCCTGCAACATCATATCGCTCCCATTTACAGGATTCAAAAATTTCAAACCAATTATACAATAGTAAGGAAATTTAAAAACAAACACATTTAACCACCTCACAAAGAGTACACCATAACAAGAGTCTGAATCCGCTTTTCCTACGCGCAACCCGAAGAAACAACAGCAAAACAGTACAGAAAAAAAAGAAGCAAAGAGACTATGTGTGTGTGTGTGTGTGTTTGTTGTGTTGTAACTAAGTTTTACCTAGGTCAGTAGTGTATTACACTATAACATTTAGGGGTTCTGTGTATAGGCGTGTATGTATATATATAAATCGAACCGAAAATTATTCACTTAAATACTAGGGGTAAATATTAGCATGCCTAATGGACGTTTTGTAAGAAGAAGGAATGTTCAACCCTCGAAGCTTCGAACGGGTTGGGTTTTTTTTTTGTGTTAGTGCTTTTGTATAACATGATGATAATGATAGGAAGGTAAACAAAACAAAAAAAGAACAAAACACTTTCACGTATGTGCGTGTCTGTGGGTGTGCGCATGTAATTAATGGAATGTAATAGTATTAATATTATTACTAAACTACACCTGCCAGTTGTTTGCCGTTTTTTTCTCAGTTTCTTTTTCATCCCGTAATGAGCGTTATATGTCTGTGTCATACCACCCCGTTCATGGTGTGTTTGAAAAGCGCGATCACAGCGTAATGCAGTTATCCCATCCTATACTTAAACTCTACATATATTATATAGGTAATAGCGTTTTTTTATGTTGCCTTTTTGTTGCTTTTAGCGCAAGAGTATGATTTTAAAACTAACAAAAAAATATATATAAACTATATTTGCTTGTCTCACTCGCAACTGTTGTTGGGCACTATTAAACACTAACTAATGAATATGCTATCAACAAAACAGCAAATAAAAGCAGTGAGCTTATATGTTGTTGTGCTTGGTTGATTAGTATTATAAAGAAACGATGAAGTATGAAGGTAGTATAGTTGGTCAGCACAATCGGGCTTTTGCTTTTCTCCTGTTTGTTTTTTTTTTTCTAAGAACCACAACAAAATGCAAAATTACACAAACCGTACGTACCACCGGACAAGAGGTCGAAACATTTCCAAACTACAGTACACACATTACACATAACTTGGTTCAAGAAGCTCCCCTTTTTTACTGCTCGCTTTTGCTCTGATACATTTTTCTAAAAAAGCCCAATTAAATAGTTTTGCTTAAAATGGGATGTTGTTTTTATGTTTGATTTCCACCAGCGAACGATCTCTACAGGGGGAAAGTAAAAACGAAAAAAAAAAGCCTAGAGCTCTGTCTATACTATTGCCACCATTTCTACACTTGCCTCCTTTGTATCACACCGACACGTAGTAAACGCACACATAATATAACATTGTAATGTAAGAAAAGTGTCAAATGTTAAACAGGAAACGTACCGGTGGCTGCAGCACCGACCCAACACCGTTTGTTTTTTTGTTTTACCCGTACCTAATCCATCCGCACATATCCTGATACCCTCCCTTGGCTATAGGCGCACATATCTTCCGGCCCACCTTTCGTCCCCCTGCCCAGCCTTCGCTACACGTATAAATCGCACACAAACACCGTTGCTCACATACACAAGATAATATTAGCCAAGTACTTTACACAACACAACCGGCTCATTTGCACCTCCGTTTGTAGTGTGTGGGATCGTGTGGATGGATGGATGGGTGGATGATGGGAAGGGTTTGGTCAGTGGAATGATCGAGAAGGAATCGAGAAGAAGGTGAAATCGCTCATCATTAACGTAGGTGTCTTTATATGCGGTGAGTATAGTGTGTCTTGTTTTAAAGTAGGGAACAGGTGTAGGAAGGATCGTAACAAAAAACTAGGTAATATAGGAAAGCTTGCACGACGTTGTATACTAATAGAATTAAGCTGTATACGTATAATCCATTCATGTTCACAACCACCCAACAATATCCCCCTCCCGTAGTTTCCAATTTCTTTCCTTACACACAGTATCATAACAAGCAAAGAGCAACCAATGTTTTCTTGAAAAATAACAGGCAAAGAAATACCACAAGGAAAGAAAAGGGGACACAAAAGAGTGGGACAGAAAACGGAAACGGAATAATCATAGACAACACAAGGAACCGGCTGTTCCGGAAAACAGCAGAGAGCAAAGAAAGAAGGAAGGAAAAAGAGGTAATAATCCCAAAGGAGCTGGTGATAGAAAGTGAACACGAGGCATATGAAGTAAATGTCCAAAAACTACAACATGATTTGGGGTTCGCAATATCATTCCACTGCT
Organism: Anopheles maculatus; assembly: GCA_002091835.1. Lineage (NCBI taxonomy): Eukaryota > Metazoa > Arthropoda > Insecta > Diptera > Culicidae > Anopheles > Anopheles maculatus. The sequence goes on from KZ061847.1 coordinate 171,090, forward strand.
GGATGTTTTTCGTGTTTAAAAAACCGCACAAAACGCCTTACCATCTCATCCGCAGCAGCAGCAGCAGCAGCAAAAAGCGCACAACAAGCTTCATCTAGTATAAACTAACTTTATCAACTAGCCTACAGTACTGGTAGACGATTGCTTAGGCCGCGTTGGACAGGTGAATTTCGTGTAATTCATTATTTCACAATATAAGTACTTTTAGTAGCATCTGCATTAAGTATGTAAAACAAAACACATACACACATACATACACACACACACACATGAAAAGATAACTCGGTACCACAATGTGGTACTACTGATGAAGGCACTGTGTGGTGTCGCCCCAGAAAACAAATTATCGAGTCCATTTGTACAAGGACACATAAAGTCAGTTTTAATATGTATATAAAACGTCGCTCTGAACGTTAACAGATTTTAGGCCTTACAATAAACGATAAAAAAATTAACTAATCTAATTTCACGCTAGCGTTCGTTTCTAGACCCGAATGCCAACGCAAAACGCAAAAAATATGTATAATCAAAATGTTAAAACATTTCCCTTTTCTTTTCAAATGTGCGGATGGTAGTACGGTGCGTACAAAGCAACGGAAGCGGCCGCCGCTGCTGCAGCAGCCGCCGCAGCCGCACCCTGTGTCGGTGTGCCGTGGAAGGGACGCTTGCTGCCGGCGCTAGCCGACAGTGCCGCCGACTGATCACCCCGGAAAGCACTGTCGTACGAGCGCTTGGACGGAAGCATACCGGCTGCAGCCGACTGCGAGGCAGCGGCGGCCGCCATCGCTTGCATTGCGTGATGCTGGGACGGGTGGTGCACCAAACCGGATGCATGATGCGACAGCGAACTGGTAGCACCCGAACCGGTGGTTGCACCGCCCGGACCTACGCCACCTCCAAAGTGATGCAGCTGATGCTGAAATGCCGCTGCGGCATGATGATGGTGAGCGGCCGCGGCAGCTGCTGCCGCCGCTGAGTGCGAAGGTGCCATCAGCCCCATCGGTATGCCACCGTTCGATGCGAGCATCTGCCGGTGCATAAAGTACAGCGGATGGTGGTACTGGGCGGCTAGCGAATGGCCCGGATGACCACCGCCAGTTAGATGGGGTGGCAAACCACCCGTACCACTCGCACCGGACCCAGCAGAAGCGGCACCCAAACCGGCAAGACCTGCCGCTGATGCTCCATGCCCGTAACCGTACCCACCAGCACCACCACCACCACCACCACCACCAGCGCTAGCACCGGTCACAGAGCTCGGCAATCCACCGCCGCTACCGGCCGTCACGTACGTTGGTGCGCCGGCCGCTACGGCACTGCCCTGCTGTGACACACTCAACGATGTAGCGACACTGGTCGGTGGTCCGGTTACGTACATGCCCAGATTCTGCAGCATCAGCTGTTCCTGCTTATGTTGCTGGGCGGCGGCTGCCTGGCGTGCGAGCAGATTGTGCTGCGCGATGTACTGTGCTTGCTGCTGCGCGAGCAGCTGATGGTTCGGCGGCGGTACCGAGAGAGCGAGCGGAGATGGAATCGGTAGCGGAATTTGGGAGAGTGAGAGCGTCTGCGGGGATTGTGTCGGTGGCTGTGTGGCCGCTGTCGGTAACATACCCGGTGAGAGGAGCGACGGTTTCGAGAGGCTGGCCGGCTGCTGGAAGCCACCGTTCAGCACCATGTTCATGTCGTCGCCGGAACACTGGAACACCTCGATGTACCGCTGCTTCTTGCCGAACATCATGTTTTTGTGATGTTTCTGTTGCGCGGACTGATACGCGGCCGTTTCCGAGTCCATCTGAATGAATGCTTCACCGTTGAACTGACCCTACAAAGGTAGAACATTCAAGAACAAAAAAAAAAACGCCACACGACAACGTTCCAACATTGGTTCCAATTTCAAGTCAACACACTAAAGCTAAAGAAGGGCCAGAGGGATAAGAGAGAATCGTTCCCCTCGCTTACCTGAGCGTTGTACACCAAATGCACACCCTGGTAGACGATGTGATTGGCAAAATCGTCCAGGAAGTGTAGTATATGTTCCACCTTGGCCTCATACGGAAGCCCCCGTAACCGGATGCAGTTCTTCTCGATTCCGCTAGTGATGACGTGCTGGGGTAATAGTTGCATCTGGACCTGTGGTAACTGTGCAATCAGCGGTGGTTGCGGTGGCTCGTAGGTCTTCGGATCCATTGACCGGTTCAAAACCTGCGTTCGTAATAAAGCGGTACATGCCATTAAAAACCTTCATAACGCTAACGTATCACTAGAAAACAGTAAACTAATAACTAAATTTAAAACTATTTTCCCCTCGTTTTATCTTACCGATTCTTGTCTTGTTCTGTCCAAAGATTAATATGATAGCGTAAAGGATACATATGTTTTAAAAAACGTTACATTTGCACAATTCTTCACCAAGCAGTGTTAAAAATCCCTTATCCAACTACAAACCTGTTGCACTTCTGCCGTTGTCGAGCGAAACAGCTCGATGTACCGCTGCCCAATCGATTCCCGATGTTTCGACAGTGCTTTCGACGCGTCCGTGTCCTGCTCGAAGAGAACGAACGCATCGCCCGTTGCCCGTCCGTCCGGTTTCTTTACAAATAGAATGCCATCGGCACCATCCAGCACGTTGCAACTGTTTTCACCGTTTGCGAAGAAATCAAGCTAGAGAGTGGAAGAAAAAGGCTTTTAGTTATAGCATTTTTACAGTACGATTGATCTTACGAATACTCACCACCTGCTTTGCAGTGCAATCGTACGGCAATCCTCGCATCCGAATGATGACCTGTGCACCCTTCGATAGGAAGGCTTGCGCTTCGTTTGATGCACCACCGGCCACGGCCAGGAAGTCTTCCCCGTTGGCTCGATACACCTACAAAGAGGATTGAGTTTTATTATAGCATCATTGTGACCCGGCTTGTTCCAATAAAAAAAAAACCCATACCTCGATGTATCGATTGCCGATGTGATGCTTGTGTCGTTTGAGCGCCATATCGCGATGTTCCTGTGACACAAACCGTACCAATGCTTCCCCGTTACGGCGTCCTTGTGGCGATAAACAAAGTGCTACACCACCCCTGGAAATAATAAGAAATCGTTTTAGTTTCCGCTGATCGCCAACAAAGCAAAACAACTTAACACGAAAGCATTAATCACCGGCTGTAATGCGAAACTAAGCCAAACGCGTTTTAGTGAGAAGCATGCATTACAAAGGCCACTTTTTGCCTATCCGGAACCACACGGTTACTATGTCAGCTAACTTTTCAACTACTATCACAAAGCGGCAAATAATAATCAGACATTTTCCAGCCAACCAAACGCGCTGGGAAGCATCCGCTCAGGCGGCTTTGCCTGGGATCCCAATGTCGAATAGGTCATAGATTTATCAATTGTTTTTCTTCGCGATCGTACACAACACAACAAGGATCGCGCCAGCGAGATCCCGCTTCGGTTGAGCATTATTTGCTGGCGCTGTGCGCCGCTGGCTGATTCCGCCACGGCACCAGTAATAGTAGCACAAGTCTGATTCATCAACATCAACAACAACCGTGTGTTTTGAACATGCTATGCCATGCAGGAGGGCAGTTAAGAATTGTTATGAAGGAATTCGCTGACATGATCAATTTTCTAGCAAATTAATGTTATTATTTGGAAGCTTTTTTATGGCTTCACCGTCGCACACAAGCGCTTGGATGTGTGCCATTATTGTGGGTACTTACTTTGCCACATTCAAACCGCGGAAGAACTTGGCGATATCCTGATCGCTGCTCTGCCAGGGCAGTCCACGTGCACGCACTATACACGTTCCATCGATTTCGTCGTCGATCGAGCTGTCAGGGTGTGGAAGAAAGAATTTAAACAAACAATATTTAGTAACATGCAATTAAATTGGAGTTGTGTTCTGTCTTTTTCGAACAATATTGTACAAGATAATTTATAGTAGAAATTTAAACACCTCAACTTCGTCTCTAACAATAAGCCTAATAGAGCTAATGGAACTTTAAGTGCGAAGGATGGCATAAAAGTTTGTAGTTACTGAGATACTTTCACGTGGGCTTCCACCAACGTGTACCAAAACTAGCTGTATGCTTAATATTCCATTTTACAGAGCAAAAAATAGATCTCTCCATTCGATGTAACGAACCCCGGTACGTTTGTTTGAACAGATTCAGTTCAAGATCTTGTGCTAGCGCGCTGCTTTCCCACTAGCAACCACATCTCCATCCCACCTTAGTGCTGAAGCCATACGCACAGTTACCTCGCAACGACACAACATGACGATCGCAACCTAGATATTCTACCATGCCATGGCTTCGGCGAGTGTGTCATGCAATTTGTGGCGTTGTTGTTGTCGAACTTGTCGCCATCGAACCGGTAACGGAAGCAGAGACAGAGAAATGACAACAAATCTACCGTCGTGGTGTGCAACAAACAAAACCACAGCTAAATTAGCGATGTGTGGTATCGATATGCTTTTTAAATGCGGTCGTTAGTACGGCTACGTCTTCCGGTCTATGATTTTCATCTGACATGTATATATCGTGTGCCAGAGCACCATCATCATTCCAACAACTGTGGTGTGTAAAAATGAAATGATTAGTTTTGTCCAAAATTTCTGCCAGAGAGCAAGGCCAGAGAGATCTAGAACGAAACATTTTCTCACACACCACCAGCAAAACTCCACGAACAACTGAACTCCATGCGGTGGTCGTTGCGGAACGAGAAAAAGCCTGAAAGGCACGAACAGGTCACTGCAGCACTAACAACACACATTGTATGTTTTATCAGCCTTTAGGGGTCCGCGCAACCAGCAACAGTGGTGAAGTAACAGTACGCACGCCGTATTAACTGCTTTTACGATGTTTTAACGATGTTAGAATAAAACGGTTAGAAAGGCTTCTAGTGGGCACAACATTGTCATATGTGTCACCAGTGCAAATCAGAGGAGGTTTTAACGTCATAACAATCTTCGGCAAAATGATTGATCAGTTCAAAAGCTGTTTAACAGAAATGATTGATCAGTTCAAAAGCTGTTTAATACTTTTAATATGTAGAAAAAGAACGTTCTCCGATCTGGTCTACTGAAAGTCTCGTCTTTGGTAGATCAAACCAGCGCACATTGCATCACGATGCACGGCAAGTTGTGACTAATTGCTCACCGAACATATCGGCCGCACGATTCACGACTCATCGAGCTTCAGGTTTCGATTAATAGGGCTGTCTTAGATTTGCCATCTGAGACAAACAGACGAGATCACAAGCAAGCGCTTACAAAATTGATTCTTCATTCACACAGAGCCAAAGTGTGATGGTGTCGGTGTGGCGCACCACTAGTAGTGTGCTGGTATAATTAATAGTATCCCTCCGGTCACCTTGCTGGTACCTACTCATCTGTCTAACTGGTTTCCCCCAGGCAATTAATCTACTGTTTCGACAACTCATTCAACACTTTAATTCCTCAACTGGAGAACACTACGACGAACGCACTGATGCTGACAAAAACACCACGCACATGTGTCACATGCAGGTGCAATTTTCCAAACGCAGAAGGTCACACCGAACCTTTTCCATCATCATTCCGGCAAAAATTGCTTACCCCCTTCTATACGGCTTATCACCACAGAACTTTATGGCTCTCACCAATAAAACGCTAATACTGGTATTGGTGAAATCCTATCGATGCCTCGTAATCCGCTACACGCAGTGGTTGATAACGCGTGGTAGCTTGCTGCTTCAGGTGTAATGCCCACAGACCAGTGACCAGAGACCGCTGAGCAAGCAGGGGCCAAAGTATTTAGAACCTGTTGCAACTTTTTCTTCCTCAGGATCAAGATCTCCAATTACATGCACGCACTCGTGACATTCTCAGACGTCTGATTGATTATGATGGTTGGCTACGATCTCTTATCACACATACGCACACACAGACACAAGCACTGTTTATAAGACCAGATTAGAACCCTAAAATTTATGTAACAGACATTAGAAGGTTGAATTCATGTTCTGAGCGGTACACCGAACGCAAACTTCTTCACTCAATGTTCAGATCCGTGTACTTCTCCTTCTCGGTCACCACTATCGGACGGTCTCAATATGTTTGTGGTGTACAACAACTTCACTCAGCCCGCTTCTTTCTCTCTTTCTCTCCGTTCCCCCATTCATATCTCTATCACATGTAATTCGATTAATACCACCGATCGGCGGAAGCTAATCAGCTGCCGCCATTGGGAAGAGAGTAACCAACACAAATCGGAAAAGCAAGAAGCCATGCTTCAACCCTCCCTCAGGTCCTACCCCTCTCCTTAACGACGCACGTACGAAGAAACACGGCACCAACTGCACCACACCACGTTCGCAGCAAGTGGCGTTAGCAGATTGCTTACACTGCGCTCTTTGCGTTTGGGTTATTATGCCACGTCGATAAGGCCCTCCACTTGGCCGGTAGGGTAGGGTAGGCTGGGTGCGGCTACTTACTTCACAGACCGAAAGCAGCTGACCCTTTGACCAAATTATGATCTTTCCATAAGCCGAGAGACAACTCTCACCTTAATTTCGGACTATTTATTCACATCTCAGAGCAGAGATCCTTCCGCAGGTCTATTCGTTCCAAGAGGTTCGTTTCAAGCCCACACACAAGCGAACTGCAAAGTGCACTGAACTACTGTTTGCTTCCGACTGACAAATAGGTGCATTTTTGCAACGTACACACAATCCATAGGACACCTTTGATGACACCTTTAATGCATAGCGTTATTACGACAGGGGGTTGGTTCAAAAGCACGTATGCACCACACACACACACAAAAAAACAAACACTCAAACACAGCTCATTAAAAACCGTGCACGATATGAATGCCGCAGGTCTGTGACACTACCTCCGAATGTCGCCGAAGTCAATAAACCAAAGTTGTTGAAGTTTCTGTCTCATCGAATTACCAGCCGCGAGGCATCAAATCGCACGCTTGGGACGGAGGAGAGTTCGTCTACACGCGGAAAACCCCAACAGAAGAGCGCGCGCGAAAATGACACCGAAACAAATGAAGTGACAATATATTCATTCTTGGCCCTTTCAACCTTACCCCTGATGCACACACGCACACACAGACTGGAGGGTTTGAGACGATACGATCGATCTCAGCTCAACCGTAGCTTCGCGCCGAGTCACGTACACGAACGCACAACTTCACAACGTTCCCACCAGACACCATACACTGTCAATACTCGGTGTTTTTGTGGTGTTGTCCTCTGTAGCACTAATGACTGCAGCGGAAAAAACAAGGAATAAACAACAAACCTAGTTCTCGACGCAATAGAAGGCGACACAATCGGTACACAGTAAACAGGATGACCAGTAGAGCACGAAGAATCCTGCACAAAAACCCGAACGAACGGCTGGCTGGTACCGATTCTAGAGAGCGACTGCGGTGTTGTTTGTAACCGCGAATGGAACTCCGAGAACGTACACGGTACGTGCACAACGGACGCTCTAATGGCACACACTCTGTCGCGGTTTGCCCTATCGCGCATGCAACGATGTACTGAGAGCCGTATCACTTCCAACGACAAGTACTTCAAACGGTTATGGACCAACCGGCACGCAAACGGCAGCGTGTTCCATGGAATGGTGATGAGAGAACAGGGTCGCCGCTCGTATGTCCCGCCGACCCCGCAGCAGTGTATTTGAGGGTGGAGAGAGAGAGGAGCGATGAGGGGGGGCGGTGTAATGTGGCCGAAGGGTGTTAGCCATCACTTTGAATAATTTCCGATCGAATTGCTCACTCTCTTGCTCTCTCTCTCTCTCCTGTGCTGTGTTTATGTACAAAATACATACAAACAAACAGGGAGATCAGATCGAACAGATGAGAGTGCAGTTGGAAGAGTTTTCCCGACAGGGAGCCTTGAGCCAGCTCCCATTCGATCGGCTCGTTAACTGGTGACATTCTACCCCGTGGTTGGAGGAAAATCACTCAACACTCCAACGCGCTGGAAGAGAGATCTCGCCGAAGACTTTACACTATATATCTGTGAGAAGGAAACATGATCTAGACGACATGGAAAAGCCTCGATCTTTGCGCGTGAGAAGATCAAACCGAGATGGAAAACCAGTACACTCTTCTGTTTCTACATTCTTGTACATAATATAGCAAAGCAAAATGTCCAACACTGGAGCATTAAAAACGAGCAATAAATAACAATTTATCACACCTCCTAGACCCGAAACGATTACGGTTTAAATAGATTATTGTGATAAGGGTATGCGTCGGGGGTGTTGCTTTTAAGCTGGTCAACTCTGCAACAGAACAATAATCACCAACTGAAGGTCAGAAGATAACATTTGACTTTTTGTTATATACACGTATACCCCCCCCTGGGATCGATGGAATTTGTTTGCTAATCTCTACCGTGTTTTTCCTTCTTTTTACGCTTTGTTACCATTTATTTATCGTGTTGCATAATGCATGTTGGAATTGCATTTGGTAAGGCCTTGATAAGTAAATGTTTACAGCCACGAATGTTGTATACAATAAGCAGTAGCTATAATCAGAAATGTGTCGAATTTTGGTGACAAATCTGTGGCAGGTTTCCCGTTAATGGCGCGCGTTTAAATTTTCCAACCGCAACCAACTATCCAACACAAATCTCTCTATCTCTCGCTCTGCTCTGTTTTGATTCTCTTCCCTGTTTTCCGATGCGTTTGATGAGCCTCTGACGTGCCACCCGTTTGTGGATAATGGGTCGGCCAACCGAAAGCCCATCGTAAGCGCGGCCCAGGTAAAGCTCATCACTGCAATTTGTTCTACACCATGTCGGAAACGATTAACGACTCTTAGAAACCCATTTCCATCATTTACACCGCACATTTTGTTTGTGTGTGCACCCGGGGTAGGCATATTAGGTGCATGGTTGCCTGCACACGCTAATCATTAGGCACCCTAATCTTTCTCAACCTGAATATAATCGTAAAAGTCAGCCATTCCTCACTGCCCGAAAGAGTTGCGTACGTATCACACAGTGACCGAAACGAACACACAGTCGTTAAGCAATGAATTCCGAGTCGTGTTCACAATTCAATAAAATCTCTGACATAGCATCCGGAATGTACTGTGCGCATATACTCCTATTCAGTCCCTTTCACCTATCATTCTGTACGCGCGTTTGTCTAATTTTTGCATATTTATGACTTAATCAGCGGATTTTCTTGCGCTTTTACAGCTCCTAAACCCGCTCCGACCACGCTTACCAAAGATGCGCCCGGGGTAGACTAGCGGGCACCACATACCATCTTGCGATACAAGATAAGTGAATTAACTCCCAATGTTTAGCACATCTGAGAAGCTTAAAAGCTGTATCCAACTATATCCCGCTAAATTTCGCCCCTATCCGCAACGATATGTACAAACCGACAGTTTATCATTCTCCAGCTACGGACCCTAGGAGAGCAAAACGGCACAAATAACAGACAAATGGTATCATTTCAGTCGAGAAATGAAAATTTGCAAGGTGCGCAAGAAAAAAAACATACACTAATCGAGAGATAGAGAGAGAGACGCGCGCATAAAATTAACATTTACGGGTCAATTAATTTTCTCATCTCCATCTCCACACGACTCCTTAATCTACTCAACAATATAGCACACGATAAGCGGAGGGAAAATGAGTTGAATGTTTTCCGGAGTTAACATCAAACCCTGGGAGAAGATTTTGCCGCTTCACGAAGCGTGTGTTTTGGGGTGGTGGTGGTGGTGGTGTAATGAGAAACAGAACGCAAACTGGCTTACATTAATGAAAATGTCTGCACATCGTTTAGCGCAAAAATCCCTCTTTGCAACGGGACACACATTCAAACCGTTTGTTTTATACGTTTGAAAAATTACTAAAACATGTATAGCGCGATCATAAATCGTTGAAGATACGAGCGCCTAGTCTTTTGTGATAGTCAAGAAGTAGTTGTAATGGCGCTATGAATTCCATCACTTTACGATGGTCGGTCTATGTTTGCGGTGAAGCGTTTGTACACCTTTCCACGACACTAGATTCAATGGCATATGGGTATCTCAACGGCAAGTGTTCACTATCTTATGTATCAACTATAACAAATCAAACATCCTTCAAGGCGCACACTCATTACTCTTCCCTCTGGCGTGTCCACGTTTAGTGTGGCATCGGTAGTGGATTAAGTAAATATTTGCCATGAAGCAGCATTGCTACTCCCGATTGCATCGCATCGAAACGCCACACACATTCAAAGGTCAAAGCCGCTTTGGACATGTCGGCGTCAGAGTCAACCATTCCACCAATTGATAGATAAGCGATAGGGACGGCGGCATTTCTTCAGTCAGACACAGAACTGTAAGCCTGTATTTTCTTCTATTTGAATGTGAACGACTGTCGGAAAACTTTATCTGCTAGATCCATTAACACACTCACCATATGCCAGGCTCCAGGTTTAGGTTTATTATTTCATTCGCTTCAAATTTGTGTCCTAAAATGAGATTTTTAAAACGAAAATTCAATTGTAATTATTAGTAAAATACATTAACATGTCTTCAAATTCTAATCTTACCTAGAGTGATCAGATGTTTCACAATCGTCACCATGTCGCGTGCTTCTTTGACGTAGAATTCATTATTGTCTTGACAGGCCTGCAGGTCTAGATCTGTAACGAAATAAACATGATACATTAATGCAACTCTCAGCGATAGATTAAGATTGAACAGTCAAACTACAAGATTACAGCCTGCAACTATGAAGCTGGTAAATTGTCACAACGACATCTACGCGTAACGTGTAATTATATCCACCCAGAACGATCCTCATAAACTTGTTTCACCGATCGACCTGTTGTCGCGTACAAGGCTTGACAATATGTCGATAGAAAATTATGCTCCCAATCGGGTGTTTAACGTGTGCCCACAAAATAACACACACACACACGCAAGAAATCACTCAGGTGCACATGATTGCATTACGGCGCCCCGTTCATATACGGAGAACACATTAAACCGCCTAATACGCACACCGTCAGTAGTACCTGCCTACCGCAATTTCACATCGAGAGCAACTTTCGTTCACATTTGTTCGTTTTGCATCGCGCGCATTGACAAATTGATCCTCCCGTCGCAGCAGTTACCTTTGGCTCGGTTTTTGCCCTGTCCCGTACGTACCAGTGTACACACCAAAAACGGTGCATAATTGCCGGCGGGAGGAAAAACAGAAAGGAAAAACAGACTCCCGCCCCGTCCGTTACCGCCGCCGTCGCCGGGCGCATTAATGTCTAGCGGTCTGTTGAAATGTCTTCAGACGAAAGATGAGAAAGAAGCGAAACGCGAACGATCACAGACACTTGTGGCATTGCTCGCTGGCAATGGATTAACCACGCCGGGGTTAGACCGATCTGGTTGGAAATGGGGGCTCGCCCTAAGAAGGCGCTGTGCGCGCGCGCGCGAGACAAATGTGATACCAATAGGAAATGATCCGGTTCTGCTTGTCTTAGGTTTGAAGCGATTGAGCTCCGGGTTAACCCTTACGAAGTTAAATCATTTAGATGTTAAAAAATGTCCAAGAAATAATTGTATAATAATAAATAAATGATAAGTTCTATTGTCGAAGTATTTTTTTTTAGTATATAAAATATAGAAATAAAATATTACACAATGATCCTCTTCTAATCGTCGCCTCCTTTGAGGGTTAGGCTAAAGTATGTTACAATCTACTTTAATCGCTACTTAATCGAGTGCACATGCCCCCGTTCGACCGAATGCATTTCGAGTGTCAACCGATGATGGTAATGCGTACGACAGCCCGTTCCCCATCCACATCTTCGGACCTTCTGTCTCATCTGCTGCATGCGCTCAAACACACTCATGTTCGGTCAGCTGTGAGCTGGACACATTACACCAAGGCCGGCCGCACCAGCAACACAATCCGCCCGTTTGTTTAGCCCATTTTACCCGATCGACCGCTATCCCGTAGACGGTAATGGTCAGAAATGCATTAAGAATGTTTGCACATCTCCACACCGTAAGCAGTCTCGCGTACATTGATGCAACAGTGTTGGTGCAACATAATTATATCCGTACACGCGGAACAGAGAAGGAAGAGATCGCAATTTAGAATATTCAAATCATTTGCATTACAATGCATCATGCTTCACTTACAATCAATCGTATAGTTTGTATTTTATTGATTGTAATAATTTATATAGAAAAAACGAGGCAAGTAAATTAATATTTGATATTTAACGCATTTGATGATATAAATAATTATGACGTTTCTTCAGATAATAGTTTGTATATAACTACATTATTAAGCTAAGCGTTTAAAAATCTTGTGGCTGATAACGGTTATGCACACTGAAAACGTCCACTGTGCATTAATAGCACACTAGCGCTATTATGGCTTGTAGTGGTGGGTGTCGAAACTACTGCTTTGTAAGCGCGAGATGCTCAAGAACTGCAAGCAAGTAGGAATAGTTTTGCAGCTGTTTTTGAGGATTTAAACAGTTTTTGAGAAGTGAAATATCATCTAAAGCGTACATTAAATGTACGAGTGCAAATGTAAGTTTTAACAAAGTATAATAATACTAAATGCGATACGCAAGTAAATTAGCACACTGTTCTGTCTGGATATAAAGAAGCGTAGCGGAACAACTACAAACCATACCGTAGCAAACGCCGCATAGCATACAATTAACTGCATCATTTAATGACAAACAATTCGGCAAGTACAGAGCCGCACTATGTCAACCATCAAACGTAACTACACATCGACGGTGTCAGATTTGGTGGTTATGGTAGCGAATATTAATGGACAATTTTTTTTGTTTTTTTGCACCGCCAAACACACCAAGGCCCATCAAGGTAATCATCAACAGCAAATCAGTATCACCTCACCGCCTCTCACGCTGCAATAACACACGATCACTCACACGTCAACAATGTCAACTACAGCAGCAGCCTGGCAGTAAGTGAAGAAAAACGATCATTTGTTTCACATACTCTCGATCGTGTCCTCCTTCGTCACATTAACTCCTTGCAACAACGCGACACATGTCTACACATAGATGCGATGGTTCTTGTTTCGCATTATGAAGTACCACAGCACCACCGTGTGTGGAACCGTAAATCATCAACGCCTGAACAGGTTGTTAATGCTGTCGGGAGGGGGGTTGTTTTTTGTTACGTTCTTGAAGGAAGCTAATATCCTTTTTTTGTTGTTGTTGTGACTATGCCCTTGTGGCTTGATGTTCTAGCAGCACCATTAAGCTGCACCACGAAGAACATAATCTAACGCAGATCTCGCTAAAGAGTGTGTCGTCGATAAGAGAATTCTTACGTGTTGTGATGTGTCCGCACCGTGCGTTAACGATGATTTTTCGATGTGATTTCCCAGTGTTTTTGTTTCTGCTGCGACATTTTCAACAGCAAAAAAATACATTCATTTAATGGCTTGGTTCAAAACACTGATCGAAGGACATTCAAACATTTTTGGAGATCGAACGAATCCAATTAAAGTCCGTTTTTTTTGGTATGTAAACCCAGGGGGAACAAAAACTTTTGCCCTTCTTTACAACAATTGCGATAAAAAGATTTTTCAACCGTCAGGTCCCCTCTCGATCGGTGACGACCATACGCAAATGAGGCCAATGGCATTTGGGTGGCTGCAAAGCAAATTACTTGCGCGCACTCCCGGTTAAGCTCGTGGGTCACTCCACTCAACATATGAACAGCAGTCCATCAATCAAATTTTCTTCGAGGTTTTTCCCCACCGATGGTAATCGTCAGCCCCGCTTCGAAACAAAAAAAGCACTTGTCGATTGGATGTCACTTTTGACAGATGCCAAAATAGCTTTCTTTCATTTTTTAGTGACAATTGTACGAAAGCACCAGGCAGACCCAACAAAAACCCAACGGAACCGAAAGAAACGAAATAACAATCGTACGTGTTTTTGTTCCCTACGATTGAAATACATTTAAAAAACCAATCCTTATATATAGACAAATAAATCATGGCGTGCAAAAACGGCCACCTCACCTGTCACTCTCTTTCCTGTGTGTGCGTAGCGATCGAATCGCGTGCGTAAAGGGTTTTAAGGTGTCTTAACGCACAGCAAAAAGCGTGCGAGCGCAGGCGCTAATCTTTAATAACTGCTTCGTGTACACATACATGTAGTAGAGCTCGAATTTGTAACTAGTTTTTGTGTTATGCGTATTTTATCTTTCAAAAATATCAAAGTCATCCGTGGTCTGCGTAAGTGACTCACAAGCATAAGCAGCATATACAAGCGCACACATCAGCTATATCATCAAGATAAGCCACTTGGGGGTTTAAAACACATTGCACCGTTAATCTTATCAAATGGCGCTCTATTCACATACATGCTACGATATCACAAATGCTACTCATGCTCAGAAACACTGTTGATGAGAGTTTAATGCAGAAGAGGTCTTAGGCGAGAAGAAGAACATCCTCGAACATTTGAAGTAAATTTGACATGATAATCGAAGGAATCCATGGCAAAAAAAAAAACATCAAATATCCATGCCAAAAACATCCATACTTCATGATATGATTGATAGCAATGGTGGCTCGTGGTGAACACGCTAAGCCACCCGAAGAAACGCCGCACGCATCAGAGTAAGGAAAGCTCCTATTTACGGTGTTCTTATCGTAATCACCCATTTCATCAAGTTTATGTTGTTGGTGCTATATATACCACCTTAACATGCTTATGTCATTTTCAACCGGAATATCTTAAAATAAAAACAAATTAAAAAGCTCAAGAAAGGATTACCATTACTAATTACTAGCACCTTAAACTTACCTTTAATAATATCAGCAACGGAAGCCGGAGTCGGCGGCAGACTTGGCATGGACGCAAGCTTCTGGGCTTCGGAAACCGGGACAAGTGCACGGGACAGATCACCGGCTCGGAAGCGGACAAACTCCTTCCGCAGGTCACAAAACCGCCAGTAGTACTGTGGCAGGTCGATGTCTTTGGCACTCGCTTCGGGATGGAGACATTGGCGGAGTGGTAGCTGACCGTCGGTGACTAGCCGAAAGCTGGGACAGTGTGGATCCAGGTTGAGCGACTTGGTGTACTCATCGAACTGTGAAAGAGAGAGAGAGAGAGCACGAGAGGAAGGATAAGTTGATGGAGCAGTAATCGTGAGGACTCTCGATCGAAAGCATTTCTCAAGTCATGGGAAAACGAGCTGATAAGAACTGAAACTCGGTTGTGGACTGGAGCTGATGCGTTATAAAGATAGCAAGCAGCAGGCCCCAACATACACACAGGTGTCTCCGGTGGGGATACCACCCTACGTCACCACCACCCCAAGGCTCAGAACCTTTGACCACAAAGCCCACTGACGATGACGACGACGAGCGGCGGCTTATTGCACATTTTCTGTTTACGTCGTCGCGGAATGCGCTATCGAGAATCGCGGATTACTTGAACTTTGCGCCCTTTCTTGACTGTTGGGTGTGCAGCAATGCAAAGGCTCCTGCCGCCGCCCACCACAGCACACATTTCCAACAGCAAACCACCTCCCTTTTCTTATCTTATAACCATTGTTCGACACCTAACCTGGACAAGGAATCAAGTGCCAGCCGGTAGATGGTGGGTTAAAATTGCAAGTAACCTTCAATTGAGGGTGCCTGGTGTTCGCGCGTAATCATCCCTACACAAGCTCTTTTGCCGTGCGCGCTTGACAGCAAACACATTCCCAAGCCTTACACACCGTGTGTTTTGACGCTTTTATCAACCGCGCTCACAAATGGCGGGGGGTTGATGTTGTATTGCTGGAGATTTGAGAAATTTATTGCCTTCGATACGCACAATCGACATCGGTTGGTTTCTTATCGAACATCACAGGAGTTGGATGGCTCGAGGCGTAAATCTCCACAGGACAAATGTGTACCTCAATCTAAGCCGGGTTAAGTTTCGTTTCTAGACACAATTTTGCAACCACAGTGTGGCACAATTCTTATCAGGCGCAACACAGAGAAATCGCCTCCCAGAGAGTGATACCTAAAATAAAACGATTATTCGGTTTAATCTTGCTTACGATTCTGGGTCCTTGATGATTCAGCTCTCCGATCAGGTTCGTGTAAAGAAAAGGAATATTTTTAAGACCTCTGCCGACTGTCCAAACACTGTCCAAATATAACTATATCAAAAGGCCACTCAAAGTGTCTTTGCCCCAATACAACGCACTTGAATGGGACCTCTGTTAAGATTAGCATTTCTGCCGCTATGACAAAGCGACTTTTGACAATGACCCAACACAATCAGGAACGTGCGCATACACATACACAATGGAACAAACGGAACCCCTCTAACTATTCTTCATTCACACTGTGCCACGACTTGAGGCGTCGCTTGCGTCACACGTCATTTTAAAATCCTCTTTTTTGATGTCTACACCTGAAAAGAAAAGCTTGGTACCCGAGTTCCAACATCCATTTGCTTGAGGTTAATTAAAAAGCGATAGTGAAGCTCGTAAGAAGGCTATTACTCCAGTTTTTTGAGAACCAATTAAGGATTGGGCTATTTTTATACGAACAAGAACTCAACTTCCGTTCCGCGGGTATCATGTTTCCTTTCAACGGGCATATGGAATCGCTCTCTATTGTGTCACCTCTAAAATAGTGCAATAAAACAACGTTCAAAATGGTTCAAATTCTACCACTTTGTGACATTATAACAAGGGAAGCACTTTTTTCTCTTCCTTTGAAGGGTTCCCCACCGTACATTAATCTCTTCATCACGTGCGATCACCGGAGAAGAAGTAGATCATACATAGTCGAGAGAGAGAGAGAGAGAGACAGATCACCGCGATAGAACACACACGCCAGCCAGACACCGGTGCTCTTAATTTTCGGCTTCACAACTCTGTCAACACGACGGAGAGTGTCAGTGTTGCGGTGCGGTGATTTATCGCCCATTTGGTACGTCCACTAACTAACTGCGCGGAATGGTTTCTCGCTGGACGCATTTTTGGCTGAAGGAGAAATGTGTGTGACGTTGATGAAAGTTTACGATTTCACCAGCACACCAGCAACACGAAAGAATTGTGAAACCAGGTTCCACGTTACTGGAGAATAATGGACCAACGAAAAAAAGGCTTCCAACAGCAGGTATGCCGGCATGTGATGCGGACTTTCCTGTCTTAAAACACGCAAAACAAAGTCCGTTTTTTTTTAAGCGGCCACTTCCATCATACGGCGCGCGTTTTTGCCCATTTAGCACAAGCCACGACGACGGCGACGGCAAACAGTCACCAGTCATGTAACGGATCCCATAAAACTAAACAGATTCCAAGGTACACACACTGTCTGTCCGGGTTTGATGGTGTACCGGGTAGGAAAGGTACCGAAACGCAAACTAAACACAAATCGTCGGATGCAATCTTCACAATTATTGCTATTCTCCCGGCTGTACCATGTGTACCAACGATGGATCCGTCTTTTAAGCTACAATGTACACAAAAATCGCTTCAAGCGGTCGTTTTTATTCAACTGCAAAAAAAAAACCCTCCTGCAAACTCCGCCAAAGTGAGTGAGCTGCAATCTCCAACGATCCTACTCGACACTTGCTTCGACATACAGGCGACAACACTTTAGGGTTTTTGTTGCCCTTTTCTGGGGCTTGTGTGTTTTCACTGCAATAGCACATAAATTGCACAATTTTAATTTCCCTCATCACCAGCGGAATGCAATTTTCACAGGGTGACAAATTTTACACATTTTATTTATCAATATTTGTGTTTCCGTTTCGCGAACATTGCGCCTTGTGTTGCCATGTGGTCACATAAGGTTCACATGCAATTGAAGGTATACTCTTAGCGAATGAAGGATTTTTTTTCCCATTCCTTTGCTATCCCTTTTGACAGCGACCTCCATTGTGTGATGGTGAAAATTACGCAGCCACAATTTCATAATTGGCAGAGCGCGTATGCTAATGAGAAGCAAACGCCGCTTCGACTCACCCTCGGCAGTCGGAACTTCCAAAATAAGGCAGTGCGAATCTTCCTTGGCACAGATTCGGTGGTGGTGTGCTTTCCTTTTCAAGTTCCTGTCCGGTCAGCATCCGCGTCACGAGCGACCTCGGCTCCAAACTCGCCAACACGCGCTGACACCACATTCCACACAATCCTTGTGGAGAGATCACCAACTATCTCCACTAATGTTGGCAAGAGTCGCGTGGAAAGTTATTCCAAGAAGATGGCACGCACGGTGGGTCATCCGATAGGCAAAACTGAAGCACACCCGTGGGGATACGAGCGATTTGGAATTGCTAATTCCTGACCTTCCCAAAGGTAAAGCGAGTGAGGCACAGCAGCATGATACGATAGCCTAAATGGTTCGCAAAAAAACAAATCGAAAGGAAAGAAACAAACCATCTCATTCACCAGCACTGGCTGGCTGGCCACTACTAAATACGTTGAAATAGAAAAGCACATAAATTAGTTGTCTCTATCACGAGCACGAGCGAGCTAATAGTTTATTTTATGCTGCGTCGTACGCATCTTCCGTAGCGTCACGTTTCAAGAAATCCAACGCGCACACACCGAAACACAAATCGCTCTGGCGAAAATATGTCCCTCACAATGTCCTATTGTATATCACGCGATGAGATTGATCGCTTTCACATAAAACACATATGTTGATGGGCAATCTATTTATTTGCTTATTAAACATGCACCACCACTACAATCGCTTAGCTGATCGTGACCTACTGAGGATGGCTTTGGAGGCCCCCACGGTCTTGTCTGTGCAGGTTACAGGTTTGATCGTCCGGTGTCATTCTAATGACATGTATTGTGACCATCTGTCAACATGTAGAATTTTTCTTGGCAGCGGTTACATGGCATAAAATAGTTGGATTAAAAGTATAGTTCCGATCATGTCTTCGAACCGGAACTACGAATGTTATATGTTACTCCAGATAAGCCATTATTTTCGATGTAGCAACACTATTGTTGTCCAGAATCTGGATTAACTTAAATACGATCCTCGCTCTCTGAAATAAAGACATCTGATACCAGAATCTAAAGTAACTTAAAGCACTCAACTCTCCGCAATGTTCAAGTGCTAATTTAGGAAGAATTTGTAGTTAAACACGATCGATTTTCGATCTGCACCGTAAGAAAAGGGACCTCGGCATACTTTTAGTCGCGAATCTGACCTTCAAACTACACACCGATGACGTCATCACCAGAGGTAACCAATTACTTGACCTCATCTTTAGAACTACCAAAGAATTCCGTGATCCAGTGCAAGACCGTCTACTGCAGCATCGTTCGCTCGGTCCTCAAATACTCCTGTGTTCTTTGGTACCCCACAACTGCCACCTGTTCTGCTCGAATTGAGTCGATTCAGCGTAAGCTAACTCGCTATGCCTTACGCTTGCTTCCTTGGCAGGATCGCCGGAATCTTCCGTCGTATCCTGCTCGGTGTCGTCTCCTGGGTACCGAACCGCTTTCTGTTCGTAGGCGTAATGCTGAGTGCATGTTCATCGCAGGTCATGTATCGATCTGCATGCACCATCTCGAACACTCAGGACCAGGGACACACTTCGAGTCATTCAGCCCCGTTCCAGCGCTGGTCGGTCAGACCCTAAGCTTCGCATGTCAGAGGACTTTAACTCCGTCCCGGATGCATTTGATTTTGGCCTAGTTTCCGGCAGTCTTAGAGACAGGCTCCGTCTTCTTCCATGGCCGCAGTTATTTACGGAGCAGCGAGTGTAGTCGTAGTCGTTGATAACAATCTTTGCTACTCAATTAGGCCTCGGGGCCCGTTGATATAACAATAAATATAATAATAATACAATAATAAATCCAACTATCAATGATATCTGTACTGTCGGCCTATGCTAGGATCTGAATTGACTTATTGAAGAAGGTGTCCGAAATGTTGAAACATCTCCGAAATTCGAAGGACTATTCCCGGAGAGTGACTTACAACAACTTAAGGTCCAAACTCTTCATGATGGGTCTATGTGTTTGAGAGCCAATCTTCAACCGAAAGGAATGCAAAAAAACGCTTCCCAACACTTCACAAATCCACATCAAACTCATGCTGCAGAACCAACGCAAACGTGTTTCATTACAGCTAATCTAGTGCCCGCCGGCTCATGCAGCATCATTTGGCTGCACCGGTAGTAACCGCTGGTGCCAATTAATTAAACTAAGCTCTTCCTGTCATTACCGATTGCGCCACACGGGTTTTTTTGCGGACACCCTCCCCCTATCATTAAGAAACAGTCAAAGCAATGGACCCACAGCCCTACCGAAACATTATTAGCGACAACATATGGACGGTAGCATTCCGTGTAAGGACGACCGGATCATATCAATTGTAATGTTTCTTCTACTCCGTCAGCTTTAAGCCACTAGAGCATGGGTGAGATGCAAACATACCACCGGGCTAGAATCTACGGTTTGTAAAAGTTGTTCTCTCGCATCAAGACACCCGGTGTCAGAGCCGGTACAATTGAACACCATTTATAGCCCACGGGGCAAGTTTTGCTGTTACTGCCGGTTTCGCTGGAGCTACCGTGCGATGGTGAGTCTTTATTTTCCTGGGAGATTATCGGAAATTACTGTCTACACGGTGCGATCAGTGGTGCTGTTGTGTGCGCCTTGTGATCGAGCGCGATCGCCGAGATCAGGCGCACTGTTAGTATGCAGCACTAGTGTCGAGCGAGCGAAGGATTACTAAATGCTGCAACATTTAATGCTAATGATCGTGTTTGTATTCATAGACTGGCAGCTTCTCTCAATGGAAGGATAAAGGTTGATGTTTGTTTGCCTGTAACATTGTTTTACGCGATAAAACTAGAGCACTGGGGTTTTTTTTTGTTGTCAGCATCCTCGATTAACAGCATGAAATTAATTAAACTACTTTGTACGGACTTTCCACCGGGCAAATTAAATTCGTCCCCTTTTTGCCATTAGGAGGCCCCCCGTTACGGAATTTTATTTCGCTTTTATAATCGCACATTTTACACACACCGGAGGGGAAAAAACGGTATACTAAACAATTACCATTCACCTGACAAGTAACCAAACATAAAAAACAGAACACTCTTCAAACGACCCCCGGTAATGTGGTGTTGTGGATAAACCATTTTCGCTTTCTTTTGGGGCCTGAAGTTTCCCGTTTTTGTTTTTGCTGCCACTGTGAGCTGCACACTTCTTTTGCACCTTAAATGACGATGTGTGACGCGTTGATGATGGATGCCTAAAGCAGTTTAACTTTTTTGCACTGTTTTTTTATGTTTCATCATCGTTAATCTAGGCGGAGGAATTTCCGGTCGAACTCGGGCTGGTAGGAAAAACGCGAAACATCTCGGAGTTCGGTTGTTGCAGCAGTCGCTGCTTCGTAACGAGCACTTAACAACCTGAGCCACAACCATATCGTTAATGCGATGTCAATGACGGTAGTAAGAGACTAGTGAAAATGTTCCTTCGGGGACAAACAAAAAACCCCAATGCGACAACTATGTCAGTGGCTAAAAGGTAGCGTTTATACATTTGCTAGGAAGTATTTTTACATTGCACCGCCGTAAGTAGAGGGTTATGTAAAAATAATCTCATTTAACACGAACGATCGTGTTTGCGAGATCAAGAAGCATTAACCAAAATGTCAAACCTTTCTCCTTACTGCGGTAGGAAATGCGATCAACAGCATCCTTGACCATGAGGATCTAGGACAATAAATATGGCAGTTCTCTTATTTCACTTTAATCGAACAAAACGTAATCGAACGAGCTGCACAGGTGACCAAACCTCGGTCATACAAGATGGGCGGAACCATTTGTCAAAAACGACAACTATGTTGTATCGCGAAAGCTACGGCTTCAATCTCTCAAGGCGTTAAAAATTAACCAAAACAACAAATGGAACTAAAGCAATCAGGATGCGAGAGAAGGGAAGACCTCGAGAAATTACCTTTCACTTTTGTAGCAACGGTCACCGGGAACCACCACAACAACGCGTCTCAATTATGTTGCATCTACCCCTGTTGCGAAGGGCATCGGGAAGTGGACGCGTAATACGTATCCCGACAGTCAAATCCATCAATTAGCTTCAATTGAATGGAAGGACTAAAATGAGGTACAACTGACCACAGCTCTGTACTTCTCGGGAACCTGAGGAAGGAGTAAGACTTCTTATTGAGGTCGTTGTTTGCCGAACAAAGCTGGTAGAACACATCATGGTCAAGGTAACGTTGGTGGTCACTAAACAAAACAAAAACAAACTAGAACTCATATTTACGCATATGACATATGGTGTGACTCTCCCTTCAATTCTATCATAAACCCACACGGTTTGCAATCGCTTGCTGCTACACACGATGACATTTGCACTGTCCTCCAACCATACTCTCTTGGGAACACACACACACACACTACCCCCGAACCGAATGTGCGCGACGACAAGGTTCGCAATCGGACGCGAAGGTTCGTCCGTCCAAGACCTGTGGCAAATCACTAGAATTATGCACCACGCGCATTTTGATCGATATCTCATACGGAGACAGATAGGTGGGATACGGTGAAAGGTCTTGCCCGCCGATGTGTGTGTGTGTTTGTGGGGTCACCAATTTTCTTGCCAATCTCCTCCCTCCTTTACCTTACCCAACCCATAAGGTTGTTGTGCAGCACTGCAATCAAAAAGCACAGTTAAAAGGGTGCCCATTCTCATATATGCGCGCATGCGAAATACCAATGATCTTTGTACGTTTGTTCTACTTAAGGGGGATGTAGCGTAGTGTGCCATTTGCAGGTAATTGGAAGCATAATTTAACAGATGCCACGCACCTTGCATACCTCACAGGCGTACCTTAATTTGGAAGTTGGACGTCAGGTAACGCCTCCCCGAATAATCCGCATCGAGCATCCATCAGGCACAAGATAGCACCACACACGGTTGCTGCCAATTTGTTAGAAAATCAGACATACTGCTACGACTTACTACTACTACTGCTGCGCGCTGGAAGTCTTTAGAAATCGCCCTTCCTAAGAAGCAATATAAATATATCGACATCGAGCACTGGTGTGGCGGATGAACAAAATGAGAAAAAAAGAGCACAGTAATCACTAGGGCGTCAGAAAGCAGCCAACAGGTGAACAACACACACAGCAACACGCACTTACATACAGTCCAAGAATTCCCCTGGTTTGCCCGCTCGAGAGGGCAAAGGCTGGCATCTTAATGAGCATTAATTAACGCCCTACTGCACAGACCGCCGCCGCGCGGCAACAACAGCAGCGTTCGAGCGACTCTGTTGTGATTTCTCGCCAACCAGCGCAGCAAACACACACACACACCTTTGCCCTCTCAACGCGGCTTTTCTTTCGCGGCGCTCGGATCGGATAAATCATAAATTAAGCCAAGGATTGATTGGGTTGAGGTAGCTATAAGCACGGCAAATCGAAACACGATGTGCGCTCCGATGGGCTCCACTTCTTGGATGGACACATCGACATACGGGTGGTAATGAGAAGGGAAGCGAGGTGGCAGGAATCCCTCGAACCGTAACCGGGACGTATCCATCAATTGCATCGTATGCTCATCTCATTCGTACCAGGGCAGCATGGCGCTGTTCCACATTGCGCTCGCAAGACCGAATGGAGTGCTGTGGGGCGCCCACAGAGCCTCAAAAGAAAGGTCCGAACACCTTACAAAACTCTACAGCTTACGGCACCGGAACGTGGAGAAAAACGAATTCCTCCGGTCGTTCCGTAAGACGACGAGGTTTGAAGGTTTCGATCCGCAACCAATGAGGGAAGGAAAAAGTGATTAGTGATCGATGAATTTCCACTTCGTTGAACTCTCTTATACGAGCGGAAAAACAACAGCAATCTGCGGTAGTATGCTTCACTCATTCGTACACTTTGTTTTCCATCAATGAGAAATATACCTTTTGCTGATGAGAGTGAAAACGATTAGCTTTCTGACAACAACAAAAAAGCCTGAGTGAATACGGTTTGGTTTAAGCAGGAACAGAAGACAGATTACGGAGTCGGGATTGGAATTGGAGAAGCGAAAAGATAGCTCTTAGGAATAGTTAATAGGTTCGCTAATTAGTTACTGTCTTAAATAATATGAAAATGACTTAAAAAAACGTTTCTAGTCACTTGGAAGACAGGAGTAACAAAGTACTTGGCATAAGAACTAAGCTGACAAGTTTCCAAAATGGAAGTGAAGTCAAAATATTTATTAAAAGAATCATGTTCTCAGAATTCTCAGAAACTCTTCAAAATCCACGTGTGCTATTTGTAGAAGGCTTAGAAGGAAACTACGGGACAAAATATTGAAACAACAAAATATTCCATAACAAGACCGTGACCATCGGAAAATCTTGAAAAAGTTAATCTGGTTTGAAGATTAACAAGATAGATGTAGGGAGCTTAGGAGTCGTTTAAAACTGCACCTATATCTGATTAGAAGTCACTCTTAATGTGGAGATAAGCGTTGGAGTACTAGCCCCAAAGGAACCGGATACCAGCCTTATAAAATCTCTCCCCACAACAAGTTCATTAAGCCACAGCAGATTGGTTGTATCATTAGAATGACACCTGAAAGTCTTGTCTATTTTTTCTGAGAGTTTTTTTTTATAATATAACAATTATAGATCCTACACAGAAGACAACTAAAGACTAATTAGAGATGGAGAGTTAGCGTAGATGCCTGATAAATGAAATAGCAAAGCGCTTACAATGTATGACCGAATATCGTAGTGCTCCCCCCAGTTCTTTGACGCAAAGCCGACAGATCGATCGATCGAATATGATGACGCTAACCAACCGTTAAACGTCCTATCCCATCCAATCGTTTCTGTCAATGAAGGCCACCCTTCCCGTGGTAGGAAAATCAACCATGCGACAAACTCAAGCAGATCTCAATGAATTTTAAATGACCAGCAGCAGGCACATCATCTCCTATGTACTTATTCGACCTTTTTTCTTCTTCTTCTTTCTTTCATCATACCTAGATCTCGCTCGGTATCCATCAACATCCGAGTAAGGAATGCTATGCATACGGACACGCACACTGCACACCGATCCTGCATCCCGAGTGGAACGAGTTTTCAAACTAGATTAATTGAGAGACCTAGTTATTCGCGGTACACGACCACCTTCCAACTTTATCGTGCTGCTACGATCCACCCGCCCGCAATTGGAGTACAGAGCAGCCTCATATGCATGGACGGCATCATGGGGAGAAGAATACGAAAACAAGATGCAGCTACCTACACACACACACGCATTTCAAACCCGTCATCTTCGTCCCCCTATGGACGCTGTGTGTGTGTGTCGATTAAATAATAATAAAATCAGCAAATAACTCTCCCAACATTGCGTCGCGATACAACAGTGACACGATAATGCGCAGAGATATCTCGCTCGCCTGTGCGTTGACACAAACCAGATCGGACAGGTGCCGATGTAAAACGGATAACGCGGAGCGTAACCGCGATCTGATCGATCGCAGCTCGATATTCATCATACAACGCAGCAGGCAGCGCGCAGCTCCAGATATCGCAACTTTGGCATTGCTCCATCGCGCGCACCAACGATTTCCATCCATTTGGCACGTTTTCGAGTCACCATCTGGTTGGCTGCCGGTTGGTTGATTTTCCTTTTTAGGTGTCAACGGAAAAATGAATCACTCTGTCTCCGTACGAGAAACCTGTCAGAGCTTAGGTGGAGGACTCGCAGTGTCAGTGACTTGTGGTCTTGTTACACGGTTTGTACTGATGAGCCTAATGAAGATTATGCTGTGGAGTTTAAAATGATCTCCTATTGCATCCGACGTCGGGTTGGATCAAACGATGCACATCCTGCATTAGTTGCTATAAATTTATAGCAACGGCACACGCACACTTGTTCTCAGCTGCAATGCAATTGAATCGCGATCATCAATTTCAACTGTGAGACATATTTGTGACACGCGTCCCAAGGGATATGCCTTTCGGCATATGCAGAGAAAACAGATACCCACAAACGCAAATGTCACGCTAAACATAATGCCAATTGCAATCAAGTCTCATTTCGGTTTCGACTAATCAAACATGTTTAATTTTTCTACCCCCCCACTCGTGTAACAGTGCATTGCCAACAGGAAATCGAACCCGTTTTTCTCCCCATCATCGCATGCAATCTTTTTCTTCCTGGCGATACATATTTGCTTGATTTTCACAACTGGATACCTGCCAAACTAGAACTAAACCAGCAGGTTCGTTCGGCGGTGTCAGATTCGTAGATAGGGCAACCAAAAGCGACCCATTAGAACCGGGAGTAGTAGATACATTACCCCGAAAAACCGGCTACAAACTAACTAACGGGATGCACAGGCCGCGTGCATTTGGTTAGCACAGTTGGTTAGGAAGAAAAACCGGGGGGGGGGAATGCAAAATCGTTCCCAAATGACAGCCCCGCTAGAAGCATAAAAGCTAGTCCTCTTCGTTCCGTGTAATCGCATCAGGTAGTGGCTTAAGTGTAGCGCGCGCGATGGAATTAAAGAAAAAACGGCGTATTTAAACAAAATGGAAACCTGTCGTATTCGTTTCTTGGACATATGCCGGGGTTTGCTTAGGAGGCCTTAGGAGCCCTGGGGTAGGTGCATCGCATGCAAGGGAAGGTGGTGTTGTGAAAGTTGTGATGGCGAGCAGGAGAAGAGGAAGAAGGAGGCGCAGCCAGCAAACTCGATGTCCGACAGGTCCAAAGTGCAGCGGAAAACCTTGCTGTCACTGAACACCCCCCTGTTGCGCCCCCTGTCTGCCTCTCGCGTCCGGTAACTTCGAGTTTGTTCGAGTGTGCATAATTGGACTAATCGCGGTTGCAACTTTTTCGTCTCTTAAGAAGTAGCAAACCTCAATCACCTGCTACTTAGCTGGAACCGTTTCGCATCTGTTTCGCGAAGATCTCCAATGGCCCCAGCAGCGGTAGCTTGCAGCTTGAACCAATATCTTCACGCTATCTTCACCTGCCGACAGTTCAGTTCTGGATCACTCTATTTGTAACGCATCCCCCACCGCGCGTTCGGGACACGACACATACCTGTTGGATTACTTCCTCCAGGGGACGCCCGTTGGTCTGTACCAGCGATTCGATGGCCGGGATCTCCTGCGTTATTGCACATTCCGGCGGGGACGGTACGGCGACAGCGCCCGGAGACGTGGAGCCAGCCGGGACAGCAAGCGCCGTGCTGCTGCTGCTGGTGCTGCTGCTACTACTACTGTCCGCCGTCAGGCCCGTCGACGATGCGTTGCCGATACCGCTGGTAGGGCATCCGGCGGCAGGACCCGGCGTTGTACTGATGCTACTGCTGTTGCTGATGTTGCTGTTGCTGCCGGTAAGACTGCTGCTGGACAGGGCACCGAGAGCGTTGCTGCCCGATGACTCGGTGCGGAATGTCGAATTTCTCGGCCGGACTAGATACTGCTTCACGCCAATTATCTGCAAGAGGATAAAAACACGCCATGAAATCAGTGCTGGCAGCGAATAGGATAATGCTGGCTAAAGGTGGAATATTATATTACGGTGTTGCTTCTCACAAACACCGCATGCTAATCATCACGGAGGCTATCAATTGATGTGGCGCAATCCCAGGCACGCAATCCGCTCGAGAAACATCCGCGTTGGAAGAGAAAATATGCTCGATACGCACGGAAAGAGATGGTTTAATGCATTTCTGGACTCATTTGACAGCTAAAACTCATCTTCGTTGAGTTTTTGCAGGTTCTGGAGCATAATTGCTAATCGATTTGATATTTCAAGAACTTATAGCAGCTGACACGAAATTCCCTCATGAAATTCATAAGTTAACTCCAGGTTTGAATGTAGAGTGATCAATATGAAGTACTAATAACAAGCTGAGAAAAGTGCATCAAGCAAAGACATCCCAGGGATCCCCACACAAAGTTTCCGAGTAAATGCAAAAATGTGTCGAAGAAATGCATGCCATAAAATACAATGTTATGATGGGTAAGATGTCATGTTGATTTACAAAGCTCTAAACCCACCACTCTTCTCCAAACAAACGCATTACATACACCGCGAAGGGTCGTTGTGTAACTCACCGATAAAAGAATGTAAATATTATGACGACTACACACCACATCCCAACAGCTATTTCGACTAAGAAAGACGACGCT
>KZ061847.1:199903-222357 GCA_002091835.1 Anopheles maculatus
CGCTCTTCGGGATAGAGGGAGAGCTAGCTAGCTAGCAGGCTTTAGAATCTATCAGTTCTATCCAATTGCTCCACCGGCTTCACCATCGTCAGGTAGGCAAGCGTGCACAAGCTTACGCTTATAATCAAAACGTAAATGGGAAAATGTTGCATTTTGAACGCAACAAACTCCGGAGCGCGCGTGTTCGAAACAGGAGAATTGAAAATTCCCACGACATTGAGATTTCGACAACATCGCTGCTGCTGCTGCTGCTGCTAGGCTTGAGACTCCAAACAAATCTCCGGTGTAAATTAATAACTTTTCAAACGAGAAAACGCTTGTCTCTAAAAACATGCAAAATGTTATTTGCTGTTTTTATAATAAATGTAACCTTCGATAACACACTTCAACTAATGTGGTATGTTGCAACTCGTGTTAAAGCGTTGAATGTGTTAAAATTTGTAGGGAATAAATTAAACTTGCGACCGGCCTTCACCTATCGATGGCGGATTGTTTTGCTGGCAATTGCCGCTAATTCACACCTCATTTTACACGCTATCTCTCTCTAGTAATATATTAATATTAAAAATTGATTGTTATTGCATCATAGTTAACATGTCACAACGACTAAACATAACTTTATGGTATTCGTTTTTTATTACATTTAATGTTTTTCCCTTCAAAAAACGTTAACCCAACTTTAACAATCGAATGCTATAACACGCTCGTAACTAACAACTACTTATTAAAGTGTTACGCTTTGACACTTCCTTATACACTATCAGAAAACATTGATTTCTCCTACTTTAGGTCTGTTACATGATATGAAACGGAAAACCCTAGTTTTAAAATCGGCTACACAGCAAGCGATATGATCTTGCTTGATCTTGCGTACCCTATAGTACCTCCTCTAGCTGTCATTAGCTGTCAGATCTGTACAGATAAAGATGTAAATCGGCTCCAAACGAGAGCATCACGCTGCACTGGCTAGAGATGATCTTTAATGCTCATTTGCTGTCGAAGACAAAATAGCAATACACAGTTTATGGCCCTATTGTTGTTGTGTACGAAAAAAACATCAACAACTCTTCCTATTTCACTGATTGAGGAGAAGAAAATCTCGACACCTTTGAACTGGAATGTATTCTCGAGACTGCGAAGACATGTTATCACTCTACTTATCTATTAGAGAAAGATTTTGTTAAAATTGTTAAAAAAAACCCATATTGCAGGCATAACAACCATTAGAAACCCCGAATAGCTAATTCTTTACCAGACCTTTGCGCCCTTGGGAGTTACGAACGGCACGCAAACCCATGGGAACAATACAGAGCTAATCGGTAGAACTCGCTAGACCAACAGGCGCAACCACACGTCTTTAGCTCGTACATTAAACGACTCCAATCATAAACCACCGTAATGCATTGATGGTCCGCGTTTGAGGTTTCAGCGCTTTCCGCTTGAATAATGAAACAAGTCACCGCTTAGGTGCACAATGATAAAAGTGCCTTCTTCATATTCCATTTATTACCTCGCTTTATGGATTAACTGCATTTAGCGGGCATCGTTTAGGAAGCCACAAGTAATTACCCGCGTGCACATCATCTGTGGCGCTTATATCCACACTAATCGAGGTCCCGTATTACTTGACCTCTAGAGCCCATTGCACACGAAAGCACTTTATTAGCTCTCCAGACCCTAGAAAAACAACCCTAGATTCATCTGCGCAAAAGGTAGCACACACGTGCCACGGTATAAATGCTTCCAGATGAGCTGCGTAGAATATTGGGGCCAAAGGCCCTATGACATCGGCTGACCATCTTTACTGGACCGACCTAAATTGTACTGTTATGTGCTGTGCCCATGGGTGAAATATTTGCATCAATCACCTAGTAGAGTCTGAAACTTACACGGTACATTGTGTTTAAGTACAGGATCTCCAATCCATTATAGGATCACCGTGACCCAGAATAAAATCCTGAACTTTATATTATTCAACTTGAGGAAAATATTACCAAAAAATAGCTGTCAAGTAAGTATGACTTCGATGAGATCGAGATCTAACAAATACAATCATTCAAAACAGAAACTTGAAAACTACATACGAGAAATATGTTGCAACAATTCATTCGATCACTGCCTAGTACACATATCAAAGCCCTCCATCAGAAAGCGGAAGTCTTACATATTCTGCTCTGCTTCCTTTGCACCATGGCTCCCTTCTTTCGCCACTATTTTGCTCCACAACTATGCGCACAAGCTAATTATGATGAACTGACGCGCATCTTAAACGCCTCTCCGTATGGAGATATTGTTAAAAAGACATTAAGCGGTAGGCATCTTCGTCGCACATGGAATCGTGGAACGATGCGCCGCACCGAAGTGCCTAGAAGTGGAACCAAATCGCACACACTTCGATGGCGCCACACCGCACGTATGTCTGTCAGGAGCACAGTCTAATTGACGTTTGGCCCGACGCCGTATATAATAATGGTGTGTGCGCGCACCATCGCATTGATTATGGGGCGGGAAAATGAGCATCTTCATCTCACCACCACACCATCAGGCGCGTGCTTGATGTGTGCTTTTCTATCGCGCAAAAGATCCTGCTGCTTCGCTTCGTTTGAACCCGTTAAAAGTTACGCTTCGGTATGATTTCCAGTGCAGTTAAACCCGATCTCTGTCCCCGTCAACGGAGTGTCAGCTGCCGATTGTGCATCGATTATTGTCTTGTAAATTGAGAAAGAGACACGGCCAGATTTCGTATCACTGTTTTGACATTAAGTCGATCTCTTTCGTACCGAACCAAACTTCGAGATGATACTGAACGTGTTAACCTTCGTAGTTGGCCACACAAAAAAAACACCTCATATGTGTGTGCCCTATCGATCGTCTCACAATCATCGCTCAGATGATCGCGTAATTGCCAGCTTTGAGTAACGACCCAATGTAACTCCTTGTGCTCTCCCGACGTGCTAGAGGATGGTAATTACCTTTTAGTGATTAGCTTGCGCCTGCTGGAGAAGGAAGACCCTATTTTTTCGCCCCAACTATTGGCTCTCTATTTATGCAATATCATCTCGAAAATAATATTCAAAAAAAAAACAGTAACATTATTGATCAGGAGATGAATTAAAGGGTGAAGAAAAAAATAGCAAGAAAGTTTAATCTCAAACTCAATCACTGCAACACGAATGCATCACAAGCGGGGGCCAGGCAAAGTGACTGATTAGCCTCTTCTCGGCCACATAAACCCCATCACAAAACGTGTCTTCCGGTGTGTAGCGCACTTGCATCTGGTTACTTTTTTGCACATCACACACACACACACCTTGTTCCAGAAAAAATCCCCAATCACGACAACAAAAACAGCAACAACACCGCTCCGAAGCTACTAGAGCCGCTCGGTACCAGAATGGTCGCTTTTCTATTAAAAATGATGAATCTTGAAAATAACAACCGGTGGTGGCTGCAATGATGATCAGTATATTGCAGTGGTTGTTGTTAGCTTTTTTTGTGTATATGTGTGCATCAGGTGTTCTGTACTGAGGGGGGAAAAACTCCCTTCCATGAGTTCCAATTGCTTGTCCGAAAAAGAAAAACTCGTCCAAGTGCAAGTCCAAGATTATTACTATTCGAACACATGCATATGCAGCAAAACATCAACGATGACAGCAAATAGTGCAATAAAGAAAATAATCTACTTTTTTGCATTGTTTCCTGACTTCGCATCAAGGTTCGGTTCGTATGCAGATTCCTCGATTACTGATGCTAACCACCAACAATAGAAAAACACCCTTGGAAGTAGGTTGCATTATAATCCACATCCCGATTCAGAAACAATAAAAAGGAGATATCTACGTGGTTGTCCTGTCCACAACTTGATCACAACTTCCCTAAACATCTCATTAAAAATGCTTCAACATTCTTTCGCACCTTCCTTCTCGTTCGACCTTTATATTTTCACCCGAACGAATGCGACCTTGCGCCTTCGGTGTGCCCACAGAACTTGGGTGCTTGTGCAATTGGTTCGTAATTATACATCAAACGTAAACCGGGCCGGTCGAACGACACATACCTGAGAGCACATTCGATAGGTGCTGCTATCAATTGGTTGTGCCGGGCATCAATAATAGTGATGCTGTGCGATGTAGCTAATAATCTGACACCTTCCACTACTGTCGACGAGATTAATCCTGCGCGGAGTTCTACCGGTGAAGTTTACAAGCAACACACAGGTACAGAACAATTAACAAAGCGTCACCCTGTTACAGGAGATAAAGTACTAGCGCCAACCTTTCCGAGAAAAATGGCAATTGTACTTATTTAACCCTCAGCCTTCACTTGAAACGAGTGCTACGCAATTTAAACCATGCTCTGCCATTTTGGTATTTAGAAGCTTTTTCAAGTAATTTATTCCTGTTTTTTTTTTTAAATACTTATTTATTATTCTGCTCTCCATCTTCTGTTCGTCGTCTAACCATCCGTTGAAGTCTTTCGCTTACAGCAATGACTGTTCGATACGAAACAAAAACAGGCGACGAACCCTCGATACGAAACAAAAACAGGCGACGAACCCTCCAACTTTGGTCGAAACATACCCGAACTGTCCTTCTCTTCTGTTTGTACAAGAGTTGGACACTTGACAGTCAGGGAAAAATCGATGACCGCAAACCAGTGTTCCCCAACCAGTGGTCAAGAATCCACCATTTCCGCTGTGCGAAACAGACGAATACCTTCTAACATAATGCACATAAAAAAACAAGCATCGTGTAGCATTGGCATTAGCAGAAGCATTCAGCATGATAGAAAACCTTCGCTTCTTTAATCCGAGACCCGAGTTGAACTGAGCGAGAAAGAGTAGTATTTGTCTAATGGTCATTAGGCACACGGGGGCACCAATCACTCTTTGGCTCTGTGTCTGTCTGCTTTGCATTCTAAAGCGCATTTTGAAGACATTTTCAGGAACGTACTCAAGTGCCGGAGCACTGCAGAGAGCATGGTCAAAGCCCGGCACACCGTAACAGCTTCAACCAGACAGGCACAATCGGCTTGCGGTGAACAATTCCGATTCGCGAGCTCCCACGGGGCCCACTGAGTGCGTGAGGCGGATGTGATGCGGCCTTACACTTTAAGTTGCAATGCTATTTTTTCTCCCATTTTTTTTGCGGACTTACCAGCGCCACAGCAAGAGGCCCGGTTAAATCATTATTTGTGCATCCATTAGACGGGGCGGTGCAACACCACTGCACCTGCAGCTCGCTTCTTCCAAAAACCACACGATTGGGACCTCCACTCATTCGATGCTAATGATGAGAAGAAGAGGTGGCGATTATCAAACCCAGAACCGACCGCACAGGCAGGGATCGATCGAAGTTTCTCTACCTCGGATGCAACATAAACAAAATCGCTCGGACGCTTCCACAACGATTCTAAGCGGCCTTCTCTTCGGAAGATGGGCTGGTGTTGGGGGTGAGGGCGAGACGCCAGACCAACCCTTTTTCGCGGACGCGATGACATGCGATCCGAAACGATGCGGTTTCGTGCACGAAACCTATCGGTAAAGTACCTGTGTGTACCTCTCCAACGCAAACCCCCCGTAACTGAAGAGTCTTGAACGCCGGCGAGGAAAACTGTGTCGTGTGAAGATAATTACACGTCATACGCTCGCATACCCTGACTTGGTTTGGACGACCCTGCCCAGAAGATCCCAGGAGCGCACCAAGAAGAGTGCAACAGCAGCACAGGTGTAAGAGTTCGCTTGATGACGCTGCCGCTGGTGAGCGTTGCTGTTCGTTTTGCAGTGATTCTTCACTTCCCGAGAGTTGCAAACTATGTCTTGGTAAAGTGCGACCACTGGAGCTGTGTTAAGAGGTGTCTCCACTCCAGAAGGCGTTCAGCCGCAGCAATAAAGTATTTGAGGAAGATACTGCAGGTACGATGTAGTGAGGGTCTTTTGCCAGGTGAGGTTTAGTGATGGAACTTGTTTGTTAAAAAGTGTTCACAACAAGAAACAAATAAACCAGAAATACTGGCCAAACGTCTGGCTGTCTGTAAGACTAAGACGAATATGTAAAAGAACGGTCGTTGAGAATTGTGTACCCTTCATGTTTATCTTCGTCTTTCTTTAGAATCTTGAACATCTAACATTTATGCTTTACAAGATATAACGTACATCATTTTCATAAGAATATCTTCCTTTTTACTGATACTGATTTGCTGAACATGAAGTTCGCTTTGAATTAATTACTAGACATTACTATCACACAAGTTACTTCATTAAAACACCACCCATACGTCGTGCAATCGGTAATGTTGGATCACAAACTGCTTCGAAACGAAATAATCATTCGACATTGCGACAATCAGCAGCTACAGAAATCAAACCCAACCCAAGAACTGTGTGCGTCTCGGGTACGTCGAACAGCGCACGTATGACAATCCAAGATCAGGAGTACAGCTTTAGCCATCGTTACTTACTATACACAACCAGGCACACACACACAAACATGGAGCCATTATATGGTTGGGATTTCAAATTGCAGGTTGAACTGTGGCTCGCTTCCGGTACGTCATTATCACCGGTTTTGCGACTAACCGCGACACACAACCACAAGGGATAGAAAAGACCAAAGTTATGATTATCTCTTCTCTCGCAACAGGAACTCATCGAACTGCTTCTCGAAATCTTTAATAACGATCAATCGGCTCTTGCTAGAGCAGAAAAAAAACACAGTATTCGAAGAAACGATGTTTATATTACAACATTAATTGAACAACTTCTACTATTACTATCACTATTAACTAGCGACAAAGTTGTTCGTTGGAATTGGAACGCATAAAAGGCTTCAACTTCAAGAAGTATATGTTTATCATTTACACAAAAACTAACGTCCTCTCAATCACAGCCAAGAGACAAGAAGCTTGGTAGTCGTTGCATGTCGATTGAAATAAATTTTCTTTTCTCAGGTACGAAAATTGAAGGCGATAGTTCCTCCTCCTCTGATGCAATCCTCCTATTGGCCGACAGCAGTACGACGCCGGGGTACGGTGGAAAGTTGTAGCAAATTGTGCTGAAAAGCTACTATCGGCCCAGCGCACCATCCCCATAAGGCTCACGTGTCGGGCAAGGGCTCCGTCTTATCGACACAACAAGCGTTTGTGCGAGCCCCGGCACGCAAGTGATGCAATCGTACCGCAGCAACAAATCTGTTTGTATGCATCCTCTTCATCATGCGCTCGGGGGAGGGTGAGTAGCATTTTAATAGGCTAAATTATTTTATACGACATAATGTGGACTAGCGTAAGAGCTGCTATTACCTTAAAGTATTAGAAATATGCTAGAAATAGTTTATCGGCAGCTCGAGGATGTAACAGCGTGGAGCGAAATAGGTTAATTTCATAATAGTTTTTTATGGATACCTTGATTTTATAACGCAATAGGAACTATTCTTGAACTCGATCGTTACGGGGACGATCGTTTACATCGATAACGATGAGAATTTGTGGTCACTTCTGCCCATTTTTGTTATTTATTTAGTCTTTTGAAGTTAGGTTCAATTTTTATTTATTTCACTTAAAGTTTTTCTCATTTTTGAGACGAATATTTATTTAAAAAAAACTATTACATGCGTACAATTATTAGAAAGTTATGATTATATTTAATTCACATAAAATAGAATACTGTCAATTTATATTAGATTAATGCAGATATTTGAGATATTATTTCCCAAGACTTTAAACATTAAAATCAAATATTTAATTACATTTTCAGCGAACAAAATTTTGATTCATTTGCTATTTTCTAGAACACTCAGCATTTCGACAGCATTTTCAACTGACAGCACAAATATACTGTCATTTTGCATAGAAAATCGTCCAAAATTAACATACAAAATATTCATTGTTGAATTTTAAGTTTTATTGCATAAAAAAATTCTCTATTTTGATCATTTTTGTGACAATAAATGATTTTAAACCAGTTTTTTAGCAAGGGTACTAGCAGCATAACATTTGGAACACATGTTACGAAAATTAGTACATTAAAAAGGTTTAGCAAAAGCCTTTTATCACTTTTTTTATATAATGTGTTTAATTTACAAAATTTAAAAAGGAGTGTATAACTGAAATGTGTTTCTATCTCTTACAGGGTAAACACACAAAACTTTAACTCTTACATGAAACTCGTATATATTTAGTGCACCTATCCAACAAACTATTCTTGGTCTTTAAATGCTTATAAAATAGTACATTAAACAAAATTTTAAAATTATTGAACATTCCAAACCCAAAGCAAGCTATCAATTCTAATCCTAAGTCCTAAAGAACGACACTGTTTTTGTCAAACTTTTCGTTAAACTATCACCTTGAAGCAACCGACGAACGTTACCGAAACGATCGAATCCGAGAATAGTTCCCGATTACTAATATGTTATCCATATTTATTTTTTCCTTCCATCCAAACGCAATTTCCTTCTTATGTTCCTCCGTAAGAAATCAGATCATTCGATTACCAGAGCAAATGAATGTTGGCTTCGGTAGCGATCAGCAACCTAATGGATCACTCTTGTGTGTTCACCACACAAATCCCTGGTGCAGCATTACGCAAACCGCATCACCGAGAGATGCTACAGATAATCTGCACATTTCCCGCTCACCACACTGACGTACACCGATCCATAAAGAAATCAACGGTGGCTACTCGTGCTAGGGAAGTCTCCGGAGGTACTGTTTCACTGGCTCTCTCCAAGCAATTCTTGTACCGTGCACACACAAACCCTCCGGCCGGAGAAAGATGGAAACAGACGGAGTGCACAAACTAGGATGGAATTATGCTCAATACAGTGGCACGAAACGGCTTACAACATGCCCGGAAGCCACATATTGATGGAAGGACGGTGCGCGCTGTTGCTCTAGGGGAAATATGGATCCGCTGGCGCTGGGCAAACGAAATTGAAATTAGAGCCCCATCTGGGCACGTGGCACACAAAAATATGGTCCCGCAAGGGGTCCGCCTAATCTCTCCCGTCAAGCAAAACAGGTGAAGATGTCTTCCAGCAGCAGTTGAACGATTACGGCACACAAACAGAAGCACCTACCAAAGTGCATAATTTCCCGCAAGACATCTGACCCAACACCGGCCCGGGAGTTTCCATTCGGGTTCA
Organism: Anopheles maculatus; assembly: GCA_002091835.1. NCBI lineage: Eukaryota > Metazoa > Arthropoda > Insecta > Diptera > Culicidae > Anopheles > Anopheles maculatus. The sequence continues at coordinate 209,047 of KZ061847.1, forward strand.
ATGTGCGCGGCCGCACTCGTACTACCCCACCGGACGACGATTGTGAGCAATTTTCCCATTATCGCTAATTTAACTTTCCATAGGACGCTGTGGCGTCGTTGTAGCGCAGGGCGTTTTACCGACTACGCCAAAGGCGTCAACATTATTGCCCATCAAATTTAGTTACGACCCCGAAGCACTACTTTGAACGAAGCTTCGATTCCTTGCTTTTGCTTGGCGCGGTAATGTGTAAGCGAGTCCTGCAATGGGGTACAATTTTCATTTATTAAAGCACTACCAGCATTAAAACCGAACTATTTAAGTATGAAGCGAATGGAAACGGCAGAGAAGCAAAATCTACAAACATCAACACTATAAAGGGTAGTGTGGTTGAAACATTTAAATCAAAGCCAGCAACAAAACCCGTGATCATGACCGTGCTCTCGCGCTCGCTTCTATGCCCATAGAGATGATGAATTGGCGCTACAGCAGAGCTACTGCACGTATTATTTATTTATCAACAGCTCTCCATCGTTGAAGGACTCACCGTCTTACACGGGTGGACAACAGTAGCTGAGCTGTGCCACGTTTAACGTTCACATTTAAGCGTTGTTAGATGATTGGGCTTTGATTTGGGCCAATCGCGGCCACTATTGTTTGCCCGCTGTGTGTGAGTGTAGCTCCAAAAGCTATAATTTTTAATCCTCAACTCAGTAGCACAGCCACACAGCCACAAGGTGCATAAGAACAGCAGGGAACTCGATGACGAGAAGCAACATAAAAGGCAAATTAAGCACTTTTTCATCATTGCTTGCGATGTGGTTCATTTAAAAAACTAAAACTGCTTCGAACTGGCTTTCGGTAGTGGCAAGAACAGGAAAGTGATTGTGATGTGCGACCGAAGCTATTATTTAACGTCACCTTTTTACTGCTTGGGTAGGTCTCTCCCCATTTAAACAATAGATAAAACAGTTGTCAAATGGATGAAAAATTAGGCTCTAGTTCTTGCGTTCCTTGACAATCTGAATGAATAGGTTCATTTGAATTTATCAAAAATGACGTCTGATTAATTGACTTAAAAGCCTTAATATTAACCTTAATACCATTTAAACACCTAGATAATATTCTTTTAATTTGTCTTTACATCCCAACATTAAACTCGTTATTAGTCTGAACATGTCGGATAAGATCCTAATGTCAATTGACATTGGTATGGCTAAGTTTAAAGGGCAAAAAGCACTTTTTTAAACTTCAAAATTAGGGTTAAAAGCGGTGCTGAAGAATGTTAATGCACTAATTGTTCAATAAATTAATGTAATTTTTATATAAACATTCATAAACAGTAATATAATTATTATTTTAACAAACAAACGTCTTCCAAACTGAACAATTTATTTAACAAAACCAATATCTGGCATTGGGTGGGATCAAAGACACATTATGTATGATGAACTCATTGAATATATAAAAACGGATCCTTAAGAAGTTTCTTAAAATAACATTGTTTTAAAAAGCATTTTGGGTTCAATTTCAACTAACATTCGCTCAGTTCGATTAAAACATCTATAAAATGCTTCAAATGACACATTTCTTTTACAATTAAATTTATACTTTGCCGTCTGTAAATGGTTAAAAAATCTTTAAATTACGGTGAGTTAAAATTGTTTGCTTCGTACTTCATAACAGTGTAAATCAGCCCTTTTTTAGGACAAATAAATACACATTAATTCTTTAAATTCCATCCGAGCTTCCCGAAGCACTCAAAAAGGTATCTTTCAGTGTTGCTAATTTTAAAAACCTTCCTTACACTTCAATCAATTAGCTATGGCAAAACCAACCTTTCTCATTATGCCACTACCGAGAAAAAAAATAATGTGAAAATCCATCCAAACGAAGCGACCGATAAAAGCAATCCAAATGTGCCTCGTTTTCCAGGGAAGTAACAAGATGAAATCGAGCTTCATTCGTAATCCGTATGAGGTAAAAAAGGAAAAACTGGCAGCAGCAGCAGCAGCAGTTAAGCCATCGGAAAATTGCAACAAATCGATCACATCTACTGGCAATCAAAGGTGGTGAGGGGAGAGAGGAATGAGGGTGCGGGTCTATACAAATTAAAGAAAAGCTTCCTCACCCATCTCACCCGGTGGTGGGGTGGTTCACAACACGTGCCTTTTTCCCATTTTCGGGGTGGTTCATTTAACTGTGCCAAAATAAATATACTCAAAGATATTACTCAACAACATCGATGAAAGATCGGTAAGGGTGGAGAGAAAGAAAAAAAACGACAAAAAGTACATAAAGCACCGAATGAAATAACCGATCCAAGAAAAAAAAACACGGGAAGGAAAACATCACTCTCACACGCGCCCCGCCGAAAGCTTTTCGTCGATTTCGTCGGCGCGATTTTTACCAGTGGAAAATTTTATTTCTTTTCCAACGCCCGATCGGACGATCGCCAACACTTCCACCATACGTGCTTGTGGTGTACTTGTGTGTGCGTGTGATGATGGCTGTTTTGTACACTTTGTTTTCCTTTTGGCATATTTGCTTCACCTTGCATTTGCCACCGAAATGCAGCGAACAAACACCGAAGTTGGGCGCACACGAGTACGGGTTGCAATTATGAGCGAATATGATACGGTTTTTTGTTGGATTTAGACGCGCGGAGGTGGAGTACGCAGGGATGTGGTCAAGAGGAAGGGAAGGAAAAATTGCATCAACCATGAAATCGGCTGCCCTGCCTACCAGCCGTAGCAAACTTGCGAACTTCCATTCCCCATTCGTGCTTGTATATCGATCGGTTTCACTAGTCACTGTAGGGCGCTAGCTGCTGGACACCTGCTGCACAAAGAGCGAGCGAGAGAGGGAGAGAGTAGTGCCACACCACAGTGGTTACATTTCGTTAATCGATGGCGGCAATTCATTAAAGTATGGCAACACAACTGCACACGCTTCGATGCAACGCCTTAAAAACAACGAACCAACTTTAACTTCCAAAACAAATCCGCTTGAGACAGGCGTACAAATTGAACCTTTGTTTTTTGGGATTATATTTTCTCTGCTCACTCTGCATCCTAATCTGTCACATAACACTACTTAAACGCATTAATAACCAACCAAATTGTGGACAAAACATTCAAAACCGTAACAGAAACGCTTGCTCAAAAAATGTCTGTTCCTAACTGACTGAGAACTCTAACAAATCAATCGGCTCTAGGTTTGCCTCATCCTCTAAGCACACTCGCTCTCTCGTCTCTACAGTTGGCTCGTGTGCACAAAGTGCAAACTAAATTGCCGGTTACATTCAAACCATCCATTACATAGCCCATCACCACCAGCGCCATACGAACCTCCCCCCCCGGGAAAGGTTGTGATGCGATAAATCAGCGCACGAAATGCATCTGCAATTCTCGAACACTCTGGTGGAATAATTCGAGGTCTAAGGTCACACGGTAACCTTCCAGCGATTAAACTCACCGTCACACGCGCTGTGTACTATTCACGATGAGCTGTACCTAATGATGGTGGTTTTGAGTGACAAATCTACTACGGCGTTATTCCCTCTTTTTCATTATATAATAAAAATTATTAAAATATATGTTTTTTAGTAATTATTAAAAAAATACTAAATAAAAACAAAATCTAATTATGCATTTTAAAACTAAAAACAGGTTCATTTGCACGATCCGAGGTTCGTGCACACGCGATCGTTCAAATCACCCAGCCTCGTTTGCGGATTGCATACACTGCAGCCAGTGTGTATGTGTGTGAGAGAGAGAGAGCGAGTGCGTAATAGAACTCCTTGTAGAACAAACAGCCGCCTCGATCATGCGCACACACCACTTGCGGCGAGTGAGAGAGAAACGCGCGTTCTTGGGGCAGAGCGTTCGCTTTCACTGCTGATTGATGCTGCTGCTGGGGTAGCTGGTGCGAACCACCCCCAAGTTCTATCCCACGGGAGACGGGAGGTTGTGTGAATTTATTACACACCATCCTCCCATCCCGCCCCCCCACCGGTAGCATTATTAGCGGATTAAATGATTTGTGCTGCCTGATTGGACGAGAAGGCGCTAAGAGTAATAAAGATCACTCATTCTTCCTACGATTGGCTGTTATGATGGGGTGTGTGTATGTATTTGTTTGAACAAGAGAGTAGTAGGATTTTAATGTCGTTTTAATATATTTTTGTTTTGAGATTCTTTAAACAAAGAAAGACATAATTTGATTTTGTTATCATTAATATCCTCGAGCAAAGAATTTGGAGCTCGTCAGATACTTCTTGATCACTGGTCATAGACAATTCAGTGCAATTAACAGTATCCTCAGTGGCGGATCAATTTCTTTGGAGGCCCTGACACATCGAATCTATTGACAGGCCCAAAGACGGAGGCCAAGCGGAGACATCGTGCGTATACTATGATGCGCTCTTGAATATCCTCTGACCTCACTCGTCAAACGGAGACCGATCTGTATCAGTACTACTTTACCCTAAAATGTGACAGTAAGTCTCATAAAGAATCCTTAATGATAGAAAGCTTTACCGTACTACACCTTTTTAAAAGAGCTCTGAAGAATAACCTAAACAGCAAAAAAAAGATATTGATCATGATAGACATAGTTATACAGAAGACTTTGTTCCATGTCTCAGGAGAATCGCAGCTTTCAACGCTCAATAACAATTCTAATAATTCCTGAGACTCTGTACACGATGAAGTCTAAAAATTCGCCACTACATTTGGAATGTTTGTTATTAATTATCCACTACATCTTGAATAGCGTTCATAAATGGTCGGAACATTATTCTGTAAGTGCAAATTGAGGTTCCTATATCAAGGATCAAGGAGGGTGTCTAAAGAGGATTGTTGATTCAGGCTTGTGTTTGGACCAGTAATTGCGTCAAAATATGTCAAATTTCTGGATCAGATGTATTGGTTAAAGAGAACGGACTGTTCTATAGAAGAAGCCACTACTCTCAGAAACGAATTGGGTTTGGAAGATCCCCTAGTGGCAATCAATAGCAAATTAATGAGCAATTATGGCAATCGTAGGACCTCCTTCAATTACCTTGAAGCTACAGTCAAAATTTCATACTCATAACACCATAATGCCAACGCCAAAACTGTAAACAAAGACGTAGCCGTCAAAACAAAACACCACATTCGACACCGAATGTTACATCGACAGGGTGGCGCACGGCACGGCTCAGATCTCCCACCCAGCGCGTGCAATCGAGTCTGTGCGTTGGTTCGATCGATTTATGCAACCGCATTATAACCACACCACAACAAACCTCAACAGGTATAAAGTATACTACGCGCATCGGCCCGAAACAGAAGCCCGGAAATAGGAAAGAAATACTATCCGAAACAGTCGACCAGTCCACAAACTGCAACATATAACCAAAGCAGCAAAGCAAAGAAACACAGCGCCGCTTGGGAATGACGCCAGGAAAACCGAACGCAAAAGAAATATGAAACGGAATTCCGATACTGGGAGTTGGGGTTGGGGTCACTCTGCTCAAACAATTTCACTACCCAACATTGGCGCGCATTGCTGTAACCGCTCAGCGACTCACCCCAACTACTTGAGGCAACAAATTAATCACGACCAAAGAAAATGACACGGGAATGGGTGTGTAGGCAACAACGAGGCAACGGAGGCTCTCATTTCACTTTCAATGTTGATCGGATTTCAACAAGCGTGTGTAACTGTCGATAAGCCATCGCCTCCACTTCAAGTCTCGCCTAACCCTCTCGGATTTGAAATTCCAATCATTCCTGACCATTCTTAATGTGAATGAGAGATAAACAGAAGTTTTGGTTTCTCTCTATTTCGGTGTGTGTGTTTACGTGTGCTCTCACTCTACAGCGTCTTTAATGCTTCATCTATCTATCTGTGTATCCTGGTCACGGCACCACGCAATTATTAGCACTAATATTGAGGGCCGGTGGATACATTGAGGGGGAAGTTTTCCTTAAAAAACAGTGCATCACTAATTGTGCTTATCGCCCTTCGCCAGGCGCGATGTTGTGAACAGTGTTCATTATCGGACTTTTTTTTTTGCGAACTAAAAAAACTAGTCTCCCCTACCTACACAGTAGTACCTTCAATGTTGCATGAAACGAAAAGGGCCGGCTGGTCATTGAAGACGTTTCCAAACTGTACGCCATGTTCCCACGCAGCCCACAGCATTCTATAAACCAATACACAACACAGCGTTTTAAGTGTGTACTGGTGTGTTGTTGCTTTGGGATTTTTTGCTTTCTTTACGCCACACCAAACCGTTGAAATCGATACCCACACGAATGTTCGTAAGTAAACAACATTAGGGTCTGTGCGAAACCAAGTACCAATTCAAGGGCCACTCAAGCTTAAAGTAGAATTTTACTGACCGGATGATGATGATGATGATGGGTATGAAACGTAGCACAGACATGCTAGAACCTTTACGGCGCCATCAACACGTTTCGAGACTGCCATTGGGTTGTCGTTTCTATTTTTTCTGGACAAACAAATATAAGTTTTTTTGTAAAGAGTCCTCAAAACCATAGTCTCCACTGATTATAGACTACAAGAGCGAAAAGGCTGGTCATTGAAGACGTTTCCAAACTGTACGCCATGTTCCCACGCAGCCCACAGCATTCTATAAACCAATACACAACACAGCGTTTTAAGTGTGTACTGGTGTGTTGTTGCTTTGGGATTTTTTGCTTTCTTTACGCCACACCAAACCGTTGAAATCGATACCCACACGAATGTTCGTAAGTAAACAACATTAGGGTCTGTGCGAAACCAAGTACCAATTCAAGGGCCACTCAAGCTTAAAGTAGAATTTTACTGACCGGATGATGATGATGATGATGTTGGGTATGAAACGTAGCACAGACATGCTAGAACCTTTACGGCGCCATCAACACGTTTCGAGACTGCCATTGGGTTGTCGTTTCTATTTTTTCTGGACAAACAAATATAAGTTTTTTGTAAAGAGTCCTCAAAACCATAGTCTCCACTGATTATAGACTACAAGAGCGAAAAGGTAAGGTAGACTAGCGAAGCGAAAGTAGCTCCCGAACAATGAGAGCATTAATTGCCTAAAAACTTCCTCATTAATGGCGATTGATTTTTGCAACTACTTCTTCTATTGGCAATTAAGCGGGCTTTTCTATGGTTCACAATAATTGCAATAATAACCGTTTGAAGTAAACTGTTCTTTGGCGATTAGTGTAAAACTATTGATGAATTGCAGCAGCTTTCAAAGACCTGGTCCTGAGATATATACTCTATTAAAAGACAAGGATTGTTATTCAAAACTTTGGAATAAATTAATCTATTCTCCTTTTAATTCTGCTCGACTAGGACTGCTCGAATGTATCACAGATATTGGCTAAATCATAACACCATAATATGGTATATTAATACCAAATATACAGGTGCTACATTCTTCACTATATTTATAAATTATCACAAGAATCTCAAGGATATTTTCTGCAGAAGATATCATCAGCCAAAAATAGCCAAATTGTCGTCACAAGATCGTCATCTCTCGATCTCTCGAGCTCTCTCTCTCTCTCTCTATCTCTCAAGGGGTCGTGTCCCATTCTGGCATTAAAACTTTGCCAACGTCATACGGCCGTATGGTAATCAAGTGGGTTGTCTGTAATTTTCGGTGGTACCGTGGATAATTCTGCATCATTTACGATGCCAGTGTTGTTTTTTTTTCCTTGAGCTCACCACAAGAGCAAAAACTCCAATGTCCACGATACACGAGCAGCTTTATGCAAAAAACCAAAAATGCTCTCCTCTAATGCCATCCAGAATAGCCACAGACATGTAGGTACGCCACAACGAAGAGACGAGAAGCTCAGGCAAGGATTAATCGTACTTTAATGAAGTGTCCTTGCCGCCGTGCGCCATTTGGGATGACTTCGTTTGCCTTTTCTGGGGCTGATTAAGAGGTGATCGTGTTGTTCCTTTTTTTGTTCGCCGTTGTCATCTGTCTACAGGTAATGCACTCTCTGTCTACCCGGCCCGCGGTGTGTCTGTGTGTCGCGTCACGGAGCAAGTCAACGTCCAGACGTAGGTTAAAACGAGCGTCCCTAATGTCCGGAACCGCTTGTCCACTTTAATAGCCCACGACGTCATCTCCAGACCGATGACGGTAAAAAGATGCATTAAAGCGCTACTAACCTGGTTGAATGAAACCTCAAACCAAGTACCATTTTTCCATTCAGCGTGATTAGCAGATTTTTTTTTGTGGTTGCCATTTTAGATGAACCACAAACAGCCGAAGAAAATCGCACACACAAGAGACAAGTTTCCCCAAAAACAGTATAAACTTCAGCTACAAAAAAAAAACCCGCAAACCTCTCCTTCTCAAGGTATTCCTTCAAAAACGCAATAAGCAACACACAAGGTCACGGCAAGAACATCCATCTTGCTTTAGGGTTTTGAAGTTCTCGCGAACAATCCAGCACTTTGCTTTGGATACTTTATATCCCAGCTGGTGGTGGCGGTGTCTGGGCGCATGCAGTCGCTTTTTCACGCTACACATTCGTTCCTTCCAGACGAGCGAGAAAAACTGTAAAGTCACCGGATGTCTGCCTGATTGGCGCATGGAGCGGGAATAACAACAAAAAAACACCCCAAAACGCAGTAAAATTAATTTCACGAAAAATTAATTAGCCATAGGACGCACACACTGCAACCGCATAACACACACACACTGGAGGTGCTTGTTTTAAAATTATTTAACTTTACTTTCGTTCAGTTTTACCAGGAGGCCCCCCCCCCCCCCCAGGATGTCCACCTGTTTTCGCCCCAAACCTGTCAATCATTTGTTTTGTGTGATTAAATATCTTAAACGATTTATTAACAGCCGCAACAAAATCAATTTCCGCTCAATCTATGATCCACTATTCCACCGGTCAGGATGTGGAGGAACTCTTGAAGAATCAAGCGAACCGCGGGTGGAGATTTGTTTATAAAGCAGCAGCTGTCCAAATATACGACGCAATAAAAGGGGTGAAAAAAAAACCGCAACGATTTTTGGTTTTTGGTGTCACAAGTTTTGAGCCACGCGCATCTTCCCGCCATGGTCGATCAAATTAGAAACCCAATGTGAAGAAAACGAGGGTGAATTCCACCAATCACCCAGCCAACGAACGGTCCGAATCGTCGTGGTGCGCCAGGGAGCCTGTTTTGGCTCATCTTCACACAAAATAAGGTCAAGTGTTAGCATAAGCGAACCGATTTTTGTCTTTTTCTCCTTCTTCTATGTTTGCTAAACCCGCAAAGCTACGAACGAGCAGGCGAAAGTGCACATCTGGTACAATGTTCCATCCAGCATAGTTTAGGATGGTGAATCACAACAGTCCCAAGCATTGTTAAGCAGTAGTAGTAGTAGCATGGGCAACAGCAGCATCCACTGCTGCTGCATCAACCTCTTGACATCAATACGATCCCGGCGTTGGGCTTCTCTCGATTTCACCACAAGAAAGTGCAACCAGAAGAAGCTGTCTCTTTTTGCGTCAACATAATCCCGTAGGAATGTTGCAGCAGCTTCTTCTTCCGCCATTTACATAAACATTGTGTTCTTTTTTCGGAGAGGCAGAGAGGTAAAACTGCAACAAGGGGATGTAGCTTCATTGCTTATAGCAATAGATCGGGGTGCCGTTCCGATCAAGCACACATTCTAATGTATGTGTTTGTGTCGGTGGTAAAGCTAGCTGTAGCCTTCAAGAATTGGTAATTACTCGTTTGTGCTACTTCCAAGTTCGCATGCGTGGAGATTGCAAACGGTGTGTATACGGGCTTCGCGTATGGGTGTCCACCTAGAAACAATGACCACACGTCACCACGGTTCATAATTGATGATTACTTTTTAGGAGTACTAGAATATTGTTAAACCTATCACTGGGAAGACACTGTTGTCACTGAGTCTACATCCAGCAAGATGTGGGATCAATTGTCGCATTGATCGTTTGACGATCCTCTGTCAGGATAAAGGTGTGAAGATAGCCAAAATCAAATGTCTCCAGTTTAGATATTAGATGTTGTATTATTACTTTAATTAAGGCCCACCAAAGAGGACTAGTATAGAATAGTTTACATTGAGTCTTCTTATTGAAAACTATCACTATATTTGCTAAGTCTTTGTTCTTCTGGCGTTTGCAAGACTTCCAAAGGCTTTCAACGTTGTTCAAATAATATATGACTCCAGAAGTTTAAAGCCTGGAGAAAGTGGTTGACATACGAATGTTGTGGAGCAATTGCTGTAGAAGACATACGTCCCAATGACTCAAGAAAGCAGAAAAAGGGCTGCTGTGTCATCAATTAAGAAGTCCAACTAGACGAGTACTACAACACACAAAAGAGATCCCATCTAAAGCACTGTTTGAGCTTCAAAATTATTCTTCAATTCGAATTTTCAGCAGCAAATATGGCTCAAAAAAGATAAGGCTCCTCAAGAGATACACATTTTCATAAAGAAGACAAATTGAGGAGAAAATTAAAACGTATTCTAACGCCCTTAACTTGCTATAAATATTCAAAACTAGCCAGCTAAATGATACGCCTAACGTTATACCTCCAGATACACTGAAGTAGAAAAGATCTGAATTTTGTGTACTTTTTTGTTTGTTTTGAGCGTCCAGACTATCCATCTCGCCCATTCTTGAAGGGGTTATGTGCTCTACACTCCCGTTTCTAGTCTATGTTGACGTCTAATAACTGTGGTTAGATTTAGAGCGCACCCCTGTGTCTGGAGCGCACTAGATAAGCGATAAATTTGATCCGACGACTAGCTCTTTTGCCGGCCGAAACTAGTACCGGAACCTCAATTTCCGGCGCGCACAACAACAGCTAAGAACGTGTGCAATATATCTATCGAAAGCGAACTATCGCCAGTGCTCAAAAACACCTAGAACGGAACAAACTTGCGCTAGTTAATGTGCAAACTTTCGCGGGCTAATTGGTGTCTTTATGCTTTCGGCCGCCTTTTCTTACGCAAGGCGCGCTAAGGTAATGGTGCCGCCGTTAGAAAGGCTTGGCCGTGTATTACTTCACCGCGCGCACCAGAAGCATCAAGCAATTAGCGAATAGAAATCTGCGGCTATTTTTTTTCCATTTACTAAGCACCGGGATTAAACACACCCAGCACACACACACATCCTGCGAAAAATCCATTACGCTACCACAGCCGACATATTCTTTCCAGGAAAACTGTACCAGTTTAGCTCAGGTGTGCCTTAGACTTGCGGGGAGTTGAACCATAGCCAACAAGCACAAGCAAGTCTATTTCAATCCACCATAATTGCTCACACACAAAACCAGACATCCTGAGTCGATGTTCAACTTTACGATGAGTTTAGGCTAAAAACTTTCAGCGCTCCCTTTTAATGCGAGAGCGACATATCACCGCATCAGCTCCTAATGGTGCAAATTAGTCATCTAATGAGCCCGGGCTTTAAAGCGTCTTCTAATCTTTGCCAATAAGCATTTTGAATTGTTAAAAAACACACTCACACACAAGAGCCCAACATAAATATTCAATCAATTTTATTCAAATTAACCACATACGGCGACCGGTCTCTATGATGAGCGACCCCAAGCAGTACTACCTTTGCGCAGATAGCTTTAGGCTCATCAATAAAGCAATAGATAGCAAATAGAAACGGTGAATGAATTCGGTTCCCTTTCTCCGGTTTTGCTATTTTTGATAATGTGAATTATCACGTGAAACCCTGGCCTGTTTGGGGCTCTTATCACGTCGCTCTTCATTGCGCCGTGAGTGTAAAAGTACTTTCAAATTGGAAAAAATTTGAGAGCATTTTGAGGATAACGATATAATGACGCTATGATGTGACCCCGGGAGCTCATCTGTGTTTATTAAGTTTGACGTAGAAAATGAAGATTTGGAGAGCGTCAGCGAGAGAGAGAGAGAGATGCAACTGATGCTTTATTCAGATACAGCAGATAATCGAGAAAGGATGTCCAATGTTGGGACGATGGTCTGTGCAAAGGTGCATCGGAGAGGTTGAACCTGCAAGACCATCTGTCATGTCCGTTTTTCCTTGGTGAGGTAAGTAACAATATGTTTGAAATTATGGATGAAATGCATGCGGATATGCAGCACACAATCACCCAATTTCGACTCTTAGACGGTCCGACGAGAAGAAGCACACAACACTCGAAACTCCAAATCGTCTCCCCATACTCATTCGGCTATTGTTCGGCACGAGGAAAGTGAGTATCAGAAAATATGCGCCACGCGATAAGATAAGCCACCTTTTTACACAGCCAGCAGCGCACAGTTGAGCTAGAGGTAACGTGCGGAAGGCGAGGATATGGGGAGAAGGCTTATCAACCTTCCATCCGACAAGCGCCGAAATCGTTTCATCATCCGTTATTCAACGCACGCAATATATATACTTTTTCGTGGTTGCTTCTTGGACACCACACAGGCTCAACGATTTCGGATTTGCGCCGGTGGTCCGATTTAGATGATGTGCTTCCGCAAAAAGATGTTTTAAGGCCTGACACATGGTCAGTCGAAAGGGGGGTGCCACAGTGTGCGAAGCAGCAAATGGCAAGTTTTACCGTTTCGTAAATGAAGTTTAGTATCACAACATGGATACAACACACAGTACAAGCCAGTAGCGCTACAGACGGACCGGACCCTCTTAATGGACGAGAGAAAATGAATTCGCGAAGAGAAAAATAAGAGCATGTTCGTAAACCATTATCGGCAAATCATAGTTTCAAATGGTTTGGGCATTTTTGGTTTGTTGTTTTCTTGGTCGCCGGCAGCCGGCAGATGATATATGATTGAAAAATGTTGATTTACGTGCCGGAAGAGTGGACCCGTACTCACATCGTTCAAGGGTTAAGAGATTTCGTACACCGAGCATGAGCATGTTGCTGATGTTTATCGTGACCCATCAACTTCAAGAACTTAACCACACATACGGACATTTTTTTTGTTATCATCCATCTCGTTAGGAGTGAGCATCCACACTAGTTGAAGGTAGAATTGAATTTAGGAGATTCATTACGGATGTTTGTTGTTTGTTGAGGTTATGTCGAATAAGCTAACGATTGAATTGCAAAGTTCCTCGTTTTTTAAGGTTACAAGAAACAGATTTAAACATTGATTCCAAATATATCATCAACAAAGCAAATGTAAATTATAGTCAGTTCATGATGAGGACATGATGAATTATAGCAAATGAATTCTACCTAATAAAATTCATTTTGTCCAAAACTCCAGATGAATCGCCGTTATAGCATACAGTGGACAAACAATATCAATTATTTGGCTAAAATTTGTATAAT
>KZ061847.1:228932-298005 GCA_002091835.1 Anopheles maculatus
CACAACAACAGCTAAGAACGTGTGCAATATATCTATCGAAAGCGAACTATCGCCAGTGCTCAAAAACACCTAGAACGGAACAAACTTGCGCTAGTTAATGTGCAAACTTTCGCGGGCTAATTGGTGTCTTTATGCTTTCGGCCGCCTTTTCTTACGCAAGGCGCGCTAAGGTAATGGTGCCGCCGTTAGAAAGGCTTGGCCGTGTATTACTTCACCGCGCGCACCAGAAGCATCAAGCAATTAGCGAATAGAAATCTGCGGCTATTTTTTTTCCATTTACTAAGCACCGGATTAAACACACCCAGCACACACACACATCCTGCGAAAAATCCATTACGCTACCACAGCCGACATATTCTTTCCAGGAAAACTGTACCAGTTTAGCTCAGGTGTGCCTTAGACTTGCGGGGAGTTGAACCATAGCCAACAAGCACAAGCAAGTCTATTTCAATCCACCATAATTGCTCACACACAAAACCAGACATCCTGAGTCGATGTTCAACTTTACGATGAGTTTAGGCTAAAAACTTTCAGCGCTCCCTTTTAATGCGAGAGCGACATATCACCGCATCAGCTCCTAATGGTGCAAATTAGTCATCTAATGAGCCCGGGCTTTAAAGCGTCTTCTAATCTTTGCCAATAAGCATTTTGAATTGTTAAAAAACACACTCACACACAAGAGCCCAACATAAATATTCAATCAATTTTATTCAAATTAACCACATACGGCGACCGGTCTCTATGATGAGCGACCCCAAGCAGTACTACCTTTGCGCAGATAGCTTTAGGCTCATCAATAAAGCAATAGATAGCAAATAGAAACGGTGAATGAATTCGGTTCCCTTTCTCCGGTTTTGCTATTTTTGATAATATGAATTATCACGTGAAACCCTGGCCTGTTTGGGGCTCTTATCACGTCGCTCTTCATTGCGCCGTGAGTGTAAAAGTACTTTCAAATTGGAAAAAATTTGAGAGCATTTTGAGGATAACGATATAATGACGCTATTACCGCGTCTGATATGACCCCGGAAGCTCATCTGTGTTTATTAAATTTGACGTAGAAAATGAAGATTTTAAGAGCGTTCGCGAGAGAGAGTGAGATGCATCTGATGCTTTATTCAGATACAGCAGATAATCGAGAAAGGATGTCCAATGTTGGGACGATGGTCTGTGCAAAGGTGCATCGGAGAGGTTGAACCTGCAAGACCATCTGTCATGTCCGCTTCTCCTTGGTGAGTAACAATATGTTTGAAATTATGGATGAAATGCATGCGGATATGCAGCACACAATCACCCAATTTCGACTCTTAGACGGCAGAGTGTCCGAAGAGAAGAAGCACACAACACTCGAAACTCCAAATCGTCTCCCCATACTCATTCGGCTATTGTTCGGCACGAGGAAAGTGAGTATCAGAAAATATGCGCCACGCGATAAGATAAGCCACCTTTTTACACAGCCAGCAGCGCACGGTTGAGCTAGAGGTATCAGAGGTAGCCAAAGGAAGGTGAGGATATGGAGAGAAGGCTTATCAACCTTCCATCCGACAAGCGCCGAAATCGTTTCATCATCCGTTATTCAACGCACGCAATATATATACTTTTTGGTGTACGCTTCTTGGACACCACACAGGCTCAACGATTTCGGATTTGCGCCGGTGGTCCGATTTAGATGATGTGCTTCCGCAAAAAGATGTTTTAAGGCCTGACACATGGTCAGTCGAAAGGGGGGTGCCACAGTGTGCGAAGCAGCAAATGGCAAGTTTTACCGTTTCGTAAATGAAGTTTAGTATCACAACATGGATACAACACACCGTACAAGCCAGTAGCACTACAGACGGACCAGACCCTCCTTAATGGTCGAGAGAAAATGAATTCGCGAAGAGAAAAATAAGAGCATGTTCGTAAACCATTATCGGCAAATCATAGCTTCAAATGGTTTGGGCATTTTGGTTTGTTGTTTTCTTGGTCGGCGGCAGCCGGCAGATGATATATGATTGAAAAATGTTGATTTACGTGCCGGAAGAGTGGACCCGTACTCACATCGTTCAAGGGTTAAGAGATTTCGTACACCGAGCATGAGCATGTTGCTGATGTTTATCGTGACCCATCAACTTCAAGAACTTAACCACACATACGGACATTTTTTTTGTTATCATCCATCTCGTTAGGAGTGAGCATCCACACTAGTTGAAGGTAGAATTGAATTTAGGAGATTCATTACGGATGTTTGTTGTTTGTTGAGGTTATGTCGAATAAGCTAACGATTGAATTGCAAAGTTCCTCGTTTTTTAAGGTTACAAGAAACAGATTTAAACATTGATTCCAAATGAATCATCAACAAATCAATTATAAATTATAGTCAGTTTATGATGAGGACATGATGAATTATAGCAAATGAATTCTACCTAATAAAATTCATTTTGTCCAAAATTCCAGATGAATCGCCGATTCCAAACAGTAGATAAACAATATCAATTATTTGGCTAATTCTTGTTTAAATTTTGTTGAGTAAACTAACAACACAAGTCCCACAATCGACTAAAAAACAAAGTTATCTTAAAGCCACCTAGACTCCCATATGCACAAGATTATCGCAGAACTTAAATCATTGTACTATCTCAGTTTACTTTACGGGAGATTCGCAGCACTGCCAGTTTGGGTCGTCATCGCACCAAGTTCTAAGAAACCGCTCGCTTCCCTGTTCCCTCTCTCCCATCGTTTTCCCTTCACCTTTTCTCACACTGTCACAAAACACTCAACCCCTAGCCGAGGGGACCCAGAACACCGATGGATAAAAAAAGGTTCGAGTGCACGATAAACCGCGAACGAAGCGCAACATAAATCTACATACAATTAAGCTCCCGCGGAGTGCCAAGAGAGCACACCCCAACGCAACCTGGCGGCATTGCGGAGAAACACTTTTCCTTACCCAGGGGCACCATACGATCGACGGCGACGACGACGGACACAAACCAGGACAACTTGACCTTGGTGTCAAACGGTAATTTCCTTTCGAACACGAAGCACCACCGTGTGTCCGCGGCGCTTCGGAAAGCAACGAAACTGAACTCTTGGCAAACTTTTACAACGGAAGCGCACAAACACACACGCATCGCGATCGCACTTAGTCGACCAGAGACCCACCGCCGGGGGGATCATTATGCACATTTTGATGCCTCAATAACGAATAAAATTCTACTCAACTTTAACTGACCGACGCATGCATGCAATGATGCACTCGCATTTATGAATAACACTAAGGCTGCACCCACCATTAAGAACGAGAGCATGAGGCGACGAGGTTACGGGATTTCCCCGGTCTTCGAAATAGTTGTACTAAATTGTACTAAAAAACTCAAAATTTTCTCCAACGAGTATGATTTTTTTGTAGCAACCGTCAGGCAACACAGCCCGTCACAGCTTGTTGACCTCAAAGTAGAGCGCCGCGTTGGTAATCGTTGACTCTCCAGCGGGAAGAACAGTGCCGTACACGTTCGTCCGTGGTTGGCACAGGGTCAGCCATAGTTCTCGACCTCGGCGACAACGACAGTGAACGACGTCGTCGACGACGACAGTGTGGATCATGAATTTTACATGATGCAACAAACTTTTAACACACGCACCAGGGGGAAAACGAACCGGTCAACTGGTGGTCTGCTGTTGTTCATTCTTATCCACACACACACACACGCGCACGCACAAGAACCAACTCAACTGCACCCCTGGTGGAACCGTTTTTCATTCTTATCTTTTACTCCATATTTCTACGGACCATCGCTTTTACATCCAAAAAGATTGGTGCTCTTGCTATCACCCGGTAAATAATCTGTTGCGCCTTCTTAAAATACCTACCTAAAGATCATCACCTAGACCTCAAAGAAGGAACCTATTCACCAATAAGTAAGCTGGCTTTGTTGTCGACGCGCGACGCGGTATACCGTTCGCGCGGTTTGATGTTCGACCGGAAATGACCCGCTCTCGGACACGATCGATTCGATCTAGTCGACGGGAAGGCAACAGACCGTTGTGCGGTACACAATGTCATTCCCACACGCAGCACAACACGGCCGGTTGCAGCAGTAACTGCGCTTAGGTTGACCTCTTTTTATCGGTGCTTGGAGAACACAAGCGGAATCGAATAGCGGATGCGTTCTTTATACATTATTCCGATCGGTTCAATATCCTCCCCCCATGGGTTTTTTTTTACATTATTTTATGTCGAGGAAGGAATGCAATGTCTATCGAAAGATCAAATAAGCTGTCGAAGTTTAATGGGAGAAAAGGTAAGACAGAAATGAACAGTGAGCCGAATCTGGGATCAAATACTTGGAAGGAACTTTGTGTTCTCTGCTCTGTTTGTGGCAAATAACCTACTAAAAGACAACGAAATGTTAAGTAGTCAACGTGTATGAAGAGAACGAGATTTCCAACTCACAAGAAAACTTATATTTGATAGTTTTGAATTTAAATCACAATTCACCTTCTTAGTGTTAGAATTATCCTTCCCGAAATCTCAATTCATAATACACAACATGAAGTTGCTCCCACCTAATGTTCGATATCGCTTCCGGAGGTATTCTACGTTTTCCTGGTTAAGTTAATTAAGCTACAATCACATTTTTAACACTAAGCACAAGAGCTTCAGTAAGTAAGTAACAAGAGCTTATACACATTTTTGCGTGAACAGCATGAGATATTAATTAAATTTGATTATTTTCCTTATCATTCTCATGATAAACTCGTAATACACAACATATTATTGATCCCACCGAACGTAGTCTCCGGTAGAATTTATCTATTTTCAATATTCGAAATAATTATGCTTAACATAATTGTATAAGATGCATGTTTAGTCTATGAAAATTGTATTGTGTATAACACCTTCGGAAAGTTTCGTTCCTGCAATAGGTTCTGCGAAATGCATCAGAATTTAGAAGACATCGCCAAGACACGACATAAAATATCCTTCCACAATATCTTAGCAAAAGTCCTACTTTCTAAATTAATGGTCATCAAATTCTACGTCATGTATATTTTACAACTTAAAAGGCTAACGTAACCACTCCACAACTCAGGATAATAGCAAGAATTCATTCTCTGCAAACAAATCACTCATCACTGGTAAGCTTTGCATAACCAACAGGACATAACATTCACCAACGCTGGTTGTGTTGTGTCCAATGGCTCTACAACTTAAGTCGTAACCATAAATGCACCATTTATCAAAAAACTTAATCAGCCAATTTCGGATTAAAGTCTGCTTTGTGTGAGTGTGTGTGCGTAAAGATGTTTTTTTTGCCTTGCTTTACTTGCAAAACCAAACGGTAAAAGCACACGCGCACCGGAGACCTGCTGGCGCGAATAACAATTCAATCTACTGTTCTTCAAAATAATTTATTGCTTAAGATGACCTCCCC
Organism: Anopheles maculatus; assembly: GCA_002091835.1. Lineage (NCBI taxonomy): Eukaryota > Metazoa > Arthropoda > Insecta > Diptera > Culicidae > Anopheles > Anopheles maculatus. The sequence continues at coordinate 234,350 of KZ061847.1, forward strand.
ACACCAGCAGTAGTAGAAGCGGCATTCTCTAGCAAATCAAACAAAAACAACAACAAAGCGCATCACCATGTGAATGGATTGATAGCCTGTGTGATGTCTATTCAACCGTGCTGGACCTGTTTCGCAGCGGGATATATCTCACCGTAAAGTTGGTTGGATTTTTTTTTTGTTGGGGGAAGAAGACCTGTGCGCCAATCGATCAATGAAAAGAAAATAGCTCCACTGGAAAGGAGCAGTACGGGACCTCTCTCGATCCTCCTTCCATACCAACGCACTCCACCATTTGCTGAACAAATACATCAGCAGCTGAGAGTCGCCTTTGTTTTTTGCCGATTGCCGATCGAAGAGTGCTGTAGAGACTCGGACTGATCGTACGCGCGCCGTTGCCGAACTCGTGCACAGTTTCGGCTGCGATCAAACACCACACAACAACAGAACCCTTTTCGACCCCTGCTTCAGCCACCTTCGTCTGATATCAAAGGTGATCGGCGCTAAGCGAGATAATAAAGGATCGAAAACAGTAAATCAAATAAAACTTGATGCCAATTTTCTCATCTCCAGCAGAATAAGATGGAAGGGAGAGTTTAGATAAAAGCTCCCGTTGTGCGTTAAGCTTCGACCGTAGTACGCTGTTAAATCATCAAGCCTTCGCTCTCTGTAGCCCCGCTACAAAACGACAATGGAGGCCAATTTAGTGGCGCGATTGCAGATCAAACTAGTTCACCACCAGGCGCGGTAGGGAAGCTTTTCTACGCCGAAAGATTCTGATCAGGTGGAGGGACATACAGTGCTGCGGCATCCACATACTACGCGCGTAAAGTGCATTTGCTGCGAAGGGTTTTCTGGGCAGGTGGTGCGGGATGTGTTTATCTTCGTACGTTCGTGTTTTTCCATCAAATACCACCAACAAAAATTGAATACAGTATTCGCTGCTGGACAATTAAAACTGTACATCGACCGTAAGACTTCCGGTCCGGATTCGAACTTCGAACTGTACCGCGAGATGATGAAGGTTTTGTTCATTATGGGTCAGTCAGTAAACGAGATTTAATTGGTGGTGGATGTGCTCCAGATAAAAAAATACCCTTACATTCCACACAGTCCCACTTTAATCAAATTCATATTATTCGTAGGGCATGTTTTGTGAGCTACGATGGATAACTAAAGGCAAATGTAGACCGTTACACAGAGGAGCAAACAGGTATAATTATAGAAATCAATTCTAGAGACTAAACGCTCAACTTATAGAACATTCTTGGATGTTCTTGCACTCGCATACTTCACCGAGTCATAGAGTCAGTCAACTTTGAGCGAGCCTCGCGCTTATCGACAGAGGCGAATCTTGCTGTAAATGGGTTGAGCGGTCCTAGAGGCCTCTAGCAGTTAGTGGACCCCGAACTTTATAAGAGGTTTTTGTGACAGGTACATAACCTCCTAGGGCTTAAAGTTTAACCTCTGACTTTGGCACGATGAGTGTATTTGATGTGCTGGGGATCCCCAAATTTCATTCTGTTTAGAGTCTCCAAGGGGCTTGATCCGCCAATGATGTGCTGCTTAAGTCATAAACGCTATTTAAAATCTTGGCATTTGAGCAGTAATATCCAAATTGACAATACGATCGCATTTACCAAAAAACGTGTTGACAACGGATTATTTTAGGATCTATTTAGGGACAAACACTATAACACACATCTTGAGAGGGTAATGAAGTAGATCTGAGTTCTCTAATAGCTGTCAATCATGTCACCAATCATGAGACTATGAACGAATATCCAAACCAGAGTATGAAGTTGTATGGACTTAAGTTGTCTACGAAGAGGTTGGATTGATCTAGAATTCTTAGTACCGTATCCATAGTAGTATTTAATGTCTCTGACAGCTTACTAGGTTTTGTTCAAATTAATACCGTCTGAATATCTCAAACGCTCGCTCCAAACATTGGAATATCCAATTGGAATAACCAATTGGACAAAACCCATTCAAAATATTTACTCTTCCCAAATAATTTGTCTTAAAATATTCCTCTTGTAAGAGCGTCACCCAAGCAAGGAAATAATTCCAAATCCCCGAATTCTTCAAAATTCCCCAACAAAAATTCTATATACGCTAAAAATTATGCTCATTGTACGCAAAAGTGTTAATACGCTAAATGAAGGTGTGCCAGACACCACCAACAATGCGCCAGAATTAAACACACAAAGACACAAACTTCACAAGATGTACACGTTTACTTGCAGCGTCCAAAGACACCTCCAGAAGGGATACCATCCGCTATTCCGTGTGCTTCTCGTTTCATCAATCGCCGATCAAATCTCATTTGTAAGACACATCAAGGTTGTGGGCACATACCCATATATACGCATCGCGTCAGTAGACATAATGCTGAACCACAGCGCGTGTGCCTGCTGCCGTGTGTAAACAGTGCTGAGTGAAGAAGGAGTGTAGCTCGTACTTACAAAAAAAACCACATCTCCACCCAAAATCTTCATACACGACAGACGGACACAGGAATCAGTCCTCGGTAAGACCAATGTTTTTTATTTCTTCTTCTGGTAGCCACAATCTTCTTCTGCTAATTCCCGCCCGTGGTGAGCATGCGGAGGTTTTCGTACTTACATTATTTGTCTGCACATCGATGATTACGTAAATCAGCAGTACGATCTCCTTCTCGTCCGACCCGAGCCCGGCCCCACTTTGGCCGCATGTCGTCACATGCATCACCGCTACATGGCCCGGAAGCAGCATTTGCTTCGTCGCGTCTACCACCATCGTCGTACAGTTGGCGGTTCCCGATCCGGCGATCGGGGCAGTGACGGTGTTGGTAGCTGTGGTGGTAGGCAGCGGGATGCCGGGTAGTGACGGCATATCCTCCTCAAAACCGACGTTCGTCCAAGAGAGCTTTTGCGCGGATTATGATGCGGAGTTTTTTCTTGCTAAAATGTCGATAACGTCTTGAAGATGCGGTTACACTGCTGACGCCAAACTCTCGGTGGAAAGATGTTTGCTGGTGGACGTCCAGTATATCACTTCACAACGCACTACACACACAAATCACTTTGTTTCTTCTAGACTTTGTACCTTAACGAACGCTTGTGTTTTATTCTTTCTTCGTGAACCAGCACAAAGAAGTCGTTCTTAATGAAAAAAACTACTTTCAATAAGCTTAATACAATTGCATAAGGCACTAACAACACACTGATATCATGTACAGAAAGTTCTTCCGCTACGGTAGAAACTTCCTTGGCGCGAACTTTCCTCACAAACGTTACTTGAACGGTTGACGATCACCACCAGCGGCGAATGGTAAAACATGACCGTGGCTAATGACAGTATAGGAGTTGGTACGCTTTTTCGCTCTTTTCACTTAAAATATTATCTATGTTTTACGATATCCACGCTCCAGTATTGTCGCTTAACACCGATTGTAGAACTTTCTCGTAAATTCCGTTTTTCGCAGCTTACAGATCGGCACATACACTGCAAGTAGAAAAGATGAAAACAGATTAAGTTTTTTGGTAAGTCATGGAAAAAAGTAAGAAAGAGAAAAGGACAATGTTAACGTAAGTACAGAGCATCTTTTGGGGCGGGAAAGATAAATAAAATGTTACAATTAATTACAGACACGCCGCAATACGATGCAATTGTTTATGGGCGAAAAGAGAGACAAAACGAAGCTCACAAACAATCGGGCATCACCCAGAAATGCCGAACGAACGTCAAACAAAAGCTTGGCGAACGCATTCCCCGCAAAAATTCGCGAAAACTAACGGAATTATCGCTTGGAAGTAATTTTGCAACATCTTTTTGCCGCAAAAAACACCAGAGTGGACAACATCATCAGCAGCGCAAGAGAACGAAAGAAGGAAATAAAACAAAAAGCAAACGCATTATGAAAACAGAATGGAATAAAAGGACGCCAAAGGAGTGTACAAAAGCAACAGTGTGCTGGTGGCTAACTGTTAACAGAGCCGAAAGGCCGAAAAATGAAGAACAATTTAAAGCATGCAGCAGCTAAGGTAGCAGCATAAGACAGCCCCAGCAACTGGTGAGATGATGTCCATTGCACATGGGGCGGCATCGACTGGCGCGTGGTGTGTTATGGAGTTGTTGTGCGTGAAGAGTAAGAGGCCAGGACCAGGACGGACACCAACCAAACCAAGCTGGGTCGGAAAATTAAGCCCCGAAACATCACCATCATCCTCAACGCACACAATGAAACGCAACGGCATGGTGTTGGTGTACACGCACGGCTTCAGGTGCGTCGTGTGTCCGTGGCGGTTCGTTGTTGTCGGGGTTAGGAAACTTTCTCTCCTTGGTCAAGCGAAAATGTAGCCAACCAAAACCGAACGACGTGGATCACGTCACTGTGTGTATATATCATATACGACGATATATATGTATACGGGGTGTTGATTGCCTGACCGGTCACCACCACACACCGTGGGCAACTATCCTACTACTGTGGTCGCAGAGTACGCAGATAAATGGACATAATTCAATTGCTGTTTCCTAATCGGTTTTAATTGCTATGCAGTAGCATTAGTAGGCAAGCGAAACTTGACTGAACTGCTAATTTTCCATAATTTAATACATTGTCTGTGGAGTAAGTAATTCGCTTAATAAAAAGGCTTTTTCTTTAAAACAAACAGATGTCAACTGTGTATAGTGGAAAGCAAAATTACTTCAACTCGAAAATAGACTGATGGCCACACAATAGTATCAATACACAATTTAAAATTGAATTTAAAGCCTTTATTATCTAATGAAACTAGTAACAGTACTATCTAATGAAACTAGTAATAACAAAACTAATAGAAAAATTATCCAAATATCAAATCTTTTGATGTCAAATGTTTATTTTTGAACGCTATTTTCGCAATTCTTCTTCTCTTATTAGCAATTTCTTCCTTAAAATTAATATTGTGAAAGCTTTCTTTCATTTTATTCTTGCGATTTAGTTTATATACTGAAAATACAGCGAAACGATACCAAAATTGACAGCTTAAAGTAACGCTTCTCAAAAATATTGTATCGCCCAACCTATAGGCACAGCAAAATCGACAGAAATGTGTATTTGACATTGGAAAAAGTTAAGATGACTATAACATTACAGTATTGTGGTGAGTAAATAGCAATAATTTATAGTTTTATTCTGTTTGAAATATTTTCGCTTGGACTGAGCGTTTGGAGCATAGAATTTTGTATCACACTAAGGTTATGGTCAAATAGAATTGCTGGCAGCATGTTGCTGGCGAAATGTATGGAATTTGACAGCTTAAAAAATTGCCAGCCACTTTGTTGCTGGCCAGATTCAAACCAGTTTGTATTTTTGCCAGCAACATTTCTATATTCACCCTGGCCGTTTGATGACGTTCCTGCCGCAAAATCTCCGGAAAAGGCGATGGAATTCTCCACTCCAAACTCGATATCGATGACTCGAGTAATTCTGGACTTTGTAATTATTCTGGATAATTATTCATAGTTTAAATAAAAGATTTATAAACAGCCACACAAGAACATCAAAGTTTTGATATGGATGTATGAAAACAAAAACAAACACACGTTTGACGTTTGTTGGATGTCAATGTTATCCATGTTGCCAGCAACTTCCATTGACCAGCCATGCTGAAAGTTGACGAGCAACCAAGTGGCCAGCAACAACATTTGACCATACCCTAATGATAAAATATTTCTATTTTCATGCGTTTTGGATCAGGAGCATTTGGATACCCTTGTTCATGCAAGATATAATCGTGTTGTAAGTTCTCAGTCTACTTGCCACAAGCGCTGATAGAGAACAGCAAGATGCATGATAGATGATTGTAATTCTATCGAAATTTATAATTTTATTCATATTTAGAATAGAATAATTGTGAAGTTTCGATAATACTATGCATTTTTTTTACAAAAAATTAAATTTAATTTGAATTCGTATGTCCACCAATGTACTTGATCGCCTAGCGTTAGCTTCTGGCCTAGTTTACTCAATGTTGTTTACATTCGTTACATCTTTTCCTCATTTATTATATCTCTTACATTATTTTAGACCACTGTGCGTGCTCTGAACACTAAACCTATACGCACGTATAAACAGGAAGAGCTGAGAAGGCCCCAGAGAAATTAAACGAAACGTAAAAGAAACTCCAACAATCAGAAGCGAGCAACAGAAGAGCAACCACAAACGCAGAAGCAAAAATCAACCGAAAGTCTGCCTAGGATGCCTAAAAGCAGAAACATTCGGGAGGAACACCTTCCACATTGGTGCCTTCAGTACGCGGGAAAGAAAGCACCAAACACGCCGGCCAGAGAATATGTCAAGAATGAATTACAGAAATCCGGGAACGAACTGGATTCGGAGAGGTGTGTAAGCAGCAGGACGAGAGGCATTCAATCACCACCACCCATACACGGAATGTATCCGGACCACAAAAACCGGACCTGTTCGGGGCGTGAGAGACCGGTTCGCGCACTTTGGAGTCGCACCGTCGTCATCATCATCATCATCATCTTCATTCCTGCGTACCAGCAGTACGAGTAGAGAAATGAGCACCAAGAGACAGATCAACCGTACACGTGTCACGAATGACGCGGTCGGGGTACGCACGCGCATTAGCTGGCGCGTCCATTAGACACATCGGCCACACACTGAATGTTGTGCTGCTCCCATCAGAAGCGTGTGCTATAGCTTTAGTGCCTAATGCTTTAGGCAACTCAAAAGGTTCTTTTTTTGTTGGGGAAATAAAGATAAATGCCGACAACTCCCAATCCGATAAAGTTCGTCGCCATTTTTAGTCGGCTTGATCGGTCCACAACCAATCCAAACCCCAGGGCACACTCACACACGCGCGCGCTTTATGTCAACAACCACCCCACAGAGAGAGAGCGCGTCGTCCGAGACGTCAAAACAGGTGTCACTCGCAAAAATGACGCCAAAAAACGCGTGGATTATGTTGACCAAGGTACTTGTGGTGCCCTCCCCGTACCGATTTCTCAACCCCCTTGTTTCTCGCACTCTGTCATCAACTCGATCTTCACCAAACGCGTCTCTCACGCTCGGCGCTCGATCATGCTCATATTCCGCCCAGTCATCGTGAGAGGAGCCGTGCCGTGCTCATAAAGCTAATTGATTCCTCCCCATTCGTCGGCGTCGTCGGTCGTCGGTTTGTGGTTGCTTCGCGCGTTTCTAATCAAATCTCCGCCCCACCCGAACCTTCTTTCACCTCCAAAAACCCTTCCACAAAATGCGAATGGTGGTAAGGCTTTTTTGTTGTTTTCACCACCTCACTGCACACACACACACACGCACGATTTCAATTGCTTAGGTCTGTGGTGATCGGATGGGCGAAAGAAAGAGACGGTCGTCATTGAAAAGGATGATGATCGTGCAATGGAAATGTGCACACGACCTTCATTGGGAGGGGATGCTAGGGTTGGCTGGCGAACCTACACCCTTTTTACAACGAACGCTCATGGCGTGGTCCCACGAGTTGGTTGAAGAAGATTTTCGTCCGCTTGGGACACACTGCTGTGCCAAGGGTTTCTTGCGTGTGCTTTCAATTAGATCACCTCCGAAAAGTGACATTTATGTCAGGCCAAAGAAGGGTGTGTTTGCCTTCCAGCTCGGCATTAGAACTTGTGAAGTTATTAGTAGAATTTCTTCACTTTTTTCTTGAAAAAATAGTCTACAATCGTTCTAAATCTATTTGACTTCTTAATCTAATCATAAATTCCAGTTGTGAGTCGTCAGATAACTCCAGTGGCTTGATAATGTCATGAGAATGGCACCGGAAGACTCAGACCTTCATGTCTTGTGCAGGTCCAAATAATGGCGTTGTTGCGTTCATCAGAAAAGCTGAGATAATGGATTAAGCAGAGGGCGGCTCTAGACCCCAAGCGATATAAAGGATTGTTGGAGCAGGCCAGGACCTGTCAGTCATAGCGCCAGCTAAGTAAGTAATACGACTTCTATGCAGAGCTAACTCTATTATGATCTATTCTTGACTACTTTTAGGACAGTAATAGAGGCTGAGAAAAATGCCAGAATCGGGATGAAGTTCTACGAAGATCTCTCGAGATCGAAGAAGAAGCAAGGAAGCATCTTGTAAACATCAATATATTGCTTAACGCCCTTCAATGAAGAGCCTATTTGTTACTGTCATTTGATACTAAACCTAATTTTCATTAAATACATGAAAGTCTTTGCAGTTATTACTCCATTATGTTCTATATGCTTGTAATGGCTTAGGCTATTATTTGCCAGACAGGACCAGATTAAAATCACATCTTACCCTATTTCCCTTGCGAAAAACTAACTATCCAATTAATGGTTATTAACGTCTAGGTGACCAGAAATGGCAGGACAAGTCCACCCGAAGTTGTCTAGCCAAGCAAGAGGAGATAAACATTATTTGGTCGGAAAGTCTTAGGTTGTCGTTAAGCCAAGGCGAAGACATCCTGTGACTGTAGTGTCACATTTAAATTAAAGCTGAATATCCAATCCGACAAGCATCCATAAACTGACTCCAAATGGATATTAAACGATCTCCCAATCCGCGCTAAAAAATTAATCTTACCTCAATAACCGTAAGCGACACATTTGGTGCAGCCGTCGGCAGGAAATGTGTGCATTAAGCGTTTAATGTGTCGCGCCGCATCATGAAGATGAACCCGTTTAACGCACACGCCACAACCAATTAATTACACTTGATTAAATGATCCTTTTTTTTTCGCTTCTTCTAACCCGGTTTCTTGTGTTCGATTCGTTATCGCTGAGTTGTGGGGATAATCTGTACGTACCTGGACCTGGATATCAGGTGTACCACGAAATGATCTTCTAGAGATGACCAGTTGGTCAGGTTGTCATTCCTGTTTCCAAAACCGATTGCAGAGCGCTGCATGAACATGCAAAACTTGTTGTTCTAAACGGGGGATTTATTATCTTCAACAAAACTGAACGATCCAATTTCTAACCGGATGCAGAAAGCGATCTCCCGTCTACTTCTTACGTTCGCAGACACACAAGACGCGTGACAAGATTTGGTTGGCTTGATAACGGCAGTTTTGTGGCACCGTTACTTAAAATTGCTTGAAATATTGGCATTCGATTATAGAAACATGTCAACCAAATTGTTAAGATTCAATATATGGAACGATGATAAACATAATTTTCTCCTTACTTAAGCTGGACATTAATCAAGCAGGGTAAAGAACCCGATTTAGTGACCATTACCAGTAACATTACCAGTAATTCCCCCCATTTAATTTCCCAAGCCCAAAAACTGTGGGAAAATTTAATCTTTTCCCCCCACGAACAATTGTTCATCCGACGGTATGACACTTTTGTTCATTCGCCCCTAAAAAAATAGGGTGGCCACCCTTATGCTAACCCCCATGGCACCCTGTATGTATCTTTCTGTTTTGCATTCCAAACATTTCTCCCGTTCTATAGGGCGTTCTCTTTCGTTCCTTCCACAGCACTACAAGTGTTCTCTCGCTCTCTCTCGCTTCCATTCGCAGACATACAACATTGTCACCTGTTGCGTTGCTGCTGTTCGAGGAATCAAAGCAACCCGACGACGACGACAACGAACGACGATCTCGAAGGCAAGTAAGATCCCCCACCTCTATATCACACAACATTCCAGACTAGCGCAGGAGCAGAAGCGTTTTTAATGTATCCATGGTAACCCACCAGCCTGGCTGGCTGCAGACTTTCTCCGCCTTTTTGTGCGCGCCCGCTTGTTTTAAATATTACGGAACGAACACACCTCATCAAGTGTGTCATGTCTGTCTTGCGTTGTGTTCTACTTCCTGATGGCGATCTTTGCACAAATAGTGTTTAGATAAAGTGTGTCCTTTTCTGCATTAGTTTGAAGGAAAGAAATAGCATCGTTCAGTAATTTATATAACTGATTGATTTTTTAAAGTCTTTTGCTCGAAATTTGTGTTCAATCAGTTCCGGAATGTTATCTATATGGACCCTCCACTTTGGGGATACTTTGTTATCAACGTGAAAGAAAAAGATCAAAAGGAAGCGAACTTCGGTTTAAAATGGAGATGGAATTAATTTTAGACATCATCCTCACAAACACCAGCCTCAAGCTTAAATATATTAAGGAGAGATTTGAATGAGCAATATAAAAAGGTAGGTATTATCTGAATAATTATTAAGGACATTCCATCCGTAATAGATTCCCTTTTATTAGGGAAGTTTTTAAGTAAATTGTTAATAGCAAAACGATTATTTATTTATTGTGGATTAGGTACGCTTCTTCCTTTATCATTCAACTTTATTATTAAACATGTTTTCCTATGTTTCAATGTTTACTTTACACCACATATTGTGTTCCGCAATTACTATCACAACTAACACAAACAACTTCTTTTGGCCAACAAGCACTAAATTGAGGGGAAAGGAATTTCACTTTTATCGTGTAGTGCGCCGCAGTCCTCTCGCTATCAAGTTGGGGTGGTTTTTACACATCGTATGGCATTAGGAAGGAGGTTTTCGGTTTTGGGGCGTTGAATCGTAAGTCGTCGACGATCTTTTCGATCCAAGCGAAGATACGATCGACAACTTGTGATCGATGAGATGATGATAGACCACCTCACCAACATCGCCACCAGAGCTAATTGATTTGAAAACGAAATTTTGCAGTCCACTTTAAATCAATTTTAGAAGGAGCGTTTCGATTTCACCTTCTTGCGAAACATTGTTGACTTGGTAACTTTTGAGTAATTTTAATCGTTTTTTCTCTAACATATTGCCAGACTGTCTCGTCAGGAGCTGTATGTCTAAAAACTGCGGACCCAGAGCTCGCAATTTCAAGTTCTTACGGGCGATTATTAAATACTTTAACAATAACAATCCTCAATCTGAAGTATACGGGGCTACGGAAACAAACTGAAATCACGAGTAATAACGATTCTAGCGACAATTAGAGTGTTTGAAATCGATTTTAACTGTCTTGAGGAGAAACTGAGTTCTCCAAGATTCTATAGCACACAGCTTAGCATTAAATTTAAATTACAAAAACAAATCACCACACACGCAGCACCATCGAGGTCTTGGTACACCTGATTACTAAACGACCAAAATTGCTGAATCATGCACGTAAACAAACGAGTGGTCTCGCCGGTCGTTGCGTCGTTCCGATTTGGTTAAGCAATAAAAATGTCTTTAAACTACTGGACATCATTGACGAATACAAATTAAAACAACCATCTTCATCAGCCAGAACATTCCTAGCGCATCGGGTAGGCGCGACGACACACGGCATTAGGGCCGTTAATTATTTCGGAGACTCCGGATCCTTCTGGTGACCACCACACAAACAAGCTTTCCACCCAACAGTATTGTTACCAATTTTTAGGCAAACAATTTTCCAACGGGGTAAAATTGGTACTGTCTCTTCGCACACACAACTACAGCAGGAGCCGCCAGGTGCTTTAGCCGTACCCCCTACAACAATTAAACAGAAGAGTAAGTGAAACACGGTCCGTAATTTTCTTACTTGCTGGCGACGGACGCGCACACAGCAGCTCTCTAAGCCTATGCTGCTATCATAAAAGTTACCTTTTTGCCGTTGCGCTTTTCCCTGTTGCGGTTCCCCGATATGATGACGGACGTTTTCGGGCGTTTGTAGCCACTCTGATAATGGGGTAATGTGAGGTATAGCGAGCGAGAGAGCGAGAGATACAGCGTGTGTGTGCATTGTTGCGTCTACCATCGCAGGCTCACGCACACGCATCCACCCTACTAACACACGGTACAGTTATTTAAGGCTGGCTCGCACGGTCTGCAGGTGCATCAAAACGCAGAGGAGGCTGCATATGCTTTTATGCTCGAAAGAAAATCGAATCGACGTCGAGGGGCACTTTCCATCGCAGTGAGCATCAGTGAGTAGCAGCGGATGAGAAGGTGACGTACAAAAAGAGAAGGAAAAAAACACACAAACGCTTGCTTATGATTCTTTTTTCACACACATCTCTCTACCTGCAATCAATCGATCCAGTGAGTTGCGTGAGCCCGATCTCACTAACACATACGCACAGGGGCGCTTCTCGCAAGGGTACCGCGCAGGTAAAGTTGGTTTTGTAGCTAATTTTGCAAATCATTTCCTAATCAAACCACGTTTAGCACAACGGAAAACTCTTCTTTCTGCAATGTTTCACCTAAAACATAAAGCTCCTGCCTTTTAGCATAAATTAAGGCCACTGGCGCTGTACATGCATCACACGATATGATGATGGTGTCCGCGTTGAGGCGTTCCAGGTGAGCAAACAGGCTGCTGCCTCTGCCCAGGTGAGAATGACATTTCATGGTGAGATCGTTTGTGTGAGCCAAACTGTCGCACACACATCATCATCCACAAACGGGGGGGGGAGAAGCAAAACAATCGCCTGCTGGTCGAATCGAACAGGAAAAACACTTTAAATTTTGCGAAAAACAAACCCCGCACCGAACCCGTTACAATTTTAGTTCTTCATATTATACGGCATCGGTTGCTAGGGGTAACAAAAAAGCCTTTTTCTGGCAGGCAAAACACACTACCTCTCTCGGCTACCTGTCTCACCACTGCTGGATCTTTCACAATACGTCAGCGCACCGCGCAGGTGTGGGCAAAGGAAAGGGCGAAGGGGAGAAAGAGAGCGAGAGGATTCGTGAAGCTAAGAAAACACAAGCCACCTTTGATGTGGCAAAATGTGTGTAAAAGCTGCGTTCCGTTCCCGAATTTCACTGTAATTCACCTGTCCTACTACTACTGCTACTACTACTCACCTTTTTCACGGAAGAATCACCACACGAGGGTTAGCACGCACCGAGAAATAGGCACAGTTTATACGCACAACACAACACACCAAATCGTACTCTGTTCCGGAATTTTGCCGAAATCGATCGCTGCTGTCGCCTCTGCGATGTTTGATACAAATTTGCTTGTTTTTTTTAGGGTAACCGTAGAAACTGATCACTTTAAAGCCACTGAATCAAAAGGATACGGTGCTGTGTTCACGGCGCAAAATCGTCTGCATTAGGAGCACACGAAAAACACGAATCCTTCCTTTCTGTTGCTGCTGCTGCGCTAGCGCTAGCGCATCTTACGATTTCATTCAAAAACCACCTTCCCACAGCGCACACACAACAGTTCACTCGTTTTTCACAATTCAAACTCTTCATTCACCATAAACCAGTTTTGATCGTACGATAGGGAGATACGCTGCGCGTTTGAAACGTTTGAAAACGGAGGCCCGTATTTGGCCACGTCCCGGAAATGCTCACCGACCGTGTCACACCTCGGCAAATGACCACAATCAACTGTGGACACGGTTGTAGTTTTCGCACGCAACAGGTTGAAATAGGTACCGCGGTGGAAAAACTGAAGGCACGTCTATACCCAGGCACCGACGGGAAGGTTCTGCATGCACACTTCCAGCAGCGCGCTTACCGCTTCCATTGAGTGCCGACGAGGCTGGAATTTGGGAAGGGATGATATCGAGCGACGACGGTTGTTGTGAGTGAGTGCGTGCTGCTATTTTTTTGTATTTACATCGAGCAGGAGAATTGAATAACCAAACAATACTTATTAATGCTTGAATTGCAATAAATTATTGATTTAAATTTGATTCTTAGTAGCCATTACTAAACGTCGCCATGTTTAGGAAAAAAAAATGTCCGCGTGGTTTTGGTTGACGTCCAGTGTGCACACTACGTTCCCTGCTGGCAGTTTCGATTGAACCGACCGAGTAGCTCACTTCCAACGATTTTGAGCTCCTTTTCTTGTGAGCAATTTTCAGAATTAAATGAGCACATTATTTGCTATTATTGTATTTTAAAATATTTTTACCTAAATTACACGGTCCGGGCTGATGACGAATTAAGTCGTAAATCTGACTCTTTTATTGTCCTATTGCTTGGAAGCTGGAATATTTGGTATATTGATTGTATTGTTCAATTCCACACTGACTTTGGGTCATTGAGGTCACATTTGGAAGATCAGTTGTCTTCCAGTCTCGGCTTTTCTAGAATAGCTTTATATCAATCATGGTCTATCAAACCTCCCCTTTTCATGTGGACAAATCAAACAGACTTTTCGGATTTGGTTGTCCGGTGATTTTCTCGTAACATGACAAGCCTGCCAGAAACCTGTAGAATTTTGTACACTGAAACATGGAATGTTTTATCAATAACTTCATTGTACCATTTTGTGAGCTGTTGATCCTGTATCAGAGGCGTCTATGAGTACTGAAGGCTATATCTAAGCAAAAAATACGTTTTAACACGCTGAATGAACAATATTCGTTTCGGATATGCACAGCAAAAGCCATCGTTGGTCGCCAGTACCGTCAATTTATCTATTTCTTTGATATAAACCATATAAACCTAAAACAAAACATTGGCACAGAAAGCACGCAAATCCGTCCATGTCTCTGTGTAACAAATTCTTCAACCCCCATATCCACGTTATAGGATGATTTCGTTTTTGAAGCTACGGCTTAGCTCTTTGTGCGGCAGTACGATCGAGTTCAGCACGATCATCTCCGAAGGCACACTGACGGCATAGCCCAGTATCGTAATGGACGGGTTTAGCCGACCGTCCGTGTTGAACAGGGGTGGATTTTCCATCTTCGCAAACGGTTTGTTCGGATCGGGATCGCTCGGTGTGCCCTCGACACGTGCCCACATGCCAATCTGTGAGCCACGACCGACTGGAAGAAAGATTGAATAGCATAATTAATAAAATAAAATCCTTTTTAATCAATTTCCACAAACAAAAACCCATACCGATGCTATGCAGCACAAGCGAATGGTCTTTGATGACGGCATTCTCCAAAACAATCGATTCACGGACACGAACACCCGGCCCAATTACAACTCCCGGACCGATAGACACATTTGGTCCGAGCTAGAACAGAAGGCAAAACATTAGCAAACGTTCCCAGCTACTATTTCAAAGCAATTTAATCTTACCGTCGCCGTAGGATGTACCGAAGCCGTCGGATGGATGTGCACATCCGGCACAATATTACAGATCAGGTTCGCATTTCCGTTTTCCGTCTTGGCACCAGCATTTGCCAACCGATCCGAATGTGCGTTCTTGTACAGTGCGAGGTAGTGTCGGTTGGCATAAATAGCCGATCCGGCCGTTTTGATCTGCGACCACCAATTGTTCACTGGCAACGCATACAGCTTGCCCGTCCCTGCCAGCGGTGTAAGAATTTCCCGCTCCCACTGAATGTGTCCACTGTCCTTCCCGTTGCCATTGTTGAGCATACTGTAATCCTGCTGCTTCGAATGAAACACAGCTCCCATCTTGGCGAAAATGTCCATCGAACACACGTACACACCGCAGTTGATCAACGTCGATAGATACGATCGTGGCTTTTCCACGTAGTGCGTCACTTCCTCATCTTTCCCCAGCACCAGGCAACCGTAATGGACGGCCTGCTGACGCGTCGCTTCCGTGCCCATAATCGAAACGAGCGCTTTGTCCTTCTTGCTGCAATGGAAATCGTACAGTTCCTGCAGTGGGAAATCGGCACAAACGTCACCGTTCAGTACGAAAAATGCGCCCGGATTGCCGGAACGAATCTGATCCCGAAAGTGATACATTCCACCGGCCGTACCGAGGGCCGTGAATTCCTGCAGATAGCGAATGTTCACATCGTACAGATTCTGCATATTGCTAACGAACTGTTGCATCTGGGTGGCCGGGTAGAAACCGATGATAAGGATCTCTTTCAGCTCCTTGATGCGAACACACGATTCGACGTGGTGCTGTATGATGGGCTTCCCGGCCACCGGAAACAGTGGTTTCGGTGTGTCGAGCGATAGTGGACGAAATCGGGTTCCTGGAAGGTAAAAACAAACGGCACCAAATGAAACAGGGAACGACAGCTTGGTCTACCGACTGCACTACGCTTTACCCTTTTCGGGACCACCGATCAGGATTACCGCTTTCAGCATCTTCGAACAGGTAAATACGCTTCAACAGCAACCGAACAACGCAACAAGAAAACTAAAACAATCGACACGTAGCACTGATAAGCTCAGTTTTGTGAGATTTGCAATAGCTATTCGAAATTGTACTCTACAAGCCTGTCTTGTACAGTTTTAGTGCGAACTTATGACAAAAAAAACTAAAGCAAAGCTAGCACTATCTACGTTTTGTCACCATTACGGTAAGAATAGGAATTATTCAGCCTTTTTCTGACTGCGAAAACCTTCTTGAAATACTTTGTTGATGAATTGTGTGTGTTTTTTTTTTTCTCTATCACCGTGAATAAACAATTCCACGTCAATTTCGGTTCCATCAGCCGGTTCGGTTTACAATCGGGTTGACTTCTTCAGGTTGGATTCGGGAGACAATCTCCATACGATTATTCGTTTTTATTGTGAATAATCACGCTTCTTGATGTATTTTCGAATGCTTAATCAATTTTTGTAAGAAATTCTCATATAATTTACTTCAATTTGTTAACAAAGTACAGACTTTAAATTGTGTTCAGTTCGGCAACTTCCAGCTTCCAAATCTCCGTAGCTCCGCCCCTTTCACGTATGCTGTCAGCTGCTGCCTGCCCAACTAGCCATTGACAGCTATCTTGTGGGCAAAACTATCTATCGACGTTGAGAAGTGAACACATCGCGCTTCGCTCGATCGCACGATTACTCCAAAAATCAATTCATTTTATTTTGTAAACAAAATAATCTGACACCGGTACATCCTTGTACAGCACACTGTGAAGAGTGCCGTTTTGTTTGATATTGCAGAACAAAATAAATCCTTTCAGGTTTGCACATACTGTACAAATATGTTTCACGTTGCTGCTGCTGCTTGATAAAATGCGAGGATTGTGAGGATTAAAAACCAGGATCCTGAATCAATGAATGTATCTGTGAGATGCGTATACAAAGAATAGTTTTGTTTGTTTGTTCTTGTCTCCTTTCTTATCGTTTCTTCGACCCTTAGCTTACTACAGTTAGGAATGTAATAGTTATGTTTTGGAAGATAAATTGAATTTGCTACACACTTCACGCTTACCGAATAGTGAAAGGAAAACAAAAGAAGTTACACGATTCATACGAAACGAGAAGTAAAAGGTTTTGTGCGTACCTTACTTGTGTTGGCATTTACCACATTTGTGTACTAGATTTCCAAACAAAACGAGTGAAATAAACGTGCCAAAAACTGGAAAGAAAATAACATTCTCCAAGGAAAATGATTAAACTGATCGATGAACCGGAAGTAACCCGTTGAATCCGCTCATCCATAAGGCAGTGTCGTTCTACTTCATTTGATGAGCCGTTTCGTAGGTGCTTCTTCCCACAAAAGAAAAGGAAAAACAGATCAGATTTTTGCACGTATACAAACAAATGAATTATATAAATTTGAACATGTGTTCTTTTGCTTTCTTTTGACACAATTTTGACACCAGCGAGTCATTCTCAAATGGGTTCCAAATTAACATCTTTTCTAGCGTCGGAGAAGAAGAAGGAATGTTTGCTCCAAATGGTGAAAAGGAAGCAATTTCGGTTCTGGAATGTACCTTCCCTTTGTTGTCTCTTCATTTTTGCTAATGTTTCTTGTTAGACACTGAACAGATACGAAATTGTTTGGTTTGCATTGCTCCCCTCTCTCTCTCTCTCTTTCTTGTTCTCCTTTAGTTTTGATATTGTTACATATAACTTCTTCCACTTTTCCACTTTTCTGTTTTCTTTTAATATGTTTGCTTGTGTTTTCTTTAATATTATACGTTTTCTTCTTCAGTGTTTTGTTTCGTTTTCATGTTTGTTTCCTTACGTACTATGCGAGGGATGGCGACTTTTGCGTGTTTTGCGAGTTTTCACACATTTGTTTTGTTTTGCATTCTCTTAACACTATACTCTAATATATGCCTTATTACGTTTCACAAACCATGCGAGGTTTAGCGTTGAGTTTTCAAAAACCCTTCCCAATCATACTTTCAGCTGTATGGTGTGTGTGTTTGTGTAAAACGAACTAGGATTATCCGTAGCATTTAGTATTTTGTTGAAACATAGTTACTGCCACATACACACATACACGGCATTTTTTTCATGCTATTGTATCATTCTTCTTCGACATCAATGTCTGGTTTTAGAGTTCCATTGTTTCCGTTTTGCTATACTCTGCTGCATTGCCATTTAATATATTATATTAAATTTGGTGCATGCATAACGAGTGTCTACCTAATAAATAATTTACGTTTTTTTTCCGTTTCATATTCTGCACTGGCATGTGTTTCTGTTTCCTTACGTTTTGCTTACTCACTGTCACTTAAGTTGTTAAGGTTTTAGTAGTAATAGTTTTATTTGCTTCTACCCATCAGCAAGCGTCAGCGGTGTGTAGTCCGCGTACTCTTTACGCCAACGTTACGATCGGAGATGGTGTGAACATGCGCGGACAAGCGCAAAAATGGGGACAATTACGACACTCAATATAAAATGTGGTAATAGTAGAAGTTTCTTCCGTACAATCTGTTCTTCTTCATATACATTTATATATAATATAATGGTAGTTTGTAATCGTGTAATAAATGCGAGGTTATTAGTTTCATTTCACGTCTTACTAAACACTACAACTTATAGCAGCTGTAGCAGCAGTAATAGCAGCAGCATGTCCCCATCTCCCATTTCGCTGCGGTACACGCGCTTCTGTGTAGAGCGGCAATACACAAACACACCCTGGACGCTGCATCCGGGTGAAGGAATATGCGAGGTTTCGTTACTTAAAAAGGTACAATAAAAGATTTTATCTTATGCTTCTAGTAATGTTGTGAGTGTATCTTGTTTACCGATACACCGGCGCTTGTATCCTTCGGTGATTCGGTTCCTTTAACACTGTCCTGCTTATTCTACGGCGAGGAATATGGATACAGTTACTTCTTAGCTACCACTTATCATAAATCCTATTAGTCAGACATCAAGGGAGTAGTAGTACATCCATTTACTTGAAACACACGCATACAAATACCATATGGTTTGTTTTTGTTTTCTTCTGCTCTAGAGTTTAGCATCTTCCATGCCAATATACAACATACACACAATAGTACTCACAACAGTCTGTACTGTTTTGTCGTTCGCAAGTTTGACTGTCATGCGACGTTTCTCATCGCTTGCATGAATGTGGGAGGAATGTAGAGTGTTATAAACAGCTAAAATCACGCACCTTTTTTCATCTAAAATCACCAAAGGAAATCCATTAGTTTGCTCGTTTTCTCTCTCTCTCTCTCTCTCTCTCTCTCTCTCTCTCTCTCTCTCTTAACCTTACTCCTTCTTCGACGGGAGATGATAACAAGTTATCATAAAACCACGTTCGCCATCAGTGTCATTTTATTTCTCAGGATACTCATTTTCAATAGTTTCTGTAAGGATTTATCTGCGTTTCGTGCCTGCAGAATCGTTGCGCTTTTAACTGACTAGAACAGCCAATACGGGTAGGCCTTACGTTCAGAATAGAAAACAAATAAACTGACGCTGGTGGGAGCGAAAACTCAAGCTTAGCTGAGCTCTTTTGAAAGCTTCTGTTTAATACATCCCAAAACGCGCTAATGAAAGTCAGCAAAACACTAGCTCGAAACGATCGATCGCCTGGCTTCAGTGGATGGATCACCTCATCGTGCACAAATACGACTCGACGATTAGAAGCGATAAAATATTACATCTAAAAAAAGTATGCCACGCACACTTTTCACCCCATTATCGTCAAGCTAATCGACCCGATGCGATGATCGTTCAGGCGATCGATCGGTTTGTGGCTTAATATTCTGGCCGACTGGCAACCGCGAGTTGGGACGTGAGGAACTTTGTTGCGAGAAGTCTTTCAAAGCTGTTTGTAACGGTGTGGCTTCGAAACTAAAAATGAGGAAGCAGAAATGTACGGCTATCGTTTTGCTCCTGGATTGTTGATCCTATTTTGTAGCACATAGTGCTAATCGATAGGGACACACAAACACGCCTGTCACTGTTGAAGAGTTTCTTTGTGCTCCAAACACCTATCATGATCCATTGCATTATTTTCGTAGAGAGTTCTTCGATTGGGCATGCAAGAAGCAAAACGATTGGAACATTTCTATGCTAATAGTTGTTTACTACGATTGGGATGTAAAATCACTGGGATATCTATTAAAAAGAGGGATCAAAACATTCCAATTGGAAGCGACCAGGTGGTCTATTTCACACGGCAGGACCTTGTATCAAATACTATTCGAAAGCCGGCTTGGATGCAGATAAATAAAAAAATCATGGAATCCAGAAATGGTTGATGGAAAATATTCTTCTTAGGTGTTCGTGTGCCCACCGGGGCGGCCCGGTGGTCGATGGGACAGCAGCGCCGGTCTTCACACGGCAGGACCGGGGTTCAAGTCTCATCTGGGCCGTTCCTCCATAGTGAGGACTGACTATCCATCTATGCGGTAACAATAAGTTTAGTGAGTCAGAAATGGCAGGCATGACCTAAGAGGTCGTTAGGCCAAGAAAGAAGAAGAAGTATTCGTGTGCCAAAGAAAAAGAAGAAAAAGAAAAACCACGTTCAACCAGCAAAAGCATTAAAACAACATGACACTGATGCATTCTCAGCTTCTGTTACTACTACTACACCCATCCGTGAACTATCCGTTGTTACATCAAACCCGCCGGATCGAAGTACCGCTGTGGCGCGATTTGAGATTTTTTCCTCTTCTTACTACGCAAAAACTCCGACACCTCGTAGTTCTTACACTCGTTCGCTATCGCCAACGGTGTGCGCCCGTTCGCGTCCTGCTGCTCCGTCTGCAACCGGCACCAGTCGACTAGAAACTGTACGATCTGCAAGTTGTTCGAGTAGCACGCCTTATGCAGCAAACTCTGCTGGTTGCGGACGTCCCGCACGTTCGGGTCGTACTGGAGCTGCAGTATCATAAACTCCAGCAGCCCGTAATGGTCGACGAACATGTGAATCGTCGGCAGCTTCGCGAGCTGCTCAATCTCCGCCAGGTGTAGCTTCAGCAGATCAATATTAGCGCCCGCACCGATCAGCAGCTTCATAATGTCCAGATTACGCGAGTACATCGCCTGCATCAGTGGGGTCAGCCCGGACGCATTCCGTTCGTCGATGGTGGCGTACTTCAGGATAAGCATACGAGCGGCCACAATGTTACCGTGCCTTGCAGCCACATGCAACGGTGTATCACCAAACTTACTGACAGCATTGATTTCCACCCCGGACTCAATCAGATACGCAGCAATTTCGTTACATTCGATCGCGATCGCCACATGCAATGGTGTACTGTCGTACGGATCGCGATACTGCAGCGTTGGCTTGCACAGCTCCACGATAAACCGCACCAACTCCAGCGATCGCGTGTAAACCGCCTTTATCAAACACAGCGATTCCCCGACGAAACTACACCCGTTCCGAAGCAAGAACTTGAGCATCCTCACATTCCTTTGCTCGATCGCGATCGTTAGCGGATGTGAAGCTGCACCGGACTTGCCCGAAGCAATCGATCGCATCGTTGCGGGATGTTTCGCGAACGCCTTCATAATACGCACACTATTCTCCTGGACGGCCCATTCGTACGGCGTACGGCCCGTATCATCTACCGCACCGGGATCAACACCACGATCGAGCAAAAATGCAACCATTGCCGTCTGGTGCTTCTGTACCGCAATGTGTAGAACCGTTTTGGAGCAGGAATTGCGACGATTCAGCAGATTATCATCCTCGATGGTGCTCCGGTGACTGTCGAACAGATACCGCAACATGTTCAACCGTCCATAGCTAGCACATAGATGCAGGATCGTATTTTGACGCTGATCTACGAACGAGAGTTTCGCGTGCCGGGTGTCAACCAGGAACTTTAGCGCTTCCAGATTACCGTACTTGATCGCACGCTTCACCAATCGATGTTTGTCCGAATCTACCTCAATATCTTCACACCACAGCAATGGCAGCAGCTCGTTCTCGTGATACTGTATAGCGTAATGCAATGGCAAGCAATCGGTTCCACTTAGCGAGGTTAGTGGAACCTGTTGCTTGACGAGCAGTTTCGCTATTTCCGTGTGACCTAAGCTACACGCACGATGCAACGCCGATGTACCATCCGCCGTCTGGGAACAAATGTCAACTCCCAGCTTGATCAACTTCTTAATCGCCGGTAGATCGCCCTTCTGCACACATTGATCCAGCACGGTCGTCCCGTTGCCGTCCTGACAGTTCCAGCTAATGTCCTTCATCTGTTTCGCAATCTTTTCGATAAACTCCACATTAAGATACTTAATAATCTTCCCCAAGTTCACCGTCAGCTCGAACCGCTTCACACACTCCAGAAACACGTCGTACGCGCGGAAGTAGAGTGCCATAAAGAGGATCGTTGCCTGCCTTTCCTGTACCGTAGTCAGACTAAAGTGTGCATCGATAAACAGTGAGTTGGAGCTGCGCACCAGCACGTACTGGAAGAATTGCTTCTTCTCGAACGAAATCGCTTGCAGCTCCTCGGACAGATAGTCGACCATCTGCTTCAGATTGTTGCGTATCGTGTGATCGATAATCTCGTACTCCGTCGACGGTGTACCATCGTACAGCACACCCAACCGCATGCCGCGTATATCCGCATAGTCCGGTGTCAAAGCCTGCAGCAACTTCAGATCGATCGTTTCAACCGACTTAAACAAACGCTCCTGCTGCTCCACCCAGCTCCAGCGCATCTTGTAGTTGTTGATCAGATTCTCGTTGATCGACAGCAGCTCGTCCGGGTTCGCTTTCTGACTGCTGGGCGGTTGGTACAGCTTGAACTCGTTGCTCTTGAAGATCAATCCGTTCAGAAACACCTTCACCTTGGTGCTGTGCGTTAGCGTCAGCATGTCACACTCGAGCGCATCCTGCCGCAGATAGTCATGAAGATTCTTGCCACTCACGTTCGCCGACTGCAACTTCAACACGTACTGATTGTCCTGGAACACCCCGAGATCGGTGAGAATTTCGCACAGCTCGAGCAAACAGTGCTCCAGCGCGTACTCCACATGCGGTGCCGCTTCGTTGATGAATTGTGTCACTTCATTGAAATCACTGCACGGTAAAAACTGCCCAATAAACTTCAATTTCGCATCCAGAAACGATTGAAACTCTTCCCGATCCATGCGCTTGTTGCGCTTCAGAATTGCATCGTTCACCTGCCGATTCGTAGACTTGAAGAACATCGTCAGCACCGCGTACTTCTTATCGAGATTGTAGCAATTGTCGTAATAACTCTGCGACAGCTGCTCGTGCAACACGGCAAACTCAATCGAACTCAGATTCTGCAAATTAAACTTCTTCAGTATATCGTTCGTGTAGTTCTGATGCAGCAAACTGTCGAACGGTTTCGTCCGCTCGGGCATAAAATGATCCACCGCCATATACCGGCCCACGTGCAGCACCTCAACCATCGTCACAAAGTTCTTCGTCACACGCTCATCCATCTGGTACTGGTAGAGATAGTTCGTGAACAGATGCAGCAGCTCTTGCAGCAATGGATTCAACAGCAGCAGCTGCTCATCGTTGCAGATATCGTACTTGGGGTAGCTTTCGGCCAAAAACGATCCCACAATACGGCGCACCTTCGGCATTTCGATCTCGGTCCCGCACAGCTGCATCACCGTGTTAAAGTTCGCACTGATCGATGCCAACGCAGCACGCTCACCACCTTCGTCGCCTTTCGTGAGCGATTCGAATCGTTGCGCCAACGGTCCATACACACAGCGGAGCAGATCGCACAGCTTCTCGTCCTGCTGCTGGCTGAACGTTTCCTGCAGTTCCTCCACCACACGAATGCAATCCTCCAGCTCGAAGTAAACATCATCTAGCGTGTGATTTTCAAAGTACATCCGATTCGCGTCTCCCACGTACTGATTGTAACTTGCCACCTGCCGATGATTCTTCAGCTGATGCACATTGCCCAGGTAGCATTTGTACGCTTCGAGCATCTTCAGATCGTGGACATACGCGAAGTAACGGCGCACCGACTTTAGGCTACATTGCACTTCCGCGAACGGTAGTAACCGACCATTCTCCAGCTTGTCCGAACACATCTTATAAAGCGATACGTTCGGTTGGTAAAAATCTCGCACATCCACATCCAGATTGAGCGGCAATATCTTATGCACCACACTGTCCAGCTTTCGTGAAATTGCCGGCGAATAGCGTGTGTTCGAGACCGTTTCCGCAATTACCTGCAACGTGCGCTTGATCGCCAAAACACCGGAAACCTGATACTGCGGCAGCTGAATCCTTGCAATCCCATCCAGATAGCGAAGAATCTTCTTGATCGAGTACAGCTGCATCACATGATCGTACGTTTTGCGAAGCCGACAAAAGGTGACCCGATTTCGGCGACCGGTCGTACGCGTTAGCTCCACAAACTCTTTCGCCCTCAGCTCGTGCCGCAACACTTCCAGCTCCGACTTGGACAGATTGTTCACGTACCGGGCCTGGATCGCGTTCAGCTCCGGGTTCGCTTTCAAGCGTGCCTTCACGTAATAGATAAGCTTCTTCTTGAGGACACATTTTTTGCGCCACAGCGCATTGATTGCCTTGGTGGATTTGGCCGGTGCCGCATCACGTATGCAGCAAATCAGATACAGCAGCAGCTCATTCGACCAACGCGATTGACGGTTCTCCACCATATCGCACTTGATCCGTTCCAGCTCATCGCTTACGGCGGACAGAAACTGTAGCACGGTGCGCTTGTTCAGGATCAGCTTGTACACCTCGTAGTGTGGCGCCTTCTTGAAGATGGCCAAAAACACCGCCAGCAGTCGGCAGATTTCGTCCACCGGTACCGACGCGACCAGCTCACGCTTTTCCCGCACAAAGAACAGATTGTCGTACACGATCTTGATTGCCAGCAGGAACTTGTCGTCGTAGTCGTTCAGATTGTCCGTCGCACCGTAGTGCTTGGTCAGGTAGCGCGTATACTCCACAATCAGCTCAATCCGCTGCTCCAGCTCCTTATCAAACTTGGGCCGGTCGGGCCGGTGTGCCGGTGGATGATGGTAGGCGTAGCTATAGTTTAGCAGCTGATACTCGAGAAAGTTTTCCATGCTCTTCGTAAGCGGCACATTCTTCACGTACAGCTCGTGCCACACACTCGACACGTACCCGATCTGCTGATGAATGTCGAACGATTTCAGCTCCAGAAAGAGCTGCAGCAACGGAACGGAACCGCGCCGTATCAATCGGTAAAAGCAGCGATAATCCGTCAGATTGCGAAACTCCACCGCCAGCATGAACTTGGTCACGTCGATAAAGTTCAAATTGATCGCCAGCTCGGACGCGGTCAGGTTCATGGAGTTGCGCAGATCACAGTCCGCACCGGATTCCACCAAAAACTGGATGATTTCATTCCGGTTCTGCTGCGCTATGATCGACAGATGCAGCGGCGTGTTGAGATCTTCCGGCGTTTGGTAGTCCAGCACAAACTCCTTAAACTTCGACTTAACCTTGCTGAAGTCGCCCTCCACCACCAGCTTGCAGAATTCTCCGGCATATTTGCTGACATAGTAGCTCGGCTGTGTCATTCTTTTACAAGCGCCCTCTCTCTCGCGCTCTTCACAACGTATCTCGTTTGATTTCCTGTTCTAAAGGCTCCAGCCTTAATGCGATCGTCGTATAGTATAACGTTTTTTTTTTTTATTTTTAAATCCTCCCTTTTCGTGATAGTGTTTTAGGAAAGCTTCGATCACTTTCTCTCAATCTTCCTCCCCCTTTTCAACACTCAGTTCCGCACCGGTGTGCCAAAGCGATCGCTTCCGGTCAGCTGTATCTGGTAATGACGACAACAACGCTCGCTAGGTAAGGTAAATAGTGCACGATTGCCATTACCCTTGTCGGTGCTTTCGTGATGGTGGTATAAGGTGCCGCTCCGTTTGCGGTTTCGTTTGCCGATGTTAATGCTACTGACGCAGTGGTACAGTTGTTTGCGCTTCATTGCTGATTGATGAAGCATTGAAGGATCTGAGCTACTGCTGACTCCATTACTGCGACTTTGCCCCGGAGGACGTGCTGCCATCGAGTGTCTTTCTGGAGATAGAAGCTCCGGAAGTAGTAGACAACGTCCGCATCATGCTAGCGGATGCACCAAACGCCACCGTAATGGTGACATTCTGTTGGTGCAAAATTGTTGCACTAATCTCGAGCAAAGTTAGTTAACTTTCCGACCCTTAATCCAAAAGCTGCGGCTGCTGAATGCGATGCGCAATATGAGTGTCCCAGTGGGGTCCCGCGACACACTCTGTTTGTACAGCGATCGATACACTGGTGTCGTTCAGAAAAAAAAATTAGTCTGCCCTCGTCGGTCGTCGAATGTCTCCGCGTCGTCGGCCGGTGTTTAATTTGTGCCCCGCCGTTTGGATCCTGGTGATGTTCTTGTGTTGCCCCCGGGAATAGTGTGTTTGTGACTTGGCGTTATCTAAAATTTGAAAGAGAAAACATTGCGTTATAAAAAAAACCGAACGGTACAAATGAGCAGAGGCCCGGTGTACAGCAGTACAGAAGGAGAGATATATTGGGAACAAAAATCGGAGCAATTGGAGAGAGTAGGTAGGCAGGATGTTAATAAATAGTGCTAAATCAAACAACTGCACAACATATCGCGGGTTGTCCGAAGTAACTGAAGATACAGGAGGAAGACACAGGCACGTTGGAAGAGAAAAGAACACACACACAGACACACTCGTTTGCTCCAGAAGAAGCGCATAAATGGGTTGGTCTGTTTTGGGAGGCACCTTTAAGGCGACCCCGGCGGTGAATGTTGAAATAAGTGTGCGATAAACTGAACGCGAGACTTGAAGCGAAGGAACCATTAAAGGAAACCTAATTGGTAAACCGATATGCGCGGAGGGAAAAATCGAACGCAACGAGAACACGATATGCAAACGAAAAGGCGCAAACTCACGGGGGCTTATAAATCATACGGAAATATTAATAGCATAGACAAATAAAAGCGCGCACCAACTAGGCAAGGGAGAGAGAGAGAGCGAGCGACCAATGTGTTCCTCGTGATCGTCTTCGAAAGTGGTACACACATACACACCAGCACTGCTGCGGTCTCTGACGTCTTTCCGAAGACCTTACCCGACACCCGATAATGAGGGACTGCCACATTACAAACTCGTTCCTTTTGCTGAAGGTGTCCCACCACCAGCGCGAGCAGGGCCTACCATTACCCGTAGGGAGATCGGTAAAACCAGGAACAACAGCACACCGGTGGAATGCTCGTAGAGTTCTATGCTCTGTACGGACGGAATAATGAACATCCAAGGTCCAGCTTGAAAGCATTGACTTTATCCCCTCTTTCTTCTTGGGAGTGCGGGTGGAGATTATAGGCCAACCGAAGAAGAAGAAAAGGCAAAAGTACGATGAAATGATTTAAACGTGTTTGCATCGATGATTCGTTTAAAGCTTACGCCTCACAAGTCACGAGACAGAACGCGGCTTGAAATGGGTGAGTGAGGTGAAAGATTGAATTAAAATGAATCAACCTCTTAACCAGAGGAACCTTTCTGTACCCGAGCTGAAGATGTCCCAGGTTGCTTGATCCGACGCTTTAATCGCCTATCCCTCCATCTCTACCATCCCGGTTCTGTTGTCTTCACCTCTAGAATCGTTGAGATTCGAACGAAATTGTAGTTCTTCCTTCTCCCGGGGGAGTGCCGATTATGGTGTGTAATGATTGAGGATTTTTATAAGCACCCTCTCTCTCTCTCTCTCTCTCTCTCTCTCTCTCTCGTTCTCTTACGCTTTGTTCCAATCCATCCCATTGCAGAACGATCGCGATAGGGAAATTACAGTCATTCAACCGACCATCTCCAGGAGTCATTCCTTCCCTGGGTCATAGCGAGAGCATACAGTTCCAGAAGAATAAACAACGACCGAGGTGAACTATGCTCAATTACAATTCATTTCTTCGATGTTGTACATGAATTTCTACCGGATGTATGATAATCGTCGCCAAAAAGAGAACAGAGTTTTGCACGACGTCTTCGCCTGTGTGTTTTATTTTGCAAACTCCCATAACATACCTTATGTCAATATTTGCCATAGTCCCCCATGATAAGCATGATAAATAAATGGTCCGGGTGCGCAAAAGAAGTCAAACAAGGAAAGCGAACCAAAGGAGGAACGTGTTGAGTTCTCTGATCCGCTGTGTGACCGCGCACAAGTACAGGCGTCAACGCGTCAATCGCTTGCAGTATCGAACGGAGACGGTTCCGTTGAGGTTGACGGAAAAGTTGTGACTGGTTTTTGCAGAACTTAAACAATAACAATAATTAATTAGACTTGACTTCTATTTTGGCAAAGAATATGCCCCTGATATGATTCGACAAGGAGCAGAAAAGAAGGTAGTCTTAGGAGCACTTAAGAGATAGTCGATACTAGAGGATTGTTCCTGACGTTCTGGTCACAATCGGTGGATCCAGTTTAAGCATGTTGATGAGCTCGAAGACTTCTAATATTTCGCATCCCTTATTTAGCTATTAAGGACTTTTCCCACCTGCAATTCCTTCTCAAGATACTTCAAAATATGCAGATTGCATATAGGAATCAAGCCTGACCTGTATCGTGATCAGACTCACTTATCAATTGATGCAATCCCTGAAGGTACTGAGCTTATCTGATAGTAGTCCTTCACAATTGATAATTTAAGCTCTTGAAAAGTATCCTTTTCCTAAATCTCAAAAGATTTAGAACATAAAGACATTCAGTAGACAAACAACGACAACACTTGTCCGACAACCTAACAACTTATTGGAAAGAAGCATTCTCCCTTCTACCGAACGGGCACATCAAGCTTCTCAATGTGAGGAATCAGTCAGAAAAGCCCGGCATGAGTCCCGGGGCCGAAGTCGTGAAAGAAAGCGCTCATCATCGGCGTTAACTGCAACCCTTAGCCAACCAGACGGACAACAACGCGATCCACATGCATACAAACACACACACACACACACACCAGCACGTTCATTTTAAGCCAAACACATGGATTTACACCAGCAAACAGTTCCTTGCCACCACACACCTTATCTCCTTCTCCGGTGGGCCAACGCAGCTGGATGGACGAGCGCGGATTATTGGTTTTACTAATTCATTAGCGTGATGAAATTGAAAAATGATTCCCGTAACCAGATCTCCTCCTTCGTGTGAGCGCGCACCCGAGTCACTGACCAAACGGGGGGGCTGCCTTTCCCTGCTCCGTGTTCCAGTTAACTTACAAACTTCGGCACGCTTCCACACCTCCGCTTCGCGTCTAATACGTGTCTGTGTGCGAGCGCGCAAAAGAAGGCACCCAAATGATCGAGAACTCCGCCAAGATACCGCCCGTTTGGAGAGCCTTTTTTTATTGATGAAGTTTCATTACAACGGCATTGAGCGCATGCAGGGGAGTTTGAAGCTTCCAAACAGACACGAACTCCCCCATTAACGGTTCACACCTCTCCCGTGGCCGTACGCCTTCACGCCCTCCGCGGAGTTCAGCCACAGCTATTCCAAAGGGTAATTAGAATGCAAGACGAGATCGACCACCTTCAAGGTAACATGAATCTGACGTTAAATCCGTCAGTAACGTGTTTTTTTTTCCTTTCTCCTTTGCCTCTCTTGGGTTTCTGTCGGTGTGTGAAGTTTTAGAAATTCTCCAACGCGGCTTCGTTTCTTCGGCTTTTTTCGGCCTCACCTAAACGGCCACTTTGTATCCGTGTTTTGCTGGACATTCTAGAGTGTCATTTATCTATTTGGAGTTTGGAGTCAATAGAAGAGACGCAACGCTGTCACACCATGTTTAAAATTAGCATGAAACACCAAAAGGCCGTCGTTTCACAAACGCCAGCAATGGCATGCAGAAAACAATTTGAATATTCTATGTCCGACAGTCGATTTAGTTTGTCGGCAAACTTGTTTTTGCGCCGCTTTGTTTCAATTGTCACCGCAAAACTAATGATCTCGTCGACTTCAAAAAGGAGAGAAGCTTTGCGCGGACCAGGAATATAGCTAGACTTTGAAAGGAAGCAATTAAGCAAAAAAAAAGACAGTTTCCACACAGCCGGCACAAGCGGCAAAGGGATGTCAATTGCGCAGACTCTTACGGTGTGCTTTGCATCTTGGTTGTCGTCTTGCTGTAGTTGCCCCGCTGATGACGCCAAAATCTTTTCACTGCCAAAATGCAACAGAGAAAAAAAAGAGAATCCTAAGTTCCTTGGCCCTGCCTTGCCACTGTGTGTGCGTGTGTTTGTGACGTGGGAGTATGTAACATTGTAAATTTAACTCTAGCGACAATTACACCACAGACTTTAAAGATGCTAGACAACTCAACGAAAAAGGACTTTAAATCGATTTTACAACTAGAATGTAACCTTGTCCGATTTGAGGAAAACTACCGAATATTAGAGTATTTATAAGTAAAGAATGTGTAGAATATTTTAGATATAGAATAAATATTATTAAACTAGCAATACACAACTGACAACTAGCTCCTTGTTTAGAGTTGTCTCAGATACAAAGAGAAAACAGACCGAAATTCGATCATTTAAACGTGTCAGTTAAAGGTGAATAAAATAAAAGTAGATTGGGGCGTTCGGTGTCATTCTCATGACATGACCAGCCCATCGGAGCCAATCTAGCAGTGTCCTTCCGCACACACGGAGCCAAAAATCCCTTCTGAACGTCTTCCTCTCGAACACAGCTAAGAGGGTTTTGTCAGTTTTGGACAGAGTCCATGTCTCAGAGACGTGTGTGAGTACTGGCACTATGAAGGTTCTATACAGTCCCAGCTTCGTCCGACGCGACAGGTATTTTGAGTGGAGAAGTTTCCTCAGGCTGTAATAGTATAATAGGTTGGCAATTAATATTTCTTGTTCGATTATCGCTTATTTTATGACAGCCGTTAGAATGAAAATCAGGCTATCGAAGATTGTTTATGTCATGAGGATGGCTCCGGACGATATTGCCATTAAAGCCATTTTATATCGATTACATCGACAGAAGAGGTGTGATAGGCCCAAGTTTAGATGCATTGATATAGTTGAAGCGTCCGTCAGAAAGGCCTGGATATTGGATTGACAGACGACGACGCTAGATAGTGAACGGTATCGAGAGGAAGCAGACTAAGCTCAAGTATGATAAGTAAGCTTGTTGTTAACACAGCGAAAAAGGACCGAGATTCAATAAGCCTTCTAACAGTTCAATAGACGTTACCTAGCGTTATATTCATGTTGTCAACGTATTCTTTCCGCTTAGTTTAAGGAGTTTTTGCATTGTTTTTGTAATTGTATATTGCTTCAAATATTTTAGGGCAATGTTAGGGTATTATGTGCCAACTAAACTATTTCCTTGCTCCCTCTATCATGTCCACCTGTCTTTAAGTTCCATGAAGTTCCTACCGTTGTTGCTAACGGAAACACCAGCACACATCCCATAGAAGAGAAGCAACCAATTCATGTCGGAAATGCTTGAGCTTTTCACTTTACATCTCTCAATCTCAATCCCCCAGTTTTTTTTCGCCAATGTCAAACGCTTCAAGGCGTATAGTTAATACTTATCGTCAGGGTTTCCTCCTGCATAACAGCCAACCCGACATGGATGTGTGTGTATGTGTTTGAATTTGACTGTGAATACACTAATATCCCACTCGCCACACC
The DNA here is from genome assembly GCA_002091835.1 of Anopheles maculatus. Taxonomy (NCBI): domain Eukaryota; kingdom Metazoa; phylum Arthropoda; class Insecta; order Diptera; family Culicidae; genus Anopheles; species Anopheles maculatus. The sequence continues at coordinate 266,010 of KZ061847.1, forward strand.
ACCTTTGCTGTTCCCAACGACGGGGAGTGGAAAATCTTATTTTCCCTAGCAGGTTTTCGCTCTTTCACTGTCCTTTTCCATCTGCAGGAGAGAAAAGCGTCTCGCCCGTTGGCCGTCACACGGAAACTTTCAAGTATTTCGTATCCAATTTAAATTTACTTTCGCTCTCTTCTATCCTTCCTCGTGCGCCAGGTTTGCGTCGCACACAACGCAGCAACATCCTTTCTGCGTTTGGGTTTTCTTTCACTCCCTCGTTTTCCCGCACCCCTTCGTTTTTCACCCTCTCAAATGAGCCAATCTTATTACCGATACGAACCCTCCGCCAGTGCAACACATACCGTGTGCAGAAGAGAAGAAAATAAAAAGGAGAGACAAAAAAAACTTTGAAAACTCAACATCTACATACAGTGTGCGCTGTGTGCGCCACGCGCGAAAGGACATCGTCCTTTTTCCTGCTGCTCGTTAGCGTATCGAAACCTTCCCCCCCACGGAATTAGGTGGGCAATGTGGGTGGCGTTGGGAAGGCGGGAGAAAGAACATGGGAAGGGTAACGTCGTCTTCGTTTTGCCGTGAGCTAGAGGGGTTTTTTTTCTCTCCTTCTAAGCTTTTCCTTTTCATTTCTTCCTTGTTGATGCTGGCGAAGGCCAATAAATTCAACGCGCGCGCTGCTTCTCGCCGAATGATAAGGGATAACATTTTTTGCGAGTTTTCCAGTGTTTTTTTTGCTTGCCGTTGCTACCGAACTGAAGAGTAGTCGGAGTGAGGGAAGAAGGTGTAAGAAGAAATCAAACATACTTTCTTGAATTTCCATCAAAGCAAGCTGTAGCACAAGGAGCAATCTCCGTGATGGAGGAAAAACGGGAAAATCCCCCCATACAAACACACACACACATACATAGTTCGACCGGCATGTGGAGGGAAATGTAAGATTTTCTTCTCAAACAGCCCACACGCGTTGCGTTATCCACCACCCCCGCCGCACACCAATGATTTATTTCCATTTTTTATCAAAATTTGTTTTTCCTAACACACACATGTGTGGTGATTTTTTTTTTTTGTATGTGTAGTACGGATCGATTTTAGGACTTCTAACTGTGTGTTATGCAAAAGTATTAAAACGATATAACTAACACGTACGCAACGTAAAACCACGCTGCTCCCTGCTGCTGTGTGTGGCCTCCTTTACACCATTTGCTACTTTAGGGAGTTTTTCTTTTTACATTTGAGAAAGAAGATGAAGAAAGGAAATCAAAAATACACGTTTGCGCATGTTTTACGTGTGGATGGATTTTTTTCCGGGCCAATGGCGCGACATTTTAATCGCTAAACAGTTAACAAGCATTAGTTGTTATACTTTTAGTTGTAAAACTATTTTTGGAAAGTTATTTAGCAACCAAAATAAAATTATACATTTATACAATTAGTATACATGTTTGAAAGTCCACCATTTTGAGTACAAACGCTTCTAAAACTACTAAAACCATCACAACGTAAAGCCGCTCGCTAATCAAGGGTGCCGTGACCAGGATCACATGCTCTCGATCGTCCCTGTAATGTGATTTTGAATCTCAAGAAACTAGGAAGTATACAGGAGTACGCCAAACAGTTGGCACAGGGTCAGAAAATGGTTGCTCCTAAAAGATATAGAAGTAAAAAAGTGTTTGCCGAGACTGACAAGGACAAGGACATCAAGGACAAGCAGAAGAAGATACTACTATTAGAAAACGTTTTTTTCTAACGAAGTAGTCGACATGAGTTTCACAAACTTAACATTACAAGATATAGAATGGCACGGTATACCGGGTTATTTACGTCCGCCAAAGCAATGGACACGATAGCGGCGCCGGTCTCCACACGGCAGGACCGATTCCCATCCGGACCGCCTCCCCGTACGCAGAACTGACTATCCAGCTACGGGTAAAACTAAGTCACAGAAAGCTAGTAATAGTAGGCCAAGACCTCACGAGGTTGTAGTGACAAAGAAAAAGAGAAGAAAGCAAGGAGGATATTGATATTATTCATAACAAACGCAGAAATAAACAAAGTACATAAAAGTAGCTTAATTCTCCAAATATCTGAGCTTGGATATTCAGGGAAATCTGATTCCGTTCGAGGATGGATGGAGGTGATATGGCTAAATTGAGAGGAAGGACAATTGTCCGTCCCGTTCCTCGCAGAAGTCCGTTCATCCAGAATATTCTTATAATGTTGAGATACTCAGTACAAAGTTTCTGCTGAAAGTTGTCCGTAACATCAAGAGACATACATGATCTACTCCAAAGATTTCGTAATGAAAATGGAGGAACAACCGAGCGTCGAACCTGTTATCAATTTTACGCTTATGTCCTGGCTATAAACTTTGAAGACAAACAAGCTTGGAAGAGCTTCGGGATATTAAACTGAACCTTACGGCATGGTATCGTCCTCTATCGTATCAACGGTCGGATAGAAATAAACAACTGTTGCGCATACCTTAGACTCATTTTAATTTCCAAAATTATCACTCCAAGATAAATATCTTTAAGACCATGTGACCTAGTGTCCAACTGATGCACTTTTCCGAACTTTAATTGCAAATAAAAGGACGGAAACAGTCAAGCAAGCAATAAATGTTTTGCGTTTGCAAGAGGATCGCCTATACGCTTGCTCATAACAGTCCAGCAGTTAATGACTGAAACGCTACTTTCCGAACCTGCTTTCAAGAGGTGCGAGAGCATCGAACGGTTCGAAAAGCCCACCGTTTCGCTTCGGTAGCGCATCTGTCGCCTTCCGGAGGCCACCGTACAACATCCTCCCACATTTTTCAATTCCTTGTCCTGCAGTCTCGAAACTGTTACTCCGTTTAGCTGCTGCTATCCCTTGAACCTCGTTCTCGTGAGCAAATAATCAATTAGTCGACCGTCACCACACAGTTCTTTATCCTTTTTCTTACACACACGCACACGCACGCTGCTCGAAATTCTTCCCAGATGTAGGAGAGAAAGAAGAACACCAACACGACGCGTTTGGACGGAGGCAACGGGAACTCCGATAAAACGTGGGTTTGGGAGAGAGGCAGCAGACTTCGAAGTCCCGATGACAACGGGCAGGTCATAAATTATATTTCATTTCGCTTTGTTACAAACAGTGCCTACCGACCTACCTACGCCGCCGCAACTCCGTCCATCGACCACCACCACCAAACTGGTCCTTATGGAACCGTGTCAACAAAACACGATTATGGAATGGTATAAACCCTCATATCGAAACCCAAACCAGAAAAAAACAAATGGAGAAGTAAGGTGGAAGAAGGAAGAGAGAGCCCCCGCGATACAACCCGAAAGGGATATCGACAAATCAACAAAAAGTGGAAATAATAAAAAAATGCGCCTGGTAAGATAGGTTAAAACAGCAAAATCGAACTCCTCCAAAAACTAACTGGCGAGGAGAACAGGGAAGGAAAGTGAAGAAGATAACGAGAAGAAAAAAAAACAACAGCAAACGAAAAATTGTTTCGAAAATGCAAGTGTCGGAAGGTAGCGGCAAACATATCCTGACAGATGGAACCCAATACGGCCGAACAGGAACGAACTAGACGAAAGAGAAACGTGGAAAGTAGGCAAAAGGAAATAGACCAAAAACCCTTGAGAAAGAGGAAAGAAAATCGAGCAAAAAAGGTCGAATCGAAAAAGGTAAAGCAGGAAAGAAGCGAAAAAAATGCTACAATTCTACAAACGCATACATCCAAAAGCCAAAAACCCGTAAAACGACCGATAAAACAAGCAAAATCGTAAGGGTATGGTGGCGTTGTTGGATGGTTGGTTATCCCTTTTGCTACGTCTTCGATCCTTAGTGTGCAAGGATTTTGGCCACCGATGGCCTGGCCTCGGCCTCGGCGATATCTGTGACCATGTGGGCATAAGGCTAGCAGCAGGACAGCCGGAGTTCCTTATTTTTTATGGTTTGTTGGGTTTCGACCCTTAACGAGGTGCCAGAGCGATAGCGTGAGCGGGGTTTTGTTTACTTTCGAACTGTCAACCACTACTACCACACGCACGCACTATCTCTAACCGCAACAGGAACTACACGCCACGCCATCGCCTTCGTGACGATAGGGGGAAGGAGCATAAAAATAAATTTATAGCACCTTCTCCGCACGGCATCACGAGACGAGGTTCAGCGCAACTTCCTCGACCGGTGTATGTGGGAAGAAGCGTTCGGAATTATTTATGTTGCATTTGTGAGTCGAGAAAAGGAGGAGGGAATTCTAATATATTCGCCCCCAGTAGCAGTGGCAGTACGCGATGATTTCTTACCTTTTTCCTTTTTGGCGAACGAACGCGGGAGGATCAGCTAGAGAAAGTGAAGGATTTTTATCCAGTTCCGGATCCGGGGATGCTCCGCTGGCTCTGTCGTGTGTGTATTCGGTGTGCGTGAATCACAATTTCGTTTCCATCTCTTCTAATGACTCAATTTTGTTTTTTTGATTACCCAAAAACGTAGCTGGAAATGGAAAATAAAAAAAAACAGCGTAAAATTAAATTTTTATTAAATCTCGTCCACATGAGTTAAGTTATCCCCAATATTTTCTTTAGTTGTCAGCCGATAACGTTGTCAGTAGGATTTCGGAGTTAAAAATGTAAACAAATGTCTCTTTTAAATACATTGATCTATTTCTTAAGAACTTAAGAACACACTGATGATAGCTTTGGGAAGTGTCTTTAATTATAACACGATCTGTTCACGGCAAGCGATCTACTTAAACTCATTCTTTATAGTAGAATACTATGCCTTTGCTTCTAATTTGTGACGATCGAACCGTATTCATTCTAGTCTACTACTCTACGAGTCTACTTCGTCTATAATAACTAACTAACCTGGGACAAAAATGATTCTTCTAAATAATACACTAACTAAAAGCTTACTATATTAACCATCTCATAACAATAAAACAGTTTGAATATTTCAGCAAGACTGCCGACCCAAATAGTTGTCAAAACCACCAAAAAAACGATGCGAAAAGCTCTTGTGTGGACATTCATCTCCATTAACTAAATACATCCTAGCAACCGCATAGCAACACAATAGAGTAAGTACTACATCAACTGTCAAATCGTTTTAAAATGGCGTCCCCTTCTCCCGTTTCTCGTTTGTGATAATTGTTTTTATGATTTAACAACAAGCACAGGAAAATAGTTCACCACCGCTCACCGTGCCTGCACCATCATAATATTCATAATCCTACTACACCAAGTGTGAAATAACACTTATGCCTCTGGCTTTCACTGTCCCTCACTGCTTCTGCTGCTGTTGTAAGGTTTTCGTCCACTGCCCAACAACAACCGAACAGAACTAAACGGATGTTGTTCATTAACTGATCAAATTATGATAATTAACACTCGTTCTCGCTCTTGCTGTACCACGGTCGTGCCTGTTGGCGTACTGCACGACATCCAAGCGACTGTTGATGTTAATTAAAGATTATACGTCTTGTGAAGTGATTTCATTTCGAACCTTTCGAACAAACGGCACAAATATGCTGGAGGCAACAATGAGCCGCACAGCGTACATACACGGTTAATGCTATTTTCCAGTTTTTTCCCCCTCGAGAGTAGGGAAAACTCTACATGCACTTGAAGGGTGTGGCACGTTCCGCGTGTATGTGCTGCTGTACCAGCATTAAATTTTTGGGGGGGCGAGAAGAACCTGAGAGCCCATCATCGTCATTTACGGTGCTCACTCACAACAGTTGCTCGTCTCCCGGATATATGGTAATTGTTTTGGAGCGGTGTGGGCCGCCACTAGTCGAACTGGTCACGCGGGAACTTACACACATTTATGTTGGTTTCCTGGTTGGGTGATTTGATTTTTTTCCTACAACGAAAAATGGAACATTATTTTTGTGTGCTACACTTTGTTCTACTTTACGGTCACACCGTAACCGAAAATAGATTCTTTCAGCTGGCAACAACAGCTGCCAATAAATGGCACGAAACCAAGCTTTTATTCGTATTCGTGTTTGACACCTTTACCCTTTTTTCTTATCGTCGGTGGAATAATTTTTGCAAATTGGTTGCTAATTTATGACCAACGTTAGCTTGTACTCCGTTTTGCGATATAAAAGGGGTTACCAATCTCAAGTAACATCAGTGCCGCAGGTCTCACGGAACAAGACATCTGTTTCCTTCACCTGGATGGTAATGAAATTTGGGATCAGCTTTCCTGCTTCCCAGAGAGAGACATGTACCTATAATTAAAGGTTAGATCGGAAAGAACCCATTTAAAGCTATAAAACTAAAGGTTTGTTTACATTAAAGTACAATTTATTGCTTCCTAACTGGAATAAATAAGCCTTCAAGCCTATCCCAAGGGTGCTACAAGAAGTAATTTACGCGGAACAAAAGCGTAGTTGACATTAGTATTGGTTTCTCATCATAAAATCTAACTAACATCAGTCAAGATACCGTTGGAGCCAAAGTGGGTATAGGAACCAGGTGGGCTTATGCCTAACGATTTGACAACTGCGCATGGAAAAATGAAATAAATTTGGACAGTTACGGGTTCGATCGTTTGTCAATGTGTGCGTGCTTCATCTGGTTGTGCTGCCCGGAGTAAAGTGTAAATACGCGTGTGTGTGTTTGAAAATACGCGTATCTGAATCGAACCCGTAACTGTCAAACGTAAATTCCGCAGCAAACCTATGAGCCCACCTAGTTCCTATACCCACTTTGCGTTGGAGCATAATTTTTACACTATGATTGACGTTTGACAGCACAGACAGTCCCTCTGGCGGTGACGGGTGACATCCAAACCGATCTAGAAAAACATGACTGTCTCCCGCTTTTTGGTCGCTTGCAACGTGGGAGACGATGCCTCAGTTCTGCATAATAAATGTCGTGCCGCTCTCCTCGGTTCCCTTAGCAGACCGATTTTCTGCATGCACCACAAATCAACAACAAAAAATGCCTCGCACCGCACAGCCTGTCACACACAACCGCACCGTCGTCGTCATGCACCGATGGAAAGTCGTCGCGCTTCTCGTCTTCTGCGGTTTGTTTTATGATTTAAAAACAATCGTAATTGTCATTTTATCGTCGCCTACCTGCTGGAACGAGGCAAAGCGAAGTTCCAGTAAAGGCATCATCATCATCATCGTGTCTGTTCCTTCTCTTTGCCACAAACAAAAAAACATTAAATCGAAACCGCTTTTTGCTTCGAAACCGGGCCGGGCAATGATTTTGATTGTTTCACTAAATTACACAACAATGTACGCAAGCAAGATTGTCTCCCTATGGCATGCAAAAGAGCCGGGAAAGGGGGAAGAACACGGGGGACAATTATGCACTCTCCTAGCCACCCTTCTTTGGTTTCCTCGTCTCTAATACTCGTTTGCTGTCTTGGTTAAATAATTGCTAGCGTAACAAAGCTTATTCTACCTACGAATGTCATCAAATCGTGCGTGCGTAGTAGCGAGACAGAAAATTAACGGACCCGTGTAGTTGAAGGAATGAGATGTGCATTGCTAGGTTCACGGTTCACATGCACAACACATGACCGAGTACAAAATCACCGTTCCCAGCCATGTGTGGCATCTTATTAATGCATTTTTGTACAACTTTTTTTTATACATAACTTCTTGAAGCATAGTCTGCTTGAATATCTAGAGCCTGATCTTTAACTGATCTTCATTGCGAATGTGTTCTTCAAATTCCTATGACCTATCTCTAACAACGATAATGTTCCGATTGCTACAGTCCCTTCTTCTGGTAGAATCAAATACTCCACTTGGCGAGAAGTTAGCTATGTCAACTTCACACCAAGCTTTTCCAGATGCAGGACAACTACCAACTTTTTCGTCAGCACATGCACACCAATCGTATGCCTTTCCCGGTTCATCCACAGCTCAGTCTAAAATCACCATACTTTCCTCCGCCAGTAGAACCATATGGTACCGGTCCTCCTGTGGCTTTATGTCCACCTTTTCGACTCGATCGTATCATCCTTTATATGCCGGAAGTGTCGACTAGTAATTCTGGCCATACATCTCGTATTTGTGTCAAAGATTTATGCCTCCTTGCTTGCTTTCTCCATCGTTGTTACTTCGTATTCTTCCATAGACACCTACAACGCGTTGCCCGGATCGATCTCGGTGAGAATCACATGGTTTCCAGACCCTCGTAATGCCTGTGCAGAATCTTAGTCCACATTATTTCCGTACAGATTAATCGCGGGCATACGGAGACGACCTTCACAGAACATCCTGTACAAATTATGCACACGTTACCACATTTAACTCCCTCATGACTCTCAACAGTTCCAGATTCGCTATCATCCAGAATCATGTTCAACGGTGTTCCATTCGGAAAAAAATGGCATCTGTCTAATGCACCACATATAATCCTCGTCCGTTTCGCCCATCGAAGCGTATAGGGCATGAGCATGGGCGCCGGACGCATAGTCCTGCATACTGAAGATGTTGCAGTTACTCCTCGGCACCTAGCTCAAGTCGCATTTCGATCAACACTGCGGTCTGGAAGGTCTTACGAAGGCAGTTAGCAATATAGGTACCTTGTAAAATCTTCAAAAGACCAGATTTTTTGCAAGTGATTTTCATACTTGACTTTTTGACATTTTCAAACAATTCAGCGCTATTCTTGTCTTCAAACGTATCGGGAACGTTCTCAAATCATTTCAAAACGATGATATATTCATTTTCTAAGTAAATTTGGCGATATTCGTGCTTGCGTTCTTGTGCTGCGTTTATCTTAAACATGGACTAGTGTTTATTGATGGAAATGCAGTTCATGGTATAGAATTTCGAGTTAGTCCCACCAGGTAACCTTTTCTCGTAACCCCCCACTCGAAATCTTGGAGACTTTGCATATGTCAAGAAAAACAGACATGACTGATCAAGATCTCCTGGAAATGTAATGTCAAAACGGAAGCAGAACTTCTTCCAAAACACATTTCCACCTGTGCAACAAAATGCTATATATTTTCGTCAACGTGCAACTGACTTTCAAATTTGAGCAAATAACTGAGTACCCGGTTGCCAATAGCGACGCGAGAACGCTTCCGAGGAACGTTTGAATTCAAGAATCGTTCTGACCATCATTCGAACACTCCCTCGTTCGCCTGTACTCCACGATCAATCTTTCTTCTCCTTTCATACCATATTCCAATGATTGCTGCGAGCATAAAATATTCATTTTAAAACCGATTCCCCTTCCCGTTCCTCACATCTCGCCCCATACTAACGATGTCATCCTGTTCAGCAGCTAAATTCAGCTCAACATTTCCCACCCACCCAACGAAAAGAAAAAAAAAATCTACATTTTATTCGTATTTTCAAATCACCGTGAAGGTGTGGAGAACTAATTTAAATTAAAATATCCAGTCAATAAACCTCCCGCCCCGGGGCCCACACCACACCAACACAATCTACCCAAACGCATCTCACGGAACCGAGCGCGCGCGCGTCCCCGGCTTGTGCGCTGCCTTTCCCGCTTTACGCTGGAGAGAAGCACAAGCATTTTATCTCACTAGTAGGGGGAGTTAGTGTGTGCTGTCGGGAAATGGGTAAAACTTTTTAACGATACATACATTTACAAAACAAAAAAAAAACGCCAGAACGGAATAAGCGCGCAAAGAAATCTTCGAAATGAATAAATTGACGAGAAAACGCAAGGGGGTGAGGAACGAAGAACTCGTGAGGGCCTGTGAATGAAGGACGGACGGGTGGTGTAAAACCAGGTGGATGGGAGGGGGGAGGAAGATTGTGGGTGGCGGTAGAGGAGAGGATTCCGATGAGACAACAATCGAAAAATATCCGTTTACGTTTACGAAGGAACACACACGCATGGACGCATTATCATGCGGGGGTGGTGATGGGGGATGAGGGAGGATGTTGGAAGAATCATCGGGGTGAAAGAAAGAATAACATTAAAATATAAGGTACCGAAGAAAGAACAACAACACAAAAAACACAGCACCAGGCACCATCTTCCCTTTCACACACACACACGTACGGATGGAAGATCTCTAAATTGTCTCTTTTTCCGTTTTTGTCTTGTTTCCATGTGTCCTTTCTCACTCACAGCGCTGAACTGTGCGTTGTTTCTTTCTCTCTCACGCTTGCTTTCTCACTCTGTCGCTCTCTCGCTTTCTCGCCCTTTTTTTGTAAAGCAAAACCTTTCGCTTCTCAATCAGTAACGATGTATTTTCTCGATATTGTCAATCAATACACCCTTTTCCGCTATCGAGACACCACCTGCCCGGCTGCCACCCTCTCTATCTACTTCCACTGTTTGCATACACCGCCACCACCACCTTCTCTTCTCATCTTTTACATGACGGCTTTTCTCGTTCTCTTTCTCACTTTCGCAACACAAACACTTTCCATACTGGACCGGGTTTTATCCGATTTTTTAATGCTTTTTTTTAAATATGAGAGGCAAAAATGTATATTAAAAGTTACAATCCTCACACCAAAATTAATACACACACAGAAACGTCTTTCGAACGACTATTGATTCTCAATTCTATCTTCTTTCGTCCTGCGGTGGCCTTCCTGATATGCAAACTTTGCCCAGAAGAAGCACACACACGCACACATATTTTCACCGGCTGCGATCGCGAAATATGGGCCCGACGCGGACTTCCCTTTTATTTAATTTCACTCCTTTTACTTCCCAGCCGCACACACACACATACCCTACGGAAAGCCTTCCCGTTCCCCTGGGCAACGGACCGTGTACGCGTACGTCACACATCGTAGCTTCCTATGTTTTTCGCGAAATCGCGCACACACCATCAAAACGGGAAAATGAGAAGCAAAACGATCGACACAGCAAACCCCTTTTTTTTGGGCACATATTAGCAGCAGCGAAGAGCAAAGAACAACAATAACAAAAAGACGGCGACATCCTCATATATCGTCCTGTCGTTTCCGTTTCCCAAAAACGCCCAGGAAAAAGGGTGACAGGACCCGCAAACAAAAGTAACCGAAAAAAAAAACGCACACACAAGCACCGAAGATGTCGGAATCGAAGACGATTTATGTTTCTCGTTCGCTCTCTCGCTCACTCATTTTCGCACCACACACGCACACACCTTTGCTGGTAGTGTGAGATGATGATGATGATGATTTGCACACACCAACCAAACACACACGTTCGCGAAACCGGGATAAAAAGAACCGTTCTTACCGGCGACGATGGCATTCAACGTACACACACACGCGCGCGCACTCTATTTGCATGCTTGCATGAGTGTGTGAGTGTGCGAATAGCATGCATTTTCGAGGCAGCGAAAAAGAAAGAAAGCTGTGCCGTTTCTTTGACAACGCGCGTTTTACGATTTTTTTTTTGCGATAAAGAAAATGAAATGGGTTTCCAATGGCCTTTTTAAATAGAAAATATTGCTTTGAATTTTTGTGTAATAATTTTTTTATGTTTCATTGTTCATTCCATTTTTTCGTTTTGCATTGCACTTTACACTGCTATCCACACACACGCACACATGCACATGTGCATCATATACGCACTCAAAAACGATATTTCTCGACTTGTTCGCACTTGCACTCCAGAACGAAAACACCATCAGAAAAAAAAACGCACACAGCACCGATGCAAGTAACGACAGAGCGAGACACCAGTATGCGCCCGGTTTATGCGACGCGCGTGACAGAGAACCACCCCCCGTATGCAACGTGCGCGAGTGAGCGAGATGACGGTCCGCCACAATATCGCGAAACGACGCGCGAATCGAACGAAGCTGACCGAACTGGAATCTCTTCTTCTCGGGACTCTGGGGTTTTTTTCTTCCTTTTACGCATCCACCGAGCTGTCGCGCTTCAAGAAAAGCTTCAATGGAAAATGGAAACACAACGGTAAGGAATTTTATCCTCTCACCCATCCTCTGTTCGGAAGGGCAGCAAAGGAAGCAAGAGGACGGAAGAAAAGGGAAAGGACTTGAATATTAATCCCCCCCCGCGTTTATATTGCTGCCATTTTTGTTTCAGGATGTTTTTTTTTTTTTGTTCTCTCGAACGCTGCTGGCTTTAATCATATTCACCTTGATTTTTGATTCTGCACAACACCCGTGCACACACACACACAGCTACACGCACTCGCGCTCAAGTACCACGGATTCTTTGCATCACGTTTTCTCACACACCGGAACGGCGAAAGGATCACGCACGCACGAACGCACTAGCAGAGCTGTCTGGGGGCTGCTGTATTCTACGAATCTTTACACACCTTCTTTTTATCCAATCTCACCACATCACCATCATCACTGTGAGAACGTTGAACGGGTGTTAATTTGCTGCTGCTTCTTCTCATCCAGAGCCTGCCTTGTTGATGTTCACTGGGCCGAATTTGTCGTGCGACGGTGGCAGCAGCAGCAGCTCCATCCAATTTGGATAATTTACCCCGTTTTAGATATTTAACAACACAACCACCACACACCCTTTGGATATGTGGGGGGGTGGGGGGGAGAGGGATTGATTGATGCTGCCGCTGCACACACACACTCACACACGCACACGCACAAAGTATGATCACGCCGTGTGATTCCTGTGCGCTGTTTTTTGCATATACACAAACTATTCAAACACAGGAGTTAAGAAAACTGGGGGAAAAAGGATTCACTTTTAAACAGTAATTTGCAGAGCTGCAAATCTGACGGGGGGAGGGAAATTGTTGTTGGGAAACTGTGCACAGAAGCAAATCACACACTGTAAATAGTGGCAACTGTACGCGAGCGACGACGGACGCACATCCGCACGCTTCGAGGGCCTTTTTTGTTTTGATGTTTTTTCTCTTCTCGCCACGGTCGTCTGTGGCATTTTGATTGGCGGCTCTCGCGCTCTCTGGTCGAGCGGCTTCGCTCTCTCGCGTTTTGCCATTGCACGCACACCACTGTTGCTGGTTTTGTGTAGGAAAGAAGAATGCACACATCTACCACCAGCGCCTGTTTGTTACATTGGGGAGTGTGCAGACTACTCTGCATGGAATGGACAGACTAGCAACGGAATATTACAAATAATTTGTGTGAAAATTATTAAATTTGTTGATAAAATGAATGAGTTTCATTGGAAATACTTTTGTACAAATGTGTTAACTAAGTTGAAGACTTTAAATCTAATATGTGAATAAAATTACAAGTGTACAGGTGGAATTCAACGACTTAAGTGTAATAACATTTCAAAACAAACAAGACATATAGCCATCACGTTGCGTGGTGTTCGAACTTCGATATTTTGAACAAATGACGATATTCAAAGGGACTTACTAGACGATGACGGTGGCAAGTTAAAGATCAATGACGAATCCTGTCCAATGGTTAAAATCATATTTCAAGGGGAAGGTTGATGGAAAACTCCTTGTGCCAGGAAGATTGGCTGTCGTCTTCTCGTTAATCTGGTGATTGGCTGGTGCTTGTAAGATGGCGCCGACTTTAGCGGGTTTGAGACTCTCCTACGTAGCAAAAGCTTAAGCAAAGGAGCACGCAAGTGGCTCAAACCATCGTGTAGAAGATTAACGAGGCTGATCAAAACTGATCAGGAGTCCTGATAGGTGTAGCAGATCGTCTCTAACTTCCCAACCTGAGAACATTTAAAGTCTCAGCCTTCACATAAGATATGAACTCTGTCCAAAGCTGCAGAATTCCCCTGTTTGGGAATTTTTGAAGAAGATTCCTATAATGTTTTTAGATGGCTGACCATGTCATGAAAATGACTCTGAACAGGACAACCTATAATCATGCCGATCATGCACATCTACAGGACTCACTGCAAGAACTAGATTCTTGGTGCAAGCGAAATGGTTTAACCCTCTGCGTCGATAAATGTGTAGCCATCACCTTTAGTCGCTCACGAGCTCCTTATTATTATAGCTATGTGCTCAACGGTCACACGCTTGAGAGAAAGAACTGTGTAAAGGACTTAGGACTGCTCATCGATTCACGATTGACATTCGATTGTCAACTAGACCATATCGTCGGGAGATGCAGTCAACTACTAGGACTAGTCATAAGCATAACGCGCGAGCTTCGAGACCCTTTGTGTAGTAAGACACTGTACTGCTCATTGATCCGATCGCTGTTGGAGTATGCCTGTATAGTGTGGTGGCCAACATCATCGAGTGCTTTGGCGCGACTCGAATCGATCCAACGTAGGGCCACTCGATTCGCACTTCGCGCATGGGTTCATCCTATTGCGTATGAAACTAGATGCTTACTTCTCGGACTACCCTCACTCGGCGACCGTTTAAAAAAGGCCAGATTAACCTTCATCACTGGACTCCTTAATGGCTTAATCGATTGCCCAACGCTCCTGTCGTCGGTACCATTGTATGTCCCTGCCAGGGCGCTCCGATCCCGCGCATTACTGGCAATCACGGAACCCCGAACTACCTTTGGTTCTCGTAATCCCCTGGTTCAGATGTTCCGATCGCTCAATGCAGCCAGCGAGGAGTTTGAGCCCGGTTTGTCAGCGGCGGATATCCTCCAAGAGCGAGCTATGAGAACGAGGCGGTGGGAGTAAATAATTGTAATTTTGTAATAATTGTAACGATATTAAGTGGGCTACTTGAAAGTCCGATAATAAATAATATATTAAACAATTAAACAATTGGACAGGACAACAAATAAAGTGTTTTTAAACTGTCCACATCGACAGAGGAGATGTGATAGACTCAAATTGAGATGAAGTAATGGCGTTGATGCGTAAGAGAGACAGAGATTTGCAGATGCTTTATTTAGTATACCATACCAAAAGAATTTAATTTAGTCTAAAACCATGTAGACAATTAGGTTTTATTTATTTAACTTCTATAGGCAGCCAATATAACAAGAAAATTTATTTCCTACACACCACGCGTTTTGTACAATGATTAAGTATAAACCATACATCAAATTCGGAAATTTGTTCAGTTCCGTCCTAGTGTAATGATGTTTTGTAATTGCGCAAATTTGATAGATGATGTGCAACGATGTCCAATCATTAATTTTAGCAAGTTTGTTGCTTTAATGTTTGTCCCCCTTATGTTTTGGAAAACATCTGACATGCAACCCGTATTCGCTCGAAAAATACACCATCATTAGTAGCATTGAACATTTGTTTCAATAACGTTTTGGTTGTTAGAAACCGAGCTGATTCTTGTGCCGTATCGTTTTGTAAGTGTTTTCGGAATAAAAGTTACGCAAAGATTGTCCGCTTTGCACAACCAACGTGAATGCGTAACGTGATACTTTTGGCTATAAACGAGAAAAAAAGGATACAGAAGTAAATATTGAAACAGCTTTGGTTAGAAATTGTCTGCAAAGCAAATGCAAGCTGTTTTTCGACGGATCTCACTCATTTTACACGGCTACAAAGGCCCAAAAACAGTAGAGCCAGCAGCAGCAGCAGCAGCCAGGGACCGGATTTTAGATTTAGAGTTTCATAATTAATGCTGCACTGAAAAGAAGGAAAGACGAGTAACATAATGAAAGATCATCAGCACGGTCTCTCCTTCCTGCTTGCTCGTTCACACCTTTCCCGGGTTGCGTGAAATGATCATTCGGTGTAAATTGTAAACCATTTCATTCACACAGTGTCCTTAAGCGAATGCTGGGGTTGTTGGGTCTTTCCTTTTATCCTCACGCACACTTTGTCTTCTCTGGTTCATCAACTTTATCCATCATCCATCATGTTTCCGTTCTGGCGAATATCCTTTCCCAACTTCGGTTTCGTTACTTTGGTTCTTTGTTTAAACAAAACAGGGAAAAAAAGAAGGAAGAAGCTTCATGTGACAAAAGATGCGCACGGACTGGTAGAAGACGATCTCGACAAGCGCGACAACGAAACGCGAAGAAGATAATCAAGAATGTGGTAAGAATGTAAGGACCACCGACTCGAAAGGACCAACTAAATGGCAACCCTAGGCAGAGGGAAAAGGGACAAGGTTTCTTGTTTTTTTTTTGTCGCATTCATTCAAAAACAAAACAATAGTGAAACAATACCGGTCTCCCTGTTTGTACAGTGGTTCAAACGAGTATTTGGACACCTTGAAACTAGTGATAATTAATTTTATTTAATATTTAAGTACAAGTGAAGCACCAATTTTACATATTTCTAGATTTTATTACGAAAATTATAGTGAAAGAATTATAATTCAAAAATTATAGAAACCACAAAGAAATTACATCTCTTGGGAGATCTAATCAAGCACTAAAAGACCGCATTTACCACTTTACTAGCAACATTTTGGGACTTTATATACTCTATTGTCAAAGGCGACCGATTTTTTATCAAATTTCCTAAATGATTTATCTGTGGAAAAATAATCTTGACTGAACCATACCTAAAATGGCCCTCAAAGTTGTTCAAAACCGAATTTTCAAATTTAACCTGTCTGGATTTGCGCTTGAGGCACTGTTTCATGTTTCAGAACGACATGAGAGTCCTTTAAATGTGGTTGTGATGCTAACCGATCGCATACTTCCCTCCTATATTTTTGCACGTACGAAATCATTTACAAACCCTGGCACTCACATGCACAAACCGGTGTCCTACCATTCGCATTGTCTCATCTGTCGAACCAGACAGAAGCAGCTAATTTGTGCCACAGTAAAAATTATTAAAAAGCTCCCTTTCGCAAACAGGAATGTCCTTCAAAACGATCCGCAAATGAATGAACAACCCCTACGAAGGGCCACGACATCAAGGGACACAAAACTAAACGAGAAACCCAGAAATGGAAAGGAAAGAGCACAAATGCTTGCGCTACGCCGAATAAAAGCATCCGCGCCGTGCAATAATTAATGGTTGTTATGGTTCATAACACATCCAGCGCCTACTGCGACTGCATATAGCTAAATGCTAGCTGTTTCCCTTGGGGACCGGAACTCGTTATAGGAGGAAGGAACAAAAAAGCGAAGCGAAGGAAAAAGGACACTCTGCACGATCGTTTCTCACCTACCGAGGGATCTGTGGTAGAAAATTTATTGATAGGAAATATTGGTTTTCTCTCGCTGATGATACGCTCCCTACCCTAGTGGTTGCTGTCGCCCGGGAACAAATCCTAACATTACGAACGAACGAAGAGGCCGTTAAAAAATAATAATAAAAAAGCGATGGTTTTTGGCTCGTGCGCGAATCGTTAAAACACAACGCCGCCGCTACACATATCCTCGCGTGTAAGGGAAGGGAAGCAAAACCTTGGTTGGGGTAAAATCTGTCTACGGCCCGTGCACTGGTGCACTTGGCAGCAGCATCACGGAAACTAACACCTCGCATACCCTAGGCTTTCTTTAGGGTTGATTTCCTTAGGCACACGGGATGATAAGATAACCCTAAGGCAGAGGAAAGAAAAGCACGTGACGATGGGTAATGTACAACTCCCTACTTTACATACACTACATCACATTAACATTAGCAGGAAGAATGTCGTCTAAAGGGACATGATCGGCATGGAAGACATTTCTTGCAGGGTTTTGAGGGTTGTTTTCTAGACATTTTCCTATAGTTTTCTGGTGGTGGGCTGGGCATGTCATTGGAGTCACACCAGACGACCCAACTCGCAGTCTTTTTATACCGTGGTGGACTCAAAATGAAGTGGAGTGATGGCGTGAAGCAGGCGCTCGGCAGTGATCGGTATCGAGAACTTCTGCCAACATCTGTGTTCTGAAGACTCCATGATATCCTGTGTGATCACCCTCACCAGAACAGTTCGGATTTTCATTCACAACAAACAAGAAAAAAGCGGCCTTTTTATATTGTTTTCATAGAATTAAAAATATAATAATAAAAAAAGTATACGAAAAACCCGCAGCACACAATGTCGCCGCTGGTTTTTCATAAAAGTGTGTCGGAAAAGGAAAGGGTAAATATAAAATAAGAGAAACAACTAAATTCTGATAACGCTGATCTAACACCACTTTCCCAGGTTTTTACTTTACAGGGATTGTGTCCCGTTTTCAAACTCAAATTACGTACGTTTGTGTGTTTGTGTGTTACTAATATACGCTCTTTCGATCGATTATATCATCGGTTAACAATCATTTACTGCTACTAGGTTACGTGTTTCGGCTGCGTTCGCTTAAACTCGCTTAATCTAATAAGATAAGAATCACTTGTGGCTCAACATGGTGTTGTGCTTTGCTTTTTTTTTTCTCTCTCTTGCGTTGCGTATGTGTGTGTGTGTAAGTAAAAATATTCAAACATTACAAATCTTTTGCGCCCTACAACAACATCATCTCTCCTGCAACCTAAATGCTAATGGCACGTTTTCTATTTTACATGAACAGCAGCAGCAGCAGTAACAGCGAAGGCGCCTGAATGTATGCATGCTGTGCGCGCACGGGTTTTCCATCCGTTTCCAAAATGTGTCACACATGCTTTCTCTCTGCCCCTACACTACGCGGTTTTTTTTCGGCAAAACGTAAGGGCAACAACCGCGCAAGGATTTTTTGGGCCAATTTTTTTACATTTTAAAATGTGAACCCTTGCTTGCGAATTTCTAGTTTGCACACCTCTTTGCCGGAGGGTGCGTACGCCGTGTGTGTGTGTGTTGTGCCCTGTCTGCTCTGCTCTGATAAACGACCCCTTTTTTAAGCGCTGTTTTTTTTTTGTCCAACAATCTTATCCTTTCTATCCCTAATTTTTTTTGCAGAAAAATCGACGCTTCTTTTGGGGGTGAAAACTGCAAAATAATCACATCACACAGAGTGAAAAGGCCAGTGTTAGGATTGTCCTCCCGTATAAATTAGTTCTCCAGTTGCAGTATCTGCCGTTTGTGAGCGTAGTTGTTCCCATGCATCGTGTACTGTCCGCGATTTTGCGCGTACGATTTGCTTCCGTATCTAAATAACTTTTACTGTGTGTTTCCTAAGGTTTGTCCCGCTGCTCCGAGGATCTGATTATTGGCCAGCAATCTGCACAAAGAAAGGGGATAGAAATATTTCATTTTAAAATCAGAATGAACGCATAATTGACAGCACACACTGTCTGCTTTAAAGGGAAGGATACTCACAACCAACAAATTGCCACTCTTTGCCCGCGTGATGCTGGGCTGCGGACCCGTCTGTATTTCGATGACGCCAGTCTTGCCTCTGACTAGGTTGTGGGACAGTCTGGATTAGAAAAAGAGAAAAGATCGTAATGAGCAAATAATCTACCGAAGAACAAGCTCGCCACGTTTAACGTACGATCCCGTATCGACGATGTTAACGATGCTACGATTCTTGGTAACGTCCAGTATCCAGATGCAACACTCGATGATGTCCGGAATGTCCAGTATAAGATCACCCTTATCCTTTTTCAGCTCGAGCGGAATCCGGATCAACATAATACCGTCCCGCTCGTTCGTAATGCAAAAGTCGATCTTGTCCAGCGGTAGTCGGTGCTTCTGTTTGTACGTTTTCCCATCGAGCAGATAGACCGCCTTGTTCGACAGAAGGAAGAAGCGTTCGCGAGGTTTGTAGCCCCGTCGATCGTACTTCACGACCGGAGTGGAGTACTGTAAGGAACGAAGAAAAGGTTAAGTACACGTTGCTGTAACAAACGGACCCGGTTGCCGGTCAACTTACATGCAATTTTTCGCCATTCATTTGCGTGACGGTAAAGTTGGAGATTGGTGTGGCGTGCTGCTTCGCAATGCGATCATCCACAAACCACGGTCCAATGCTGTCCGGGTAGTTGCGCTTGTTGTTCTTGAACACCGACTCCGACAGGACCTTCAGATCCAGCTGGCGTTTCTTTTCCGCGTTCAAGCCCACCCGGTAGCAGCGGGCCAGATGCAGCTTGTGCATTTTGCGCAACAATGTGGACGCCTCCTGGCAGTGTTTCGGTGCCGGAATCCAGGTATGACTCATGAACGATTCCGGAAGGCTTTTCGACAGCTTCGTCAACCAGTGCCGCTTCGTGAGCTGAATGAACGACCGGTTACACTCGTTCGGTTCGTCGTGGCGCGTGATGAAGCCCTTGATAAAGAAGCGTATCTTAGCGGCCGCCTCCCGGCGACGCTTCAGCTCCTGAATAGCCAGATAGCGTCGCATATACGTCTGACCAACGATAATCTTAGCGCGAATCTCCAGATATGCACGGCGCTGTCGACGACCCTTCCACCGGGCCTGTATAATCGAAGCCAGATAGTGTTTCTTCGCCTGGAACGCATCCTCCGTATCGAACAGCGTCTTCGGGAAGCGAATGAAAATCTTCGTCTTGCCCATCCGGTAGTCATCCTTCTCGTATCCCAGCTCATTCGCCAGTATCTGCACGCCATCCTTCGCATGGCCGTGGTAATGGGGCCACGTTTCCCGGCTAAGGCACTTGTACCGCTGCAGGAACAGTTCGTACGTACGCCGGTACGCGAACCCAGCACGCCGGACACGCAGATTCTCCATCAGCCCCAGATACTTGACCTGATGCCGCACCAGCTCCACATCGAACTGCCCGTGCGTCTGCAGATCGTTCGGCTTAATGCACCGAATGTACGACGGTTCCTTGCACATCAGAATGTCCATCAGGTTGTTGAGCGAATTTTTAAACTGCGTCACTGCCGTCTCCGGACGCCGCTTGCTGCCAATGTCCGACGCGGGGAAGCAGCTTTTAATGATCCCGTTGCTACATTCCGCCATCGCTTCCTTCAAATCGCGGAACAACAAATCATTGTTCTTGTCCAGGAAACCGTGCACACTGTACGTCACGTCACCGGCATAATGCACCAGCCGGAACTCATCGCGGCCCATCGTTTTCTGCACGGTCGTCGAAGCACGGCTGTGGCAGATGTAGTGCTGATGCGACCCCAGATTGTCGTTCATCTTCGTGAGGAAGCTCAGATCGGTTGGATCGCCCGGTCGCAGACACTCCTCGTCCATTAGTGCAATGATACCCTTGTGCTTCTCTTCGATCAGGTTGCAAATGACCTTGTTGTCGAAGTACTCCACCGGCACCCACTCGATGCCTTCGCGCAAATACTCCTCCTGCTCCTGCTTCAGCGTTAGCTCGATGAACAGCTGCTGTAGCTTCTCGTTGCAGAAGTTGATGCAGAACTGTTCGAAGCTGTTCTTCTTGAATATCTCAAACCCGTAGATGTCCAGTATACCCATTACGCTGTTCTTTTTGGGCAGATCGGCCGCATGCAGGGAGGTGTTGATGCGTGACACCAACCAGGTGAAGAGACGATCGTACACAGCCTTCGCGAGCGCATCGCGGGCATAGATTGCGAGGTCTCGGTTCAGCGGACTGGTCACTATTTCACCGCGTGCCTCGATCGTACGGTGTGTAAATGCGTTCGTTAGCTGTTCCTCGTTGCATCCCAAAAGCTAAAAGGAAGAGGAAGAATTCGTTAGTAATAGCACAGTACAGAGATTAGAAGTGAGATCCTAAAGCTGATCCGAGGACAGATGTTGTACAAGAAGTGACAATAAAGTCTCACCTTCGCAATCGCCGTCACTGATTCCGGCTTGAGGATCTTCGCCTTGCCTTCCTCCTCCGTGAAACCAACGTTGCCCATATGCAGTATGGCCGCCACAATATCAAGAATCTGTCGCTGCTCCTGCTCTAGAATCTCGATCACTGTCATCGCTTTCTGCACGGTGCGGAAGTTATCCGCATCACGAATATTCGGCACATTACCATTAGCCTTTTACGGGAAGAAACAAAAGATTATTAGGCTCTTTTCTTAGCGTCCACGCATGTCTACCCAACCATACCCCATCGCTTAGATAGTAGAACGTATCCAGATTTCGTTTCAGATGCAATTCCCGCAGCAGATTATCGTCCGCACCGGCCAGCAGCTGATAGAAGATGTGAAAATTTCGCTCCCCACCACTCTGATGTATGACGCGCGATTTCTCGAGCAGATAGTTCAGGATGTTACCACCCTCAGGCACACCGGCAAAATCGAACTGCACGTCCATGTACTTGCCAAACCGGGACGAGTTATCGTTGCGGTTCGTTTTCGCATTTCCGAACGCTTCCAGCACGGGGTTGCTCTGCAGCAGCTTATCCTTGACACCTTCGACGTTGTGCGTGTGCCCGGTGGCGGCCGCTATGAACTGTAGCACCTTCTTCGATGCTTCCGTCTTTCCCGAGCCACTTTCGCCCGAGATTAAAATACACTGGCCTCGGTTCTCTTCCGTCAGCGAGCGGTACGCGTTGTCGCTGAGTGCAAACCTAAGAAGGAACGAAGAGGATCGTTTGTGAGTTTATTTTTGTAGCAGAATATAACCTTCCGTTTGCTAATGCGTGACGCCGTGCAGTCTGGTGGCGCAACACAAACGGCGTTTACGGAATGGGAATATAGACAAGTTCGTCGACACTTACACATGCGGCGGGGCCTCGAAAAAGTGTCGCTTCCGGTACTCTTTGACGTCACTCTCGGTGTAGATCGGGAGCTCCTTGTACGGGTTTACCGATATCAGGACATGGCCAATATAGGTCTAGATAGAAGAGAAGAGGAAAAAAATATTACAGCGACTGATTTTGGTACGCCAGTTGATAACCCTTCTACATTGTAACGCGGTAATTTGATTCGCATTCGGATTGGACCGCATTTAAACCGAGGTCGTCGTTCGTTACTAACGTCAACCAAATCTGTCATGCACTCGTTAGCACACAGTAGCAGCAGTAGCTAAAGGATTAAAGTATCATATTTCGATTGGGGGATTTTTGTTTTTCGCTTGCCCTTCTTCCCGCTGTCCAGTTAGATTCGCATCACGGCAATCGAATTCCCTCCGGAAAGGTAATCGATACCACTCAGTACGAGTCGTTCGTTGACGAGCTGCCATCATGATTTATGATGGCGTCGAGCGTCTATCTTAGGGATTATCAATAGGTCTAATTCCGGTACTCACATATATAAGGTTCTCCTGAAACCGTTTCCTAAGGTTGTCGATGAACGCATCCTCACTTTGATAGTCCTCCAGTAGCACCTGATCTTGCAGGCCTACCCGATCGCGATCGTGTAGTCCTCGCTCCATCTCGGTTCCTTTCCACCGTCCGCAGTTTAGTGTTCTGCAAGAGAAGATAAGTGTCGAAACAGACCCGGGTTAGTAATGAGAGACACTCCTTTGCTGTAGCCTACAATCGATGAAGGGGGAACGACTCTGAGAGACAAAAAAAAAAACACTGCCAATCGATCTCGATTGCCACTAATAAACGATGACCAGCGGTATAATCAGACAAAACCCCTATCGGGTCTACAGTATTGCCGATCGCGAATCGATTATGTCACCCGCTGTCGGCATATAAGGACCTGTTGGGAACCCGTTATCGGTACGGTTGAAACACGCAGAGTGTCATTTGATCACGCGCAGTTCTTATCGGAAGGTGTTCAATGGGCACTTGAAATTGTTTGACGATTTTTTTTACGATAACATAACGCTGATGATGATGATGGTGGTGGTTTGTAGCAAGAATGTCATCCTATTCAGGTCGTTTGGAGTTGGTTTTTGGTGAACAGCCAATTTCAAACTGTCTGATGAATATCTTAGTAATGAGATTGGACGATGAAAAGTCATAGTGGGATTCGTGGTAGATCCACCGACTCCCTACATAATGAGTGTTATAATTCTAATGCACGATGGTACTATAAATAATTTCTCCGAGTGTTTGTTACCGTCTAATTGCACACATTTCCGCTTATTGCATGATTCTGAGGTGGACCCATTCCAACAAACGCACGTAGTGCAATAAATCTAACCAAAACAGCCTGGATGGTCATATTCCAGATGGTGCCAGCCGCTACACGCTATCTTCAGGCGCACATTATTTTGACAACAGTAACACCCTGAAAGCTCACACCCCAGGCAGCCAGCTCCCACAGGACCAAAAGGCACAATAAAACCCTGGTGCTATTGTTACCTCACAGCGGTAATTACTAATAGCGGATCGAGAGAGAAAGAGTGAGTCATTTTTCATACTCAAATCTCAAACTCAAATTGAGACACTTTAAGTATGCATAATGATGAGCTTACACCATGCCTTCGCCTTGATTGATCACTTGTGGTTTGTTTACGATCACAGCACGTGATCAGTGGTGCTCGCTTAATTCGATCTCGTTAATACACTGATTATGTTCACTGGATGCATCGTTCTAGTAGCGATCACAACACAATACACGAAAGCTTTGTACAATCAGCGCTGCATCCACCAGCAGGATCGGCTGCCAATGCGTGTTTGAACGGAATGTCAGACAGTGTCTGCTCGTTTGTGTAAAAGAAGATGACTTTAAAAAAAAGAGTCGCTTAGTGTTGTCATAATAGAGTGCTGTTTACGTCCATCTTCAACGTCGCCTGGGCGATGGAATCAAGAGTTTTCGGAGGCTTGTTTACGATCGGAAATCGGCACGGAACACAATTAACGCACACCTGCTAATTGGTAAGGTATATGTTTAGCCCTTGGTAGAGATCTCACTCGTTTCAGGGCTACAGGAGGACGTAAGAGATGATGAATCGTAAATTTCATACTCAAATCTCAAACTCAAATTGAGACACTTTAAGTGTGCATAATGATGCGCTTACACCATGCCTTCTCCTTGATTGATCACTTGTGGTTTGTTTACGATCACAGCACGTGATTAGGTGCTCGCTTAATTCGATCTCGTTAAAACACTGATTATGTTCACTGGATGCATCGTTCTAGTAGCGATCACAACACAATTTACGAAATCTTTATACAATGAGCGCTGCATCCAGCAGGATCGACTGCCAATGCGTGTTTGGACGGAATGTCAGACAGTGTCTGCTCGTTTGTGTAAAAGAAGATGACTTTAAAAAAAAGAGTCGCTTAGTGTTGTCATAATAGAGTGCTGTTTACGTCCATCTTCAACGTCGCCTGGGCGATGGAATCAAGAGTTTTCGGAGGCTTGTTTACGATCGGAAATCGGCACGGAACACAATTAACGCACACCTGCTAATTGGTAAGGTATATGTTTAGCCCTTGGTAGAGATCTCACTCGTTTCAGGGCTACAGGAGGACGTAAGAGATGATGAATCGTAAATATTCTCTTTTAGCTTAATACATTTATCTGCATTAACATCCGACGAAAAGATCTCATTTACATGCAACGCACAGCCGGAGGTGTTAATCTGATTGATCACACTCACACATATACCCTCCAACTAGCGCTCTGATAAGCGACGCCTTGTTTCCCATAATTATACTCTTCCTTTTGTGGCAACCAGTCAAGGTGTAATCGTTGCGTGCGTGCCCGAGATCTGTTCCCTCGGTGCGTGTAAAGCGTTTTCCTAACTACGAAACCTCCGGTCAGGTGTGTTCGACAAACGAGGCGCATCTAATAGCTTTCCGGAGCTGGGTGCATCTTTTCTCACCCTTCTTTGAAGAGCTTGGTAGATGAAGCAAAACAACACCTTCCCTATACGATGCCGGCCAGCCACCGATGCACTTCGCCAAACGGTTTCCCTTTCGCGTGCAATGAAACGCAACCAACCGCACTGTCCCTTTCGATCTGTTTAGCGCTTTCGATGAGTGTAAGGAGTGAGAGTGACCTTGGAAGAAACCTGAAGAGTTGTGGAGACCATCAAACGCAGCTTTGATCCGATCACTTCCTTTCCGTGTGGTGCATGAGTGGCCAACACACGTCCCGATAAGATGCAACGTGTGCTGTGACTGTTTATTTCTCCCCCCCAATTAAAGAAGACTTCACTCGTCACCATATTCCGCTTATGTCTGTTCGCAGTTTTGCCGGCTCCATACGCAATGCGATTGCTCCGTTACTCATCTACGCTTCCGTGATTGGAGCTCTCGATACTAAATTTACGATATCATAAATAATTGTTTTACGATTTACGACGGGTTGAAAATGTGTTATTGGACGTGTTGTGTTGGAAGAATTGTGTCTGGAATTGTCTGGGACGATGAGGACACCACGGTCTATAGTAAACAAGACAGCTTTATGGCAGAGTCGTGAATGCAGTCCGCTTTTGAAGTAAGTCATGCACCGGAACGAAAATATCCTTGAAAGGGTTCAGATGGCGTTCTTCTCTTCTTCAATGGCTGCGCTTTACAATTACTTCGCTTCAATTTAAGTTGAATAACAACATTTTCAGCTCGTAAACGATAAGGAACTTAAATGAGTCTTTATGATTTTACGAGGGACGTTCTGTACTCTGGCTTTGCTTTAAAAACCTACCGATCTTGTCACTAAATTAGGCCTAAATTCGTAGATGACAACTTGATCATTATTTTCGAATTAATCTTCTCTACTCCACACTTCAATTGGTCTGTCTTTTCTACCGTATCGGGTTGTTAAACATCTTTAATCTTCATCCACTACAAAAAAGCAGAACAGATAAGACACCAAAAACTCCCCCGATCCTTCGCCGCCTGTTAAACATACATTTACAACACAATATAGCAACGATATGGTGCTGCTAGTGTGTCGAGTGTGGGGAGGCCTACTCCTATCATCAAGGCACGCCTTGTGCAACCGAGCGCGTTACAAAATTGGTGCTAAAAATCAATCACCAGGATTAGAAAACAGGCGGCGATATGGTCGCTTTAAGAGAGCGCTCTCAAGAGTTTTTTCCGCGAATATGCACGCGGCCACACTTCATCCGAACGGTTGATAATTATCAGTGTGCCAGCAATCGGTGTGCGATAAAGCTTTGCGATACGTGCAATCGAGCATTGTTTTCGTGCTTGTGTGTGATTTTCCGCCTGCAGCATTTTTTCGCCTCGGGGTCATTAAGCAAATCGCTAAAGTAAATAAATAAAAAACCCACCCCCGAAAAGCACCTTTCGGCGAGCGGTGCATATCGGTGTGTTTGCACATTTGTGACGCATGCACACCGATATGATAATATGAACTTAAAAGAAAACCACCGAAATGCATCATCCGGCTCGATCGGTAGGTGTTTTTTAAGTTGCTGGGCTTAACGCACACACAGCGGGCTTCTTGGGAAGGTTCTTAGTATCGCCGACAGCCGCCGGGGGAACTCAAGGTGTGTCCAGAGAATTTATGATGTCAGTAATGTCAGTGTAAAGATAGATGGCTAGGTGGAAAAAGTGGTTATTATATTTACACTGTACTGCCCCTGCCCACACGCAAAATCACCTTCAATATAAAGTGACTCATCGTGGTGACCGGTTCGTTTGGGATGACCAGCCACGATGCGAATTTGCATATCAGCGTAAAACGCCACTCAGCTCACTCGCTCACGCTTCTTTACTGCACCACACAACCAATACAATATCCACACGGATCGATTCGTTGTTAGTCATCAGGTTTCTGCAGAATATAGCAAGGTATATCCTTTATAGGGCGAAAAACGGGACTTCAAGTGAGTGTCTGTGTCCTTCCGAACAGCCACAAATATGATGCGTCATCTGGAGTGGAGTGTTTTGATTTGATTTAAATCGTTCGACTCTCCCATCGTCCTACCGAACGAAACTGCAAACACATTTCCTGCTCTGGCGTCTGATTACGAAACGTGTGTGTTTGTGTTGGGCTGCTCAAAACCAGCTATCTATGGCCGTGGTATTTTACCGTAGCAGCAGTATTTGCATTCCGACACACTTTACTCCTTCTTATCGAAGTGGTGTGACAGAATTTGCACGCTTTGCAATCACTTTTTTCACTTAGCAGAACACACTGATCACCATCACTCACCTTGACACTCACAGAAGATGGGGGAGATCCTGTGAGGGTGAGGGCGAATATTGGCAAGATATATCCTTTGCGTTTCCTGATGCGTGTGGAGCACTACTTCACATTAGCATACGTACACTGAAACTGAAACCGCACAGAATGACAAGCCGAACCGACGATTGCTGCAGTCAGTTATCGATTGATTCGACTATCTTGGTCCACGGAAATGGGTTCTCGTCCCGCACACCACAGCCAAAGACAATCTTATCTAGCGGGCGCACTTTATCGACAGTGTTACAACCAGCCACTTTGGTTATCGCCATAACTTGGCTGGGGCGCGCGCACGATACATCGAACAGCTTCGGTGTGTGGAGGACACGACAGACACACTTGACAGTGGGGGGGCTCTCGAGTAAGTTGCCGTTTGTTGGAAGATGCTTTTGGTGCAATTTCTCTAGAGCCTCTAGAGTACTTAATCATTGTTGGGAAGCTCGTTTTCTTAAGCGAGGAAAACTTCCGCCATATTGTTCGGTGGTGGTTTTTTGTGTCTATTTGTCAACATCGTGGCATTCGACGTCATAAAACAGCTATCTGAGTTTTGGTATCAGTGTGGAGCTGTTGCTACCACTTCCCCACAAAGTCTCTAAAACCCCCCTCCCTGCAGGGTAGTTATCTTATTATTGCCCACACCAGCCATTACACCAGCGAACCATAAAAGCGTTCCACCGCAGTCCAGACGGAACTATTTCGTACGGTATGCTGTTGATGTTATGACTTGTGTACCTTAGGAAATTGTCATAAACACATGCTCTCCTTCTCTCTTGTTGTGCTCTCGTCCCTCAAGCCCAAGGTTCCACACCAATATACATCGGGAATCCGTTCGGGAACTAATAGCAAACATTTTATCGATCACCAGCTGCGATCTCGCTTCGTTTCGGGGTGACAGATCGCCGACCGACGTTTGATTTCAATTTACACCACCCAACGCACCACCAAAACCGGTTCAAAAAATGCGAAATATGCCGACAATTTCGTGTGTCTTGTTTTCCTCCGGTCTCCGGACACGAACGAAAATTCAAGTGCAACCGAACATCACCCACGGAAAATGGTGTTAAAAACGCAAAACAAAACAAAGCCCGGCAAAGAATGAACCGTAATTAAACGGTGCGCGGAAATAAAAACCCAAAATGCGTGCACGCGTAGTAATATGGCCGGGGAGCTAAATTAAGTTTTTTTTCCCCTCCATGGCGTGGAAAACGGAAAAAGGAAATAAACAAATGCTTCGGTAGGGTCACCGTATCGATCCGGCAGAGGGGGAAGAAAGCAGAAATTAAAATTCATCCCGAACATCGATCGCGATCGTGTCCACAACACACACATGGTTTTGGCGAGAGTGGCCCAATGGAAACAAGGGCGGAAAAGAAGTGAGTGTCTGCCCAACCTGTCGAACACATTGCCGCCAATTTGTTTATTTTGATTTTCTTTTAATAGTACAACATTCATGGTATTTTGCAGCATGGAGAATAGCAGGCGAGCAAAAATAGGCCTGGATTTATTGGACGGAAGATCTGCGATCGTTTTACGATTGATTTATTTTATATTATTCTACGTTTTGTGCTTGGAGCAGAAAAAATCGTTAAAAGATCTTGTTTGTTTGCTTAGCTTTTGCATCGACGGCGTCTTAAACTTTTCCTGCTGTCAAATATGCTCTGCTGAATTTTATGAGCGACCTCTGTGACATGGTTCGCCGTAAAGAAAATATTTTATTTTTATCAATAAAGAAACGTCGATCAGTCGATCCACTTCAGCCAACGAAACCAACAACGCGCGCTACAACAGGAAGCGAGAAAATGGGACGTGTCGATATTTTTGTAAACACAGCGTGACAGGCCGACAGGCCGATAGTTCATTGGAGGGCAAAAAGGCCAAACTTTAGGCACACACACACACAAAAACTGAGGCAAGATGTACTCGATCTTGCACACACAAAAAATCCAATCTGTGTACAATAATTACCAAACAAACAGACGCACACACACTTGGGCCTGTTTTTTGTAAGCTTCCCGGGGCAGGAAATTGATGTTTTAATTAGTGAAAACGGTGTGGAAAACGTTGACACAATCGTCCACTTAATTCCACCTTACGGTTGCTGTTGTGCACAAACAATGCACTCAACACGTTATCGCCCTTGTATAAACAGTCCGTCTGCCTCACACAAAAGGGCTCACAAGAGGGGAGTTTTTTTTAATGAGCTGCCGAAATATCTAACCATTAACCTATAAAATGAAAGTGACCCAGAAGGTGACCAGGAAGATGTGGAGGCAGTCTCTCGTGTCGGGTTTGCTAGCAAATGAATCAAAGCGGTCCGGTATTTAACCTTAATGAAAACCGAGCAACAGATGCTCCTAATGACGGCTGCTGATGCGACTCAGAGTGAGCAAGAGTGCGAGCGTGTGCAGGTATTGTGTTGTAATTCTAATTTGATAGTACATTCCCTAGAGAAGTCCGAATGCCCGAATTATCCAAAGTTTGACAGCTTGCTCTTTCGGGTCTCGCAACTCAACTGTCACCATTCGCGTCCCGGAGATGATGATGGACGAAATGAGTTATGAGAGGTCCGATTTCCGGACTCGCAACAAGCCGTGCGAGTACTCTGGAGACATTGGGCCACTCCTTGCGCACATCCCACACAAAACCGAAACGCTCGGCAATAGGAGAGCACCCAACAATCAAGGGAAGGTTTTGTAGAGATGCGCTTTCTAAAAATACCTCTTCCAACAACTGCACGGGTTCCCAACGATGGGAACGACACACGCGTGCGTTGGAGGCGTTTTGGCTAGAAGTTGTTACTTTGCGTACACCAGTCCACGCGTCTGCTGTTGGGTTGTTGTGTCGGTCCATTTGCGGACAGCTCTAAAATTATTTTCCCCCTTCCGAGGATTGGTTCTATGGTAAACGAGGCAACAAACGGACAGGGTACACCTCCCCAAGGGGAAGATCTTCCGTCAACTGCCGCGACCGCGTTGCGTTGTAGCAATATTATTTTACCGGGATCGTCAGCACCGTTCTGTCGCCGTTTGCCTTCAACTCCGATCGAACGATCGAGCACGGGTGGTGAAGGCTACAGATCTCGGACGGCAATCAAACGGCCAACAGTACGGCGGCTGGACACACATCTCCAGCCTGTCAAAAATAGATGCACTGCAGAAAGATCTTCAAGACATTTGCCGGGGACCTTCGCATCACCCGGTCATTGTACCGGGTTGCGATCGCGTTAAGTGTGGTGAAGTATACGCTGCTCCACGGCTGCTCCTAACTAATTGCAGGGGATGCGATAAATCAGCGCACTTTTTCAAGAACGTACCCCATCGAACGGACAGGTCAGTCCAACACCAGCTCAAGCTCAAGTGTGGCGAAGAGCATTCTCTGGTACTTCATTAGACCTTCGCCGTCAAGCAATATCGGGATGAAATTGAGATGGTTTTGCAGCTTGCCAGACTCGGTTCATCCGGCATGCCACGAATGATAAATGCAAACTTGCTATTGCCCAAAGGAAAAGCTGCTTGAGGTAGGGTACGGGTTTCATTCAAGCGGAACATCGCCAGTACCGAAGAGAAGAAAAGTGGATTAATCGAACTGGACAGGTGTTAATTTAAAGGTATTTAAACAAGGGATCACACATTAGACGCATCTCACAGCTGTCACAGTTGATTACGTTTGCGTGATCTCGTGCTGAGGCGGAAGATCATCACTCTTTATTGATCATTTGCGCGTCATATATTGGCTAACATTCTTAAAACGTCGTGGAACCTAACTAATTGCAAACAGTTGTCACGCTAGGAAGGATTTGCTTCCGTCCTAAAAAACAAAAAAACAAAGCTCTCATTAGTTAGCAAACCTAAACGCCACCAGGCAAACGATTATTTGTACCCTTTACTTAAGTCAACAAAACGGTGACTGGAACCAATGCATGACGGGATATGCTTGCCCAACCAAAAAACCGATTAAGTTCTTCGCGCTGAAGCATCAGTAATGGTCGTTTAAGAGAGGTTTTTTTTCTGTTCGCTCCGATGAAACACAATGTTGCCATCGTGGATCGCTTAGAGACGTTAAACCAAAAAACAGTTTAACTGAATGCCGCTCTACTAGAGCTGTGTGCTACCCGAGCTTTGCCCAGGCACCCTCTCTTACACAGACTGACGTAATTCTGGGCGCAGCACCAACGTGGACATTGGGACATTAGATCAAAGTCTCGCAAGTCTGGTGGCCTAATTTAGTTTTGCCACGGACATTAACCATGGGACCGGTAATGGCTCCACATCCAAGAAGCGCTACGTAATACGCGGGACGGTATGCTTACCAATTTAAGCATGTGCGAAATAATGTGCAACCAATTATTCTGAGTTTGCAATATA
>KZ061847.1:301633-312721 GCA_002091835.1 Anopheles maculatus
GAAAATATTGGTTAGACCTTCGCAATCGTCGAAGGTTTCGCGGGAGAGAGTGTATGCACTGAGCAACACACCTGAATGTGAATGCGGTCGAAGATCTACACAGCCAAGGAGATGCGTTGTATTTTTGGTAGATGCAAAAACGATCACACTGTTCTTGATCGTGCGGCGATTTATTGCTTTCCAAAGTCACAAATCCTTGGCTATAAACAAAAATAGGCTTAAAAACGAGGTTATTGTCCGGTCTGCACGCACTCACACGCTCCATAACAGCAGGAGCGCTATCGAATTTGATTAAATGCACAACATTGGATGCAATTATAATCGCGTGTGGTTTCGATTTTTAATAAACCATCTCACGGGGGTTTTACTTTCTCACCTACCAGCACGAGCTTGGCGTCTCTACACACAAACTTAAAACTCGATTAAGTTCGATTTTTCCAACCAGTTCCAGAGCACGTTCCTGCCCTGTTTCTGTCTCTTATCGGTTTAAAGCTGCTGTCAGCATAGATAAAAGACACTATAATGCACTTCAGTGCGGTCTGCCGCGAGTCAAACAACCTGCTCTTCACAGCACGAGCACCTTCCACAACCCACCAATCATATAATCTCGGTGACTTCACAAAAAAAAACCCTTTTCTTGATGAATTTATGCTTTTAGGGCAGATTGCTTCTTTTTCTTGCGCGTTTGTTTTTAGCTCAAACAGGTAGGTCTCGAAAAGGTAGGTCATTTTTCAGCATGAATTTGGGACACAGTGGACGATCACGGACTGCTTTCAATTTGGATGGTTTAATCGCCGACGATCCGACCGATTTATTTGCCGCCTGCTCTTAACTCTTCCTTCGGTGATTTATTCCGAGTATGGATTGCGTAAGGTTTGTTAAAGAAAGGGGGAAGAAAATCTTGAGCGAAGAAACGAATGATCGTCACACCGAGGTGTGTAAATGCTCCTATTTGCGCTCTGTGTTGGCATATCTAACTGCTGCTGATCTCGAAACGATCAGTTCAGTGTGCTGCTGGGTAAATGCTCCAAATTCCAACCATCGCGAGCATCCAAGCAGCCCGTGTGTAAGAAAGAGCTTCAATTAAATTTGGAATTTAATCTAATACACGTGTGCGATTCGATCTTCTCCATAGTCGTAGATCGCGTTGATGATAAATGAAGTAGAAAAGCTTCCCAACAGTACACCTCAGGTGCTCTGTGGAAGTGTGTATGGATTCGATTAAGCACAATCTTCTTTAAATTTTGAAGTAAAAATAGATCACCATTAAGATTGTACTAAGAGCCACGTATTAAAGGATGAGAATTGAGCTTTTTCGAGTTACGATTAACAACAATAAGCGTCTTCTATTCCACAATTCCAAGATATTACGTAAACGGTTCTCTCTTCAGGTTCGTCTTCAGCAATTCTACAAAACAATTACCTCTGAAGAGTGGCGGACCACAAACCCGGCAGCAATCCGAACTGTACAACACCAATTAAGCGACATCTGCATCAGGTTAGGTCCATCTGGCGTTGACCGACGATGTGTCGAGTCTTGCCTGGTATGGCGAGTAATGGACAGATGATCATCTGCTGCAAAACCCTTCACAATCAACTTTCCGTTCCGTGTGTACTCACTGGCAAGAATCGTACCGAGCGCTCCCTAACTGACAACCCGGCCTGGTCTGGTGCCGGTCTGGCACAGCTTCGGTACGCGCATCTTTCACCCCAAAAGACGCACAATTACACTCTGCTCTACTTACACTCTCTTTCTGCAGACACAGTTGCAAATTTCCTTACCATTAAGACAGAAAAAGGAACCCTTCTTCCTTCATCGACGTAAAGGTTTGCGCAAAATTCGCCTCATAGGCTGGCCACGGGTTCAGGGTGAAGCGTGCGAAACGGGGGAAAACACGTTTATATAGGTGCACTTCTTCGGTGGGCACTCCTCCTGGGGATGTTGTTACGTCGCTTCGTGTAACTTCCTTGGCAAAACAGGTTTCGCTGGATCTCTTGGCGATTTTTTCTTCTCTTCTGCTTCTCAACCGGCCCGAAACTGCCGTTCGAGAGCATAATGGTACTACGATAGAGAGAGAGAGAGAGTACCAGTGTACCCGGGGCGTGCGCACACAGAGGTACGGGATGTTATGAAGTTTTGCTGATCATTCTGGATCTCTTTGCTGGGCGCACACTTGGGATGCCGGAAACATGAGTGCTCACTACAATTAGTGTTAAGAGCCAAAAGTACCGAGACTCTTGTGTGTGGACAGTTTCCGATTTCTGTTCTGTAACTTGAGAGCTCTTGGAGTCTTGTGCTCGACATCTGAGGTCTAGGAGTAGCAACAGGGAAAAAAAATTGGCAAGCTTCTAAATCAAAACTTTGCACAAATTGCTCCCTCTAGCTACGGAATTTCCACTAGGGTTCGTTTTTTTTATAGCATCTTTCTCCATGATCTTCATGTGGCGCCTTGCTGTAGCCCGATACAAACCCCGGTAGCAACCGT
The DNA here is from genome assembly GCA_002091835.1 of Anopheles maculatus. NCBI lineage: Eukaryota > Metazoa > Arthropoda > Insecta > Diptera > Culicidae > Anopheles > Anopheles maculatus. The sequence goes on from KZ061847.1 coordinate 304,120, forward strand.
ATAGCTGCCGTAGACCCGCAATTACTTCAAGGTGTGTTCTTAGCATCTTCCTTCATGCATCTCGGTGAGCATTATCACAGGTCGATCGAAAGGAAAACACCGGCAAGAGTGACCAGTGAACACACCCTGAGGCTGGAAAAACGGTACTCCACACCAGCATACAACCCCAAAAAAAATTAAGTAACACGTCTGCAGCTGTGTGTGTGTGTGCACATACGAAAAGTTTGGTTGCGTTTTATGGCCCCAAAGATACCGGGAATAAAAAGGGAAATCCACAGCCAGCTTCTTGTTGCTTTGCCATTTACTTGCTTCATTCAACATTTTTTTGGTTAGGTTTGGTGGCTTCGGTTCGGTTCGCACATTCTTCATCGCGGCCAAAAAAAGGTTGAGCTCTCGTGTGGAGCTCTTTGATCTGATACGATGGTTTGGCTGTGTCTGTCTTTGTTTCATCACGCGCAACTCGGTTGTTGGATGCTTCCATAAAGAATCCGCGGTTTTGGTTCATTTCCCGGGCAGAGTCGAAAACTACAGTTTCAGCAGCAGGTCCATTGCCAGGTATTGCACATGGCCCAAAAACGAAATTCCCGAAGGCCGAAAGCCCGGCGCAAAGGGAAATGACCGATTGCACGGGAAGAAGCGTGAGCTTGGAAAAACGGTTTTCCGTTCGCCACTGAAAAAATAGTACGGAGCATGGATTTGGTGTGGAATTCTTGACAGTATGAATCTCGTGGTGGGAACGAACGTTTTACAGGTGGCGAAGAACTGCTTCACGTTGGGAAATGCACCATTGAACTTTTCGTGGGAATAAGGCAGGAAATTAGTCTTATTCTTTTACTGTGAATAATTCATATTGTGTTCTTATTTTGCGACACGCTGTACATCGGGAAGTACTGCTACAAGCTACAGCTTAGTTTCTAGAAGTTGCTAGAGTTAGTTCTTGGAATCACTACTGAGCTATCGTTTTACAATCCAAGTATGCCATGAACTTACCGTTGTTGTTTGACGAAGAGCAATAACTACTACGATCTTCGCTTCCGCTACACATCCAAGCCACTGTGTATATCACACACGCACACACACGAATGGGCCACACCAGCAGAACAATGCACTTCCTATCTAGACTGCCGGATAGAACAGCTTCCTATCCGAAGATTGCAGAACAGGTTTTTCACCCAAAACGGAACCAAAACACACAGCCACACGTATGCACTACACACAAATTTTCACGCACCTTTCCACACACATTCGCAACTCTAGCCACACTTCCCAATCGAATCAAAAGCACCCGTGCGTGTGTGTGTGTGTGTGCGGACGCTTCCTGTTCCGAAAATGAAGAGAGAGAGAGAGAAGAAAAAAGAACCATAAAGAGCCTGGGGAATAGGTTTTCCTTCTTCACTATCATTTTCTTCACTTGCTGGCTGGCCGGCTCTTCACACACCATATCGAAGCCATATCGTTCGTTTGCCCAAAAATCCCCGTATAGCTCATTTCCCGTTTTTGGTTCTTTTTTTTTGTTTGGTGATCGATTTTTAAGGTACATTGAATGGATAGCAAGGTACGGTAGTGCAGATACGCGTAACTAGAACCACACCGTAATTAACACGTAAATTGAGCAGAAAAACAGTGTGCTTGTGTGGGACTGTATTAGGGGCATTTGTGGATTATGTCCACGCGTGTCCAAGAATGTCCAAAGGGAATGTTAGAAGTTCAAACGATCGGTTTGGTTTTTGTGGGGTTTAGTTGCGTATTGGTTGATTCCCGGATAATTTGACATGACGATGACTGTTGCTTGAACTTTGATCTTGAAGGTAAATCCCTCAGTGTTTGGGAACGTCATGGCGCCCTAGAGGTAGTGTTTACTTACACGACGTTACTGGATTGAAATTTTGAACGGACTATTCCAATATTATCTGGACTATTTTGTGTATTTATTTAAAAAATAAAATGTAAATCTCTTGTGATAAACTGCGTGATCAAAGGACTACTACGATCACAGTGGAATAAAATGATCAAACTGAAGTTAAAATAAATGTGCTCTACTGTATATTTCATATATTTCGTATGCTCCATAGCTCTAGTTACAAAAAAAAGCACAACAATAAAGCTTTTTTTGAAGTGACGCCTTCCTCGCTCAGCTCGATCACGATCGACTACTGCGAAAATTCCATTCAAGAAATGAATGACTGCGCACCGTTGCACGAATGGAATTTGCAAAATGTACAAAATGTAACTGAAACTTTATATTTGAATGACAACGTACAAGATAAGGCGTTAGCAAAAAGAAATTAAAAGAAAAACCAAATGGTCAAATTTCGAACTTCAAACTAATCCACTACCAAGTAAGCCACAATCACACGCACAAACCCCCACGTCTGGTAGCTGGTTGTGTTTTGTTTTTTCCATGGCTGTGTATTTTTACACCCATTGTATTGACACGCTCATGTCCGTCCGATCTGGGGAGCGAAATAGCTTCACGAAAACGCGAACCGTTAATCTCTTTCTTGCATCTTCCCTTCCGTTGACTGTTGGTCAAGCAACACATTTTATTGGCAAAGAGTAATGTTTTCTTTTACAACTTGACGTTATCACTAGCGAAGAAAGTAAAACTGGCCAGCAAAACTGGCAATATGTATCACTAATACACACACAATTCTTACTTATTTTATAATTCACAACACACAGTTTACACAATGCTAATGCAAGGACACTTTGGACGGTATAAATCAAACAACAAAACCCGTCATCATCACACGCACTTCGAAGGCACAATTTTTGTTCCTCCGTGGAAGCCCTTACGAACGGATACTGTTTCGTTCACGGCTGGCTGTAAAATACTGAGCGGGAGAGTGTGATCGTGCCATGGTTGGAGTTCGTTTGCTGTGGACGCATTGGATGCGTGTGCCGGCTAAATTCGGTGGGGCTGAATTCTCTTTCGGAGCGTGAGAGAGGGCTAAATGTTATAAATTTTCGTGGTTATTTAAGATTTTATATATATTTGGTGTTTGTTTTAGAAACATTTCCTTATTAAATTTGAAATATCAAAATAATTTAAAAATATTGGAATTAACAAATTGTTCTGAATTATTTGGTTATATTCTTACACAGAAAGCGAAACTTTTTTTTTTTTAACGTTACGAATATTGCTGATACATTTAACAGTATTCATATGATAAATATTGCCTTGTTTTGCGCTGAAACAGTATTGGCAGTAATTTTGACAGCATGCCTTCGTAAAGTGCCCATAGTGTAGACTGAATTTCCAAGAGAATCAACCCGGCATTCAGTCTCTCTATAAATGTACCGCGTTGCCATGCCTACGGCGGTGATCATCGCGCATTCTACCACGCTCACAGATCAGAAAGGGAGTGCGTGTGGTTGTTTTTGGGTGGAATTTTCCTCCCCAAAAAGAAAACGACATGAATGCAATAATTTAAAATGTACGAGAGTGATTTCGAGAATGTTAATCTTTGAAGAAAGTGATTATTGAAATATCAAGGATGAAGGCGTTAAATTTTAAACAGCATTACAATAAAATTTGGTACTTAGAACCTATAATTTAATTTAATTTCAATATATAAAATTTAACAAGGTTTTTCATATTTGTATACCAAGAAAAGCAAACTTGCAAAAACATAAAATGGGAGAGTTGGTAATAAAACCGTTGTACAGCCGAGATTCACTTTCCTTCAGTACCAAGTTTTTCGCGGTTTTTTTTATTGTAATGCAGGTCAAGCCTTTTAATAAATGCATTTTTGTGTAATTTCGCTCTAGAGAAGCATGTTGTCTTCTTCTTCTTTCTTGGCCTAACGACCTTTTAGGTCATGCCTGCCATTTCTGGCTTACTAGACTTATTGTTACCGCATAGTTGGATAGTCAGTCCTCACTATGGGGGAACGGCCCAGATGAGACTTGAACCCCGGTCCTGCCGTGTGAAGACCGGCGCTGCTGTCGCATCTACCACCGGGCCGCCCATGTTGGGAAGCATGTTGTATTGAATTGAAAATGATGTTTTTGGTCGCTTCATTATCATTTACAAGCGCAATTTTTCTTCGACACTACTGTCGGTTGACTGCATTTTTCCTTGCCGGATAATGCAGAAATGTCTCCAAAGACCGTCACAAGCCGTTGAATCGTTGGAGACCTCTCTGCTGAACTGTGTGAGTTTTTTCTAAAATTTTCACTATTTTCGTTTTTTGGTTGGTTTTGGTTTGGTTTGGAAAATTTTGAGGTCAACGCATGAATATGCGATTGGCGTACATGTATAGTTGGTGAGTAATTTTTGCAAGTCTCACCACTGGTGTGGGGTACCAAAGATACAAAAGATGATTTCCGGAATAGATTTATAAGCTGTACTGGGGTTTGTTTTGTTGCTGTTGGAAATCTTGAAGCTCAACTCAAAATGTGCATTTTCAACAAAAGCTTGCGCGTAGGAAGTTTTGCGCCATTTGTATCTCCGTCGTTTGACGTTTGTTTAAAAATGGTATTGTGTTTTTAAATTAGTATAAATTGTAATTGTAAATGTTAAAAACGACTTTTCATTTGAAAAAATATTAACAAAAGCATAGAAAAACATTGTGACGCATGCATCAGTACCATTGTGATGCACCAAAAAAAAAAAAAAAAAAAACACAACAGCTGCACCCGAACAGATGACTCAGCCAGGGATGCTCAACCGAACTGTCAAATTGATGGTTCGTTGTGTTGTGTATCTGTCACAGGCTGACCTCGAAGCAGCAGGTTCTTTATTTTGCGTAGTTTATCTGTACGAACGAAATAGTTCCTTGTTCTGTGTGGTAAATCCTGTCCTGTGCCTAAAAACCAGATAGGAAAATACAACCTGCAACCGTGTAACATCCATCCCGTTGGGCAACGCTCGACCGGTTGGGGGCACCCGAAGTGTGGTAAGTTTCGAATGCAGCGTAGAGAGGAAGGCAGGATTGGGAATCACTACGGGAATCGATCATGGGAGAGGCCTGAATCAAGGGGTGAATAAAACACAAGGAACGCACCACCCGTAAGGCTTCCTTGTCCGTACATTGATAGAAGCGTTCATTCCAGCATAAACCGGAGTCTTTTTATATGTCTCACCTCGTTAACATACTCTCATGATAATCGGTGATCAGTGTGACACTGGTTTTCGGTGCCGTAGAATTCACCCAGAACCTTTGTGTGTGCTCAAATTTTGATAAGCATCGTTCTGTGCTCTCGCGAGCACTCGAAATTAGTCACCACAGTCTCAGCATCATCATCATCATCATCATCATCATCGTTCAGCTTTCCGTTGTTGTTGTTGGGGACAATTTTTTTGTTTGACGCGCTTATCTCACTTTTATAATCCGTTCACTTTCGATTTTGCTCGCACACGGGACACAACCGGAAGGAGAACAAATAGAGGCGGATTAGCGGTCCGAGAAGACACAGCGGAAACAATCTGGTTCAGGTTCTTATATAGCTCGCTTTAGCAGTAGTGGTTTACTAGTGGTTCACAGCTTTACTTTTGTCTTCGTTAAACCTTTCCCCCAGTAAACCAATAAATCTAATGCCATCTGAATCTTTCCCCCGCAAACAACAGTGCACCGTGCACACACAGGCGTACCATGTCGAGAGAAGGACTCGGATTACCACGCGGTATCGGTCAACGGGATTACGGTGCGATGAGCAGCACGACAGCAGGAACCACCTCGGACGGGAACTTTGGCGGGTTTAGCCCGACCGAGTTCATCTCGCTGAGCGAATCGATAGCGGCGAACACGATCTTCGTGAAGCAAAGCTGGCAGTTTCTCGAGAAGGCAAACCGTACGATCGGTACGGCGAAGGACAATCAGTCGCTGCGGGATAAAATGTAAGCGCACACTCAACGGAAGAGGGTAATCAGTTTTTAAAAACATATTTCCCTTTTCTTTCTGGACAGAAATGACATTCAAACGGGCACGAATCAGCGGATCGCCACAACCACCAAAGATCTGCAACGGTTAACGGTGGTTGTGCGCGGTGGCGATAAGCAGCAAAAGCTGCAGGTCGAGAAGCTAACGTCCGACTTCAAGCAAGTGGTTCAGTTTTACTCCAAAAGCCAACAGGTGCATTTCAATCGTTTTTCTTCTGTTTTAAGAGCAAAAATTAACTTTTTCCCCCCTTTCTCTTGCAAAACTAGAGCATAGCGGCGAAGATGAAACAGGTGTTTCTGGTGAATGCATCCCAGGCGGACGATCTGCTCGCTGCGGAAGGATCCGCCGGCATACCCGGTACGGCTGAACAGCAGCAGGAGCTGCAGAAGCAGAAGCAGCTTCAGCAGAGCTTACAGTTCGAGCAGGATATGCTGCTCGAGCGGGAGCAACGGTTCCGGGAGATTGAAGCGAAAGTGCTCGACGTGAACCATATCATGCGGGAGCTAAGCAATCTCACGTCCCAGCAGAGTGAAGTGATTGGTTCGTGTTGGAGCCTTTAATATCATTCAACCTATAAACACTCATCTGTATCTTTTTTTGACGTTGTTGCAGATACAATCGAAAACTCTATCGGCCGGACGGTGGACAACGTGGAGAGTGGCGCAGAGGAGCTGGTAAAGGCGGCCGAATATCAGAACCGATACCGGCGCAAGGTGTTGATATTGCTGATTGTCGCTGTGATACTGGGGCTCGTGGTGACCGGCATTATCGTGTCGAAGCTGAAGAGCTAAAAAGGCCCTTTCCTTCGAGCAAGTAGGTTCGTTTTGCTAATTTTATCAGCACACATACCAGGAGGTTCGATCAATTTTTATTAATTTCGATTGTTGTCTGTAGCGATCTTGCTTTTTGAGGGGGGGTGGTGTATGATGTTTTTAAAGTGTTTTCCCCCCGAGCTGTACAACCATCTAAGATGCTATGATAATTATTATTAATATTATTACTACGATTCTGTTCACATTTTGGAAGTTAACCTATATATCTAGTTAAGGGCGAAGCGATCGGTGATCGGTTATGGCAAGTAATTATTCACCGAGCGTATGCGCAAATCGTACGCGCGTATCGAGAAGTCACGGTCACATGTTTAGTAGCATCAATATACATACCAAACTAATGGTGGTTCGAACTAACCGAACAACTTTAATCACATCCTCACTGGAGAGACTAGCGTGTATTATTAGTTAGTGTTCGAATCTCGTGAACCTCACCTTTGAAAGTGGCTACATTACACATGGGCATCTTTTCGCTCTCTAAGCCACGCACACACACACACACAGATACGCATCCGAATCTTGTTGATGATGAGGAGAGAGGGCGTGTACCAGAATCCCAGCGAGCTAAAGTATGTTTAGCAGGGAAAATAAATTTACCCATTCCTATCTCGTAAATGACCTGGTCGATTCTATTCGTGCTCATCGGATGTATTGATGACATAGAATAATAGCGTATGGATTAAACAAATTGACTAGTTTTCCTTTCAAAAGAGATTTATAGAAATGACTCCAACAAGTTTCAAACAACTTAAACGGAGTTGGGATCTTAGTCATGGCCGTCTTAAAAATAAATGTTCAAATGTTTTTCTGCCCTTCCAGGCCTTAACAAACAGTTGATCCATCGTCTTGGTTATAGAATGGGTTGGAAGAGGTCCTTTGAGAGAGAGATTTGAGGGAAGTTTGGAGTGTTTTCGAATGCGCCAACCACAAGAAACATATTTTACGTACTTCGTCGTAAGATTTCTCAGTCAGAGTGGTCGGTCAGTTTGATTTAGTCCTTCATGACCAGTATATTTGTGATTATTTAGATCGATCTCTATGTTTCCTACTATTTCCTCCACGATTTTGTTAATTCACCTAATCCCCTAAAGGCATCCGAGGGTTTTCTTATAAGCGGATGATAGCGACAGTCTCATCATTGCGGAAATCCTCAGCACGCTGCTTATGGAAGCAGAAGGGCAATTTCTGAGGTTGCAACTCTTATTACATCGAAGCTTGTAGAACTCAAAGATCATGAGAAATCGTAAAAGGATACATAAGGTAACAGCAGCAGTGGCAGCTCGAGCGAAACGAGATCTCCACAATGATCACGTGGTATACGATACTTTTCTGAAAAACTGTTTCAATCCTCTCTGGTTCCGAAACATTCAGTCGAGATTCTGTATTACAAAGGGAATGCGTTATTTACAAATGTTCCGCTATATTTACATCAAGTTGTCAACACGTCCTCGTCTGTGTATAATCTACTCTTGGCTACTTCAATTGTGGCTGTCTGTTCTTCGATTAGTTTTATTGCAGTTTATTCGTGGGTTTTTTATTGCAAACAATATTTGAATATTTGAATTGACCGTTAAGTCGAAGAGCGCCGGTCTTCACACGGCAGGACCGCGGTTCGAATCCCGGCGGACCGCCTCCCCGTACGCAGGACTGACTATCCAGCTACGGGTAAAAAACTAAGTCACAGACAGCCAGCGATAGCTGGCCAAGACCTCACGAGGTTGTAGTGCCAAAGAAGAATAAGAAGTTAAGTCGAAGATACCTTCATCTAGATATTCCAAGCGTGGCATTTTCATAAATTAAATTTAATTTTTTAAATGTATTTTTATTTCTTTCGTGAGTGTAAGTGTACAACAGAGTCGGAGGTGTGTTTAGCTTTATGTATATTTC
>KZ061848.1:0-84235 GCA_002091835.1 Anopheles maculatus
CCCGGGCATAGCGAGAAAATGTGGCAGAATCCGTGCAAATGAAGGCGCAGCAAAAAAAAACCCGTAGCTTGAGCCCCTTGTGTGTCTCGCTGTTAAAATCAGCGCCTTTTACCACCGCCATGGGAAGCTGGGGGATGAAAGAGGGAGAGGGAGAAAGAGAGAGCGTGTGGGAGGAATATAAGAGGGTGGAAAATTATTTAAAATACTGGAAAAAATTAGCTCAAGGGTGGAAAATTTTTATATCAAAGTTATTTTTTAATTGAATTTTTTTTCTCCACCGTTCGTCCGGCGTTTCGTTGGGGGGATCCGCAAACTTCCCAGCCAGTTTCGCCAGCGTCCTTCGATTTTCCATTTTTTCGTTTCGCTCTTTTTTTTGTTCACTCCTTTTGCCCTTTCTCAGTTTGCCGGGCCGTGGATGCTGTGTGTTGGCTGGTGAAAATTAAACCGGCCAAAGCAGCCGGAACTGGAAGGTGGCCAAAAGGATCTTCGTCGCGTTCGTGTCGGGTTCTCCACCATCCGGCCGAACGGATTGCCTGGGAAAAGTATCGCACATCAACATCACCGGGTTTCAATGTCCCGGTCGTCCGTTTCACACGGCGTTCGGTACACGGCTCGAGGGCGACGGACACCATTGGCGAGCCGTAGTAGAAGCCGTCAAACGTTGGGTCTCGCTCTTCTGCTGATTGCTTCAGTTTGATGGAGCTTCAGGGAAATGGAGGGAAGAAAGGAAGCGAGAGAGAGAGAGAGAGAGAGAGGAAAAGGGGGAGCTAAGGAAGGGTAGGAAAGGGGGTGGTAAAGTTTGAAACGTGTTGATGAATCTATGGTAACGATAGAAAGGATCTGCCGCTGAGCTGCGTTTGTCCGCTGTCGGTTCGGGTGCAAGAATTTTCCCTCCTTTTTTCTCTTGCTCTCTCTTTTTCCCTCTCTCTTTCTGTGTCTAGTTGTGGATTTTTTTTTCTCATTTTCCACAAGGAAAGTGCGTCACAAACTGTGCCCCTAAAACCCGGGGCCCACACGATCGGTCAAATTCGGGAGAAAATGGGATAACATTCGGTGGGTTTTTCCACCTATGGTCGTGCGAAACATTGCGAAAAATAGAAGTAGACAGCAGCACAACGGAAACGCGAGTGTGTGTGTGTGTGGAGACGATCGGCAACACATGAAGTAACGAAGCAACCGAACACGGACGACACACAAACGTGCGATAGCATACGGGCCGGGCCGACGGGAATGTACATTAAATGATTTACTTCGCTGGTACACGCTTCCGGTGCGAATGTTGCTACTGTCGAGGCCAGTCGATGATGATGATGGTGATGCGTATTCCCCGCGCGTATGTGTGTGTGTGTGTGTGTGTACATGCCCAAACGGGGAGATTGAGTTGCAGCTGCTGACCCGTCGGACCGGGGTGCCGAGGTGGAGACATTTTCCCTAGCAAAGGGGAAACGCAATCAGCGTGTGTTTTGAAGAGGTGTCTAGTTGTGGATTTTTTTTTCTCATTTTCCACAAGGAAAGTGCGTCACAAACTGTGCCCCTAAAACCCGGGGCCCACACGATCGGTCAAATTCGGGAGAAAATGGGATAACATTCGGTGGGTTTTTCCACCTATGGTCGTGCGAAACATTGCGAAAAATAGAAGTAGACAGCAGCACAACGGAAACGCGAGTGTGTGTGTGTGTGGAGACGATCGGCAACACATGAAGTAACGAAGCAACCGAACACGGACGACACACAAACGTGCGATAGCATACGGGCCGGGCCGACGGGAATGTACATTAAATGATTTACTTCGCTGGTACACGCTTCCGGTGCGAATGTTGCTACTGTCGAGGCCAGTCGATGATGATGATGGTGATGCGTATTCCCCGCGCGTATGTGTGTGTGTGTGTGTGTGTACATGCCCAAACGGGGAGATTGAGTTGCAGCTGCTGACCCGTCGGACCGGGGTGCCGAGGTGGAGACATTTTCCCTAGCAAAGGGGAAACGCAATCAGCGTGTGTTTTGAAGAGGAATTAAAGCGACGAACCGGTTGCAAGAAACGTGCGAGGGATGGACACGGTGGGGCAGAACGATATTTGTCCAGACTCGTTGGAAATTCGTAGTTTTAATTAGATTTTTTCACTCCAAACTGGCGTGCATAATGGTGCCGCGCCTAGTCGGGAACCGAGCCGAGCGTGTTTGCGTGTGTACAATTAAAGTTTTGATAATGATAAAAATTGTGTCCCATTGGGTGCAATGATGCAACTAAGATGAGGAAGATTTTTTTGTATTTGTATTGCTAGCTTATGTAGACAGAAGCTTCGTAGGACTTCGTGCTCCAGAGGTTCATCCTTGCCGATGTACTTCTTCTTCTTCTTTCTTGGCCTAACGACCTCTTAGGTCATGCCTGCCATTTCTGGCTTACTAGACTTATTGTTACCGCATAGTTGGTTAGTCAGTCCTCACTATGGGGGAACGGCCCAGATGAGACTTGAACCCCGGTCCTGCCGTGTGAAGACCGGCGCCGCTGTCGCATCTACCACCGGGCCGCCCCTAATGCCGGTGTACATGAGACTTAATAATTTATGAATTTATGAATTTTATTACTTGTTTTATTCTAATGCTGTAAAATAACCTTTACTTTGTGTGTGTTTTCTACTTCTTCTTCTTCTCTGGCACTACAACCTCGTGACCTGCCTGCTAGCAATTGCTAGCTCTCTGTGACTTAGTTATACCCGTAGCTGGATAGTCAGTCCTGCGTACGGGGAGGCGGTTCCGCCGGGATTCGAACCCCGGTCCTGCCGTGTGAAGACCAGCGCCGCTATCGTATACACCACCGGGCCGCCCCGGTGTGTTTTCTACTAATAATGTTTATTCATTTGTGTTCATTTCTTAGTCGAATCATGTTTAATACAGAATTTCTGGCCTATAATAATTCAATGAAAACTTCTGGAAACTCATATTCATATCAGTATTATTAGTATTATTAGAGTGTAACAGTTCTACTTCCTTCGTATGGCTATTTTCTTAAAATTCTGTAGCTTAAAACATAAAAATAGACCGAATGAACACTGCCGGGATATTGGACTGGCAGACGACGGCGCTAAACCGTGAGCGGTATCGAGGATTGTTGCTGCAGGCCAAGACCGCGAAGCGGTTGTAGCGCCTGATAAGGCAAGGAACACTGCTGCTAACAGATTCTATAGTAAAAGATTTATACTTTTAATTCTTGAAATAATTATAGCATAAAACAAAACCATTTATACACTGTTTTCTAAAGCTATCAAATGACTCGTTCTGATTATTAAAATATTAAAACATGTACAATTGTTTTCAATATCTTTTTTGCCTATGTCTAGGAATAGTAATAGTAGTTCATGTGGACAAATGTTCACGTTGCTTTGTTTTTAAGAATTTCAAACAGAAGAAAGAACATTTTTGACGTTTTTTACAGCATGAACACAAATGATATTTTTTTCTTTTAAATTTCACTACATTATTTTGGATAATCACGAACATTACACGCTCAACAGTGTTTTCCTAAAATCTTGCATGTTTGAAAAGTTTTAATTTAGTGTTTCCGAAGCTAAAATTAAAATTTTAATAATATTTTTACTTTTCGTTAAGAAATGAAATACTCCAAATTCATAATCAAGTTACCAAATTCATTTTAAAGAAATCAATTACTCCAAATGCATAATATTTTAGAGCTACGTCTAAACAATTTGTTTATTTTGCTCTAAGTGAAAAATAATTCATTAGAAACCTTTGACACGAAAATGAACTCAAATGAACACCTTTTCTGATTGTTGCGAACGAGCGCTCGAGGTTCAATCGTATCCAGCCATAGCGCTGTTTACTAAATCAATGCGCCCCCTAGTGAATGGAAGCAGTTTTGTTACAAAGTTGCGAAAAGTTGCCCGTCCTTTTAATAACTCTTCTGTTAAGTTAGCTTAACCCACTAACATAACCGAACACACACACACACACAAAAGTATAAAAAAGAAGTCTCAAGATTTCGTGTCGATGTTCCGCTGCCTGCAAATTATATCCATTCCCGTGGTTCCGGTCGGTAAACATCGTCAGCGCTTCGCTAACTACAAATATTTGAATTTAATCATGAAAAATGGGAGTCTATTTTTCTCCTTTGTTACGTGTTACGCGCGCGTTCCCCGACATCCGGCCTTGAAGTATTGACGGTCGCGACCATCATCGCGGGCGCATCCGTCCGGGTTTGGTTCGCGTGGACTCGTGAATAACTTCATCCCAGCCAGCCAGCAGGGGGGGAGGGGGGGGGGGTAGAAGAACGGACCAACAAATTGAAAAATAGAGCAGGAAGTGTAATGAATGCTCGCGCTCGTTGCCCATAAATCATTAGGTGAGCAAATTTCTCGAATCAAAGCCCAAAAAATGTGTTTTATCCCCACGCAGTGTCAGGCCGTGGGCCGTATATGCCGGGCAGGTTTTGATGCTCGGTACATATGGCTGTTTCCTGTGTGTGTGTGTTTTTTTTGTGCTCCCCCGTGGCAGACACGCGTGTACATACACGTGCGAAACGGTTGGGATGGGATTCGCAACCGAGACGAAAGTCAAAAATAAGAATACGACAACTGCAAACAGCCGAGAGTGTGATTGGCGGTGCAATAGAGAGGGGAGAGCGGAAGTGGAGCAACGGTAGAGGAGTTTCATTAGGTGAGCGGTGGGCGGATTAGGTTCGACATGCAGGTTCGAGTTTGCATGATGTTACCAGCGCGCTGTAGTGCTAAGCTTTATGCGGCATTGCTTTAGTGCCCTGTCTGTAAGGTGACAGCCAACATCATTCATAAGCCGGTTGAACATGGCTGATTGTGGGGAGGGATCCGGTATAGCCTTTATGAGCACGATTTATGAGATTTCGTTCCCTGCTGTCCGATGTTTGATTCTGTATTCTGTATTGTAAGATTCTTTAACTTAGTGGAGGAATATCATCAGTGTACTTTTGATGACATTATTATACATTAAAGTGCAATAAGCATGGATAAAATTATTACTAATGATTTGTATACAATAAGAAAAAACCTTTTTAATTTATTTAAAAAAAAATCGTTCCTCAACTCTGTCCATAAGCGGCCAAATTATATGACAGATCGATCAGGATCCTTAAACTAAAGTAAGAAAAAGAGAAGGTTCCCTAAAGGAAAGAGCATGATTGTGCTTAGAGTTTAAAAACATTTGGTTCATGGTTGCAGGATGTAAATGAAGGAATTATTCTTTTTGTATAATTAGGAATAACCCGAAAGCATAATTAAATAATGTGTGAGATATAAATCTACTTGGCAACATCTTATGTTACGAAAGAGTAGTAGGACAAGATGAGATGTGCATTACTAACAGTGTGGTCTATGATGACTAAAGCTAGAAATCCTGGAAATGTTGGGCTTCTTCTTCTGTTTTGGCACTACAACCTCGCCAGGCCTTGGCCTGCTATTCATAGATCCGGATAGTATGGAATAGGCGGTCCGGAAGGGATTCGATAATCGGTCCTGAAGTGTGAAGACTGGCGTCACTACCACCTCGGTCATCGGACCTCCCAATTTTGACGTTCTGTCAAACAGTCGATCAGTCACAGCAGCATGCAAACCAAAGGTCTGTTACGTGCCCTCTAAGGAATTGCTGAACATAAGGTTTTTGACAGCTCTCATATACTATCTGTCAAAAACCTTCTTTTGAACAGTTGATTAGAGGGCTCGTAACAGGCTCGATTTGCTTGTTTACTTCCTTGAATGCGCCGACCTTGCCAAAGAAGCTCGAGAATCAAAACAAAAGTATCTGCTTGAATAAAATTTTAGGTTTTTCTCGAGCTAACGTCGGTCACAGCACAGTACAGAACACCGTACAGCGTTTCTGACTCCGTCTTGGTGCAGTTTTAATAATAAAATTAACAGTCATAACAGGAACTCCGTGTCATTAACAAGTAAATGCTTTTGTAGCAGCATTTTAACAACAAAACGTTAAAACACCTATAAAAAAATGGTCTCGGTCCTCATAGACCCAAATGGCGTTAAATAACGTTCAACTAAAGCGGAAAGTCTTTTGTGCCGAAAACATTAAAAACATCTTCAATTTTTAATACCGCAATCGGAACACTTTCGCCAATTTTGGCAAATCAACAGTGAACCGAGCTGTATGGCGTCGCGCTTCCATCACTTCCAGCACGAGCATTGTGGTGTAATTCTAGCGCGAATGTATCGCGAATGTTGAGTGACACCGAACGTACACATACCCAAATCGATGGTCGCGTGGTGTTAGTGATTTCTACGCTTTTTTTTTTTACTCACACCCTTGCGCACGTGTTGGTGAAGAGTGTGAAGGTGTGCAGGAGAGCGTCCTAGCTGTGTCCTAACAATTTCACTTGTTTTTTTTTTTTTACTTTTATAACATTCCTTTTCCCTGCTATCCTGTGGCATCCATATGCTGGCTCCTGGAACGCTCTGCTGGGTTGCATTTCCCCGCCAGCGTTTTATCCGTTTTTCTTACTTTTTTTTGCCCACCCCAAAACGAACAGAATGGCTATCGAGAGAGAGAGAGAGGTGAAAAAGGGGGATTGAGATGAACGCTTCTTTTTTCCAGCTATTTTCTTTTCAATTGAACGCGTGGGTTTTTTCGGGTGGGGAAATTCACACATACAAGCATTAGGTGGGAAGCAAAAAAGAAAATGCTGGAATGTGTAGCATTGAACAGAGCATTGGTGTGTTTCCGGATGTAGTTTCCTTTTCCCACAATCTCCCTTCGACAGTGATTGCATACAGCGAGATGCTGCCGTTCTGCTATTGCTTGGGTGTGTGTGTGTGTGCGTGTGTGTGCGTGTGTGCACTGCCTTTGACTATGTTCGTGCACTAGAAAGGTTCTAGCTGTTGGTGTTGGTGTGAGTAGATATATTCTAGCAAAGGTTGAAATTTGAGAGCACGAACGGATGAAGAGCTGTGTG
The DNA here is from genome assembly GCA_002091835.1 of Anopheles maculatus. Taxonomy (NCBI): domain Eukaryota; kingdom Metazoa; phylum Arthropoda; class Insecta; order Diptera; family Culicidae; genus Anopheles; species Anopheles maculatus. The sequence goes on from KZ061848.1 coordinate 6,947, forward strand.
GTGTTGTTGCGGTGGAGACGCACGGTGGTTTATCGCTTTGTTTCTTTGGTATGGGAAATGTTTACGAATAGTGCAGTTAAACTGACTTTGTTGTCGTCAAACATTGCTACATTCGGTTGCAATAACACCTCAGTGTCTAAAGGGCATTCTAAGAAGAAAATACTTCACAAAAGAAAAGATTCAAAATAACTTTTTAGATGTAAACAAGAGTACTAATCATACAATAAAACGAAAATCCTCTATTCAGAGGCCAAATCCATTTCGTGGAAATCTCCCCGACAAATCGTATGTACTCAAAAAAAAAGGCCCAGCTGCAAACGCACAATCAAAAGCACAACAATCCTGACCAGCCTCAAGAAGCCGACGGTTGGAAAGGCTCCCAAATGTTGGAATCTCACTCTCCCAACTCACCCAAAAAACGGAGAAAGGAATCGCACCACCGCAGGTGGGTGGTTAGATGGGGAGGTTGATGTGTTTTTGTTTTCCTGTTTGTTGTATCATTTTTTCATTTGCTGCCTTTTGCAAAAAGAAGCACAACATTCTTTGTTACGCTGCTGTTTGTTTTTTACGTACACATCGTCCATACAAGGCAGGCCCGAGTTCGTGGCCTTTCGTTTGTTTGGTTTTTCTTTCCACGGCCCCAGACGCAACAAAGGCGCAAAAAGAAATCACAAGGACATTCCTATGTTGTTTGCGGGGATGGCTAGATTGCCTTTTATCTAGCGCGTAACTTCGGGAGGCACTTTGGATGTTCGCCGTTTTGTTCGGCGTTCTTTCTTTTGCAACACGGGCACTGAGCAGTTCGGCTAAAACGAAGCCAAACACATGCGCATATGAGGTACGCACAGTGGGATGGAGGATGAGGTGGGTTGTGGGGTGAAGTGAGGGGATGGTTTTTCTTATGATAAGTTTCGAAAGATTTTCTTTTGTTACTGAAGGGAACATTGGTTTGGCAGATGACATCCGGCGCCATATAAATTGGGAAAGTGAAGGCAAGTCTCTCAGCTCTTTATAAGGATGATTATTAGTTGAGTGGAGCAAACATAATTTAGGACCTTCGAACGCCAAGAAGATTCATATTCATTTGATGAAAATTCTTGCAAACATAACCTCAATTTATGACACTCACCTCGACCGGTCCGTTCCACATGTAATGCATCCCGACGGCGGCCGGATCGTGATGCGGGTTGGAGGTCATGTGTTCGGCCATTACCGCGCTCATCCAGTGCACGAGGCCCTGGGTCGGGTTCTGGCCCTGCACACCGCCCGGCACGGGCATCTGGTTAAAGTTCGGGATAGCCGTGGCGGTCGCCGTGGTGCTGCTGGAATCGGGAGTAGCTCCCTCGTTCGGTGCTGCTGCTAGGCTGGAGGAGGCCGCCGACGGTGACTGCGGTGGGCCACAGTTTAGCGAGCGACACTTGGTGTCCTCCGGATGTCCGTGCCGACAGTTGCCGGGGGTCAGTGAGCTGGATGCGGCAGAGCCACCAAGATTTGACTGACTGCCGGCGGCCGAGTGAGGGAGATGCGGATGATGGGAATGGTGCGGATGGTGGTGGTGGTGATGGTGGTGCGGGTGGTGTGGGTGGTGCAGATGGGGTGGGGTTCCGTGGTGGTTGTTGTTGCCCTTGCTGTAGTCGTTGTTATTGGTCGCCTCTGACAGCCACGGGAATGCGTTCGACGGTTTCTGGAGAGCGAGAGAGAGAGAGGCAGAGCAGAAAGAAGAGAGAAAACGTTTAATATGCGGTTAATTGGGAAGTGGTTGGAGCCGATTACACGCGAATGAAGCTCATTACGAGCCGCATGTGTTCAAGTGGAATCGATAAGTGTCATTATAATCTGATTAAATTGGGCGAGCGCAATTACATTCCCGGAATCGCACGCGAAAGGAAGAGAAAATCGAACCAGCTTTATATTTATTGGTAAACAAAGAGGTGGACATCGTAGGTGGCCAGCATGTCCTCCCAAACTAACCTCCAGAATTTCATCACTATCTTCACGGTCATCTTCCGGATGAGTTCCCGACGTGCGTTCCTGCTGTACTTGAGCGTGCGACGAAGAAGAGGAATTGGGAAACAGGCCTCTTGGAAACTGTCCCACACTTGCAAGTGCTGCCTCCAGTGGAGAACTCGCCGTAGGACTAGAAAGATTTTCCGCCTGTTCATCAATGCCCGCTTCATCCTCAGAATGGTGAGCGTCCTCCGGATAGTTCGACCTGGGCTGCTGTTTCTTAAGCAGTGACGCCGAAGCGGCAAACAGGTTCTTGTAGAACTGTGCCGGAAAGATGAACGCCGACTTGGGCGCCAACTCCCCGTTCTCATTCTCACTCTCATCTCCCCGCGATGGTGAACGCTTTGCCGGAGTTCTTTCTTTTGTAGCTTGTGAACGATAGTCCACGTTGGACGCGTGTTGATCGTATCTTGGAGCCGGAGCTTCATCGGTTTGAAAATAGTTGGAGCTCCTTGCTTTGACAGATTTGTAGTGCATCTCACCGGTGTGAGATGGCGATAGACGAGTGTAGAGATCGTCTTTAATGCGCAGCTTCGAGGGCGTCATTGGTGTGGAATAGGCGGTAGACATTTGTATCACTTTAGTAGGAACTTTATTTCATATCACAAAACGGTATCGATCGGTAAAGATCATACAGATCGATAATAGAGCTTCTCCCAACACTTTACACTCTATCACTTCTTGCGGTTCACTCACTATTCACTCGTCAGTGAGAATACTCACAACTTGCGAACATTATTTTCTACACTTTTTTCACTCACTCACTCACTAACTCACCGAGAGCTCACAGCAAAACAGCCTACTACTACTACACTCCACTTTAAACGGACCACTCTTCCTCCGTCTTCCCCGTCTCACTCTAACCCACAAAAGCACCACTTGTCAAAGTGACCAACGCGAGAAAGAGAGGTGAGCAACGCAACCGAAGCAAAACCGTAAGCGACGATAAGACTTTCGCTTTTCCGGTCACTTGTACAATTTACTCGTGCGAACAGAGAAACTATTAGAATAATGCTAACGGAGGGGGTCCCGGGTAATCCTGGTCGGGTTTTCACACTGGTGGTTGAAAGTTTTTCGTTGCGGAAAAAGTTTTGCCAACTTTGGCGCACATAATCTCCTCGGCAACTACTACGGAAGTTAAACTAGAAGTTGTTTTTTTCCCGGGAACTTTTTTTTGGGATATGAAGAACTTGAACATAGACTCACTATATCGCGATGTTACGAGAGAGATGTGACACAATTTCTATTCCAGAAGTTCATTACTCCAGATTAGCTGTTTTGAGTGGAGCACTGTGCATGGTTTTGTGTGTGTTCCACTTTAAATGTCTTTACAGGGGACACTGGACACTATTGGGATTACTTTTACAACTATGTTGGTTGATTGGTAGGTTTTGTAAGGCTCTAGACAACACTTAGGAACTTTGGGTTTCGTTTTGCACTTGAGACCTCAGAACTTTTCAGGAACTTCGGTACTACACGTCACAGGTTTCTTCGTCAGAGTGGTCTCTTCCGTAAATCACAATAGTTTAAGGCACCGATCGGTGTGATTGCTGTTGTTCGAGCGAGCGGTTCTAGCGATTCGTTGATCACCGGTTCCGTGCGATCGCGCACTTCCTTGGGCGGTTGTTGGGCAAATATCGAACTGGCCACCGAGAGCGTAGCGTCACCACGACGACGATGCCGTCCATATCGGCGGAACTGGCAGCAATAGTGTAGCAGCAGAAACAGCAACAGCACCATCGACGATAGCCAGGACGACGACAACGACGAGAACGACCACGACCACGACGACAACGACGACCAGGACGAAGCAAACGTCTTGACGCTCATAATACTACATCTGTGGGAAGCTTGGACGGTTCCTTTCGTCTTCCCTGCTCAAACAAAACCGAGGAAAAAGCTGCTGCGAGAAAAATATAAGTTTTATATATACACACATATATTTTCTTCTGCTGCTCTGCCGCTCGTCCCAGACCGGCCTCAAACCTCACGCCACCGCCAGCGAGTGTGGGGAAACAACCAGCCCGGTCGGTATCCCGTGTATGCACACTATATTGGTTCGACCGCGAGAAAGAAACGGTCCCACCCCACCAACGGGCGGAGATGTTGGACCGGGGGTTGCGCGACGAGCTCTCCCCATGCTCGGTGTGTGGATGTGTTTTTTCTTCTTCCTGCTGGTTTCTTTTTTTGTTCGGTGCACATTTTATTTGCTCCCGTTGTTGCTTTCCTTCGTCCTCGTTCGCGCTGTGTTGTGGCGCTGGTTTTCCGCTTTTTTTTTGTTGGTTCCGTTTTCTTCCCGCTTTGCGCTTACTTCTGCCAGTCTATGCTCCCCATGTACGCGCTAGCTAACGCCGCGTATTACCGCGCGTCATCCCTTCGGTTTCGTGTACTTGGGTGGGATGGGTGATGTGTATTTTTTACGGTTCTTTTCTTTCGTATGTTGCACTCCTACTGCTGCTGCTGCTTCTGCTGCTGCTTCTCCGGCAGCTTTCTTTCGACTAGTGTGTTGTTAGCTTTGGCCACCCACGAGGGCCACCTCTGTCGCGGTTCCTTCGCGCTCGTGCTGACGGAGCTTTTCCCTTCTACACAAGCTGTATGCTGCATGTGTCTAAGAGGAGGTACTGGTTTTATCCTTCTTGCTTTACGTCTTTTTTATTTTCCTCCGTTTTTGTCGTTGTTGTTGAATGCTATCCTTGTGCTCCTTTTTTCTCCTTCGTTTGTGTTGTTTATTTTTATAACACTCACTCGTCACTCGGGGTTTCTTTTGCTTTGGTTTTCCCCCTTGCCCTTCCGACTTGCGTGCTCTTTCGTGTTCCGGTCAACCGTGAAGCGCGCATTTTCTCACATCCTTCTCCGGCTTTGGCGCGCTGTTTTGTTCGGTTCGGTTATCCATCGATTCAGCGGCACAGTCGTCAGCTTCCTTCAGCCAGAAGCTGTTGATTTCTACTCGATGCCAAACGAGTAGTGTGAGTGTCCATGGAGTGTGTATGTGTGTGCATGAAGGAACTTGTGTTATTTTATATTCCTGATGGTGAACAACTACACAGTTGCTGAATGATTTTTCATTCTCGTCCTTACGATCGTCCTTTCCTGCATGCGGAGCACGTTTGCATTTGCGCGCCTTTTTTGCATCGATTTTTTTTTCTTTTTTGCGCTGTTTTTCTTATTGCAAAATTTATGAAATCCACTTTATAGGCTTGTATTTCAAACTGGATTTTAAACCGTTTCTATAGCTATTGAAATTTATCGTTTCTCTTTGTTGCATTTAAAATATAATTCAAGCAAGACTTAGATGACTTTGAGATATCTAGAGTTATGTTTCATTTTTCTTATAAATTTTCTTGCTCTTCCACATCGATAATAAATCAATAATTTGCTTTATCACAACATCAACCATACTAAAAAATGCACCATCAACATAGTAAATCTGGTACGAATAAATGATGAAATCATGTTACCTTTCAAACCAAAAGCTTTTCAACCAACTTTCAAGAATGCACCACCACCACCACCGCCTCCTCCACGCTCCTGCTATTGTTCCGGAAGGATAAAAAAGTGCATCCCCATAGGAAAAAAAGAAAGAAAAACGATAGCTTCGAGCGAAAGGAATCAGCTCAAATGGAAGTAAAATAAAATATCAAATTGGTTCAGTGAATCCTTATGTGCTGGGCAGATAGCAATGTGCACTTTGCAACAACAACGGAAAAAACAAGACCAAAAAGAAAATGGGAGATGCATTCATATGTACGTGTGTATTTCTTTAGCATGTCTGTCTGTAGCATGTGTAGCTCAGGAAGGAAGATGTGAACCTCTATCGAACCAAAAATAGATTGCCGAAGATTCCACTAGAGAAGGAAAAAAAGGATAGCTACAGCGTATGAGAAAAAAAACACACATACACACACACACACACACCTCCCGGGACGTCTCCAAAGCACCGAAGGATACCGGTTTAAGACGGTCATAAAAACATACGAAGAAACACGAGCAGGATACCGACCGTGGGGCAAAGACTCTGTAGGAAAGAAAAACTATCTTCGCACGATAAGGAAATAGTGTGTGTATGTGTGTGTGTATGTGGGAAGAGAAACAAAAATCTTCCATGGCATGTCCATGGCAAGAATCGTAAAGACGAAACACATTCCTTGCTTTGGACGGAGGCGTTAGTTCTGTGCGGGAACAGATCAAAATACACCACTCAAGAGTATGACAGGGCAAGAAGCATTTATGTTTTACTTTAATACCTTTGTTAGTATAGGAAGCATGTGATTGTTCGCTCTTGCTTCACAATAATTTAATAATTATTGTCTAGATGTTAGATAATACACTTGTTGACATTTCTTCTATCTCTAAAATTGTCTTCAGGCACAAAAGAATACACATGTGGTTTTAATTTGTCAAACTGTTGAACCTTTAATTAATGTTTACCCAAAAAAAATATTACTTGTTTATTATTATTATTTAAGTTTCATGTTAAAACCCGTTTTTCTCTGCGGTGTTGCTAGGCAAAGCAGTCGTTATTTCAAACATCAGCCAACATTCAGAAGCGCCCTCTAGCGTATTTTCCGTGACACAAACCGTGTACGCCTGATGGTATGCAATGTGCGGTACAATGTTTTGCCATTTTTGGCAGGGTTGGTAGCCGATGCAAGACAGTTAGAAAATGAGTTATTTATTCCGATTAAACGTTTCATTAAGACTTAGGATTGTTTCGCAGAAGTATTTAATACAATGTATTGTTTGCTCCAATATATTAATGAAGCCACAACGCAAAGATTGATTGGATATATCACTGTATACGTATAAGAAAAACGAAAACGGTTGTGAATAACGCAAAAAAAAAACCCCACTCCAAGCTGGTTGATTTATTTTCCTAGATAGAAAAATAGATTTGCTATCCAGATACGCCAGAAAAAAAACTAAATTACAATGTTTAAATACATCTACTGCACATTGATGCGAATTCAAATCAATCGCTCGCCACCTGACCAGAGAGTTCGGAGTGAAAAAGTGCACTGTATCATGACCGTTTCCTTTCGATCAACGCTGATAAGGTAGGGAAGCAATCATTTCATTGCAAAAAAAAAAATTGAAGACGAAAAAAAAACCTTAGGAAATCTCTCTTACCCAACACCATAAATAAAGCAGTACGATTGAGCGTAGCCGTGGTGCGTTCCGTTCAGGCAAGGCGTTGGCGATCTTCAGCTGTCCCGCAGTAGCCGTGGTGCGTTCCGTTCAGGCAAGGCGTTGGCGATCTTCAGCTGTCCCGCAGTGCTGCTTGCGAAGAAAAGTCCCCCAGCCACTTGCAGTTTGCCACGTGATGCACCACACGATGCGTGCAGTGCACATTTATAGCGCACAAAACGGTCGCCATTCGCATTCGTATTCGCCACTTTTCCACTTGTTTTGTGGGACGCGAGCGCAATGCCGCCGTTTGGTAGGCGCCATCCTCCCTTACCGGGGTGTATGCGTTTCGTGTGTTTGCAATCTTATGTTACGATGAGGAGGGAGGGCATGAAAAAAGGCAACACACACCAAGAGCTGATGCTTCTCATCTTATCTTCGATCGATTTGGAGCGTCCAGTGTGGCTGTTTTACCGTCGTTTTTAGTTCAGCTGTGAGCGTGTGTGTGTTTTTTGTTGTTGCTGCTAGCTCAATCTCTTATCCATCATGCCAGTTGCAATCCGTGCAATCGTCAGACCGCACGTTCGCATCGCGTTGTTTTTTACATTTTAATCGAAACAAGTGGTTGAAGCGAGCGAAACGATACGATTATATAATGATTCACTTCCATTCGCTCCGGAATAGGAAGCTTCACTGTATCAGATAAAGATATACAACGCTACAGATAGGACGGATAAAGTAAAAGGTGTATGCAAAATAGAGCTTTGTTGGCGAAAAGAACGTTTTTTTGTGTGAATAGCCACAACCAAAAGCATCCATTCTAATTCACACCGGAGCTCAGTTCGGTGAGTTCCTAAACACCCGAGAGCAAATAATTTCCCCTCTGGAAAACAGTTCGCTCAACACCGTCGGAGATTTCGGGAAAACTCTCTCAGCGCGTCGGGAAAAGCTTTCGACACCATGTTCGACTCTTTTCCCGGCAGGGAACACCAACAAGGGCGTGGCTTTAGAGTGTGACTAGCAAATCCCAAAAAAACGCAAACTGCACAAATCGCATCCTGAAGCTTATTACTGCTACGGCCACCAGTGTGTGTCCTTGATATGTGTGTCCTGGCAAGCGAAGAAGCCTCCCAATTTGCACCACTGTTGCACCACTGGGAGCCCTTGTGGTGCACCACGCCTCTATTTTTGCAACACTAATTTGCGAACATGAACATTATTCTAACGAAGCTAACAATTGGGGGGGGGACAGAAACCCTTTTTTTGTGCCTTTCGTTTCGGTGTTCCCAACGGCACGCACCTGGCATATTCATGAAGGGAGCGTAAGCAAAAAAACCCCCCGAGCTTTGTTGGTTTCGTGCCAAGATTTGCACTCATTACATGCAAACGGACACGCCATTTACGGTTTTTGATAAAGAAAATGCCAACGTTTAGCTTCCGTTTCGTGTCATTTTTTTGGTAAGTATTGGTTTCGAGTGGTTTGATTTTAATTTTCAACCAGAACAACCACAAATTCGTGAACGTAACGTGATTTGGCAGATCTCTTCTTAGGGATCGGCGCAATTCGATCGTAACGATCGGTATTTCCACGTATCATTAGCGTAGCGGATAGTGAGAAGAGTAGCCCTGTCAGATGGCACCACAGCAGTGGATAAATAAGCTGTTGAAAGGTAATGTGTGGTTCGTGTGTGCGTGTGTGTGCCCTGTGAGTGATTGAGCAGGAAGGAAAGGTAGCTCGGGAACGAGTACCAATTTGAACCGCCTTTACCTGCTGTGAATAGGCTGCTCTTTTAACAGCTCTGTGGTTTTCGGTGTACTTGGCCAAGTGTCAATGCTCGATTCATTTTGCACAAAGGCACAAAGTTGTGCTAAGCAACTGGTACCCTGGTCGTGATTGTGGTTTGTTTGTTTCGGTGCTCCAACTGTCCAAAACGAACTGTTTGGGGCTTGTGTAAAATGCAAAGCGTCACTTGAAGTGAACGATTGAAGTTCCAGTAAAGCATGGCAAGATGGCACGAGGTTGCAACGGACCGGGAGCCCGGGGGGGGGAACAATGATGTGGAGGAAGGAGAAACACGTATCCGACCTGGTTTCGTGGCACCAGGCTGCAAGGATCCTGCTCGACCGGCTCGTCCGGATCGTCTAGCACCCGTAGACCACGGCGGAAACCGAGCTCTGAATTTCAAATCAGTTTTCCTAACGTCCACCGGTGCTCTGGTGCAGTTGTGCAGTTGCGCCGTGCAGTTACGAAAGTCGCATAATTTATACACCAGACGGAAGACATTAGTCCCGAGACTGAAACTCCGAGACCGTGGAGACTGAAAGGTGTGAGCGAAAGCGAGACCTACCGATATTGCTGAGTCCACCCCGGGGGGGAATCTCCAAAGTCTCGAAGTGCATTTGTTTTTCCATTGCCGCCGAATTCTGCAACACACCACCGAAATGGACCGACATAATTGAAGAAACAGGGGGGCCATTTTTCACGGCTTTCCCGCGGCCATAAGTTAGCCGCCGCTTACTTGGAAATCAATTTGCAGACTGCGAAGTGCCGACACGCGAATGCCGCACGGTTTCTGTGACAATTATTGAATGCTTGAATACCACTCTTTTTCCACGGAAATCAGGCGAACCGTTTAGACCCAGGACAGGAAGCGCCATCAGACGGCTTCCGATTTCCGGTGTGGCAAACGGTACCTACTGCACATAGCCGGACCACAGATTACAAAGCGGGTCATAATCATCTTTACAACGGGAAGCTGGGAAAACGTGTTTGGCATTGGGCTGGCTTGGGCAAAACGATTCGGTCACAACAAGATCGAACGCTAATCATGCGCAATTTTTCGATCGAACTGATGCGTTCCGTTCGATTGGCGATCCAATCGAGTGGTTTGATGGTGGTGGAGATGAAGCTGGTGGAGTTGGTGGTTGTGTGTGATCTGGGACGGTAAACAATGCGGTTTACCGGTGAGCATCCTCGTATAAATGGGTCCGGATGATGGTGCACGGTGCAATACGACGTTGATTGTTTTGTAGGCAAGTCATGAGTCTGTGTGTGTGTGTGTGTGTGTGTGTGTGTGTGTGTGTGTGTGTGTGTGTGTGTGTGTGTGTGTGTGTGTGTGTGTGTGTGTGTGTGTGTGTGTGTGTGTGTGTATTTGTAATGATGGAAACGGTTCATTCATGAATACGCCAAACCACCAGCTATCTCCGGTGGAAGCGATGAGATGTGAACAAATGCACTAGCCACAAATTGCCACGCTGCAAGATGACGTTGGATCCGTTGTTTGTTCTATTACGTTGGTTTGTTGGTTGGTTTGCTTTTCACGACGATGCTGTTGAGTTGGTGGTTGTGTGTGATCTGGGACGGTAAACAATGCGGTTTACCGGTGAGCATCCTCATAGTTCTTGCTCCGGATGATGGTGCACGGTGCAATACGACGTTGATTGTTTTGTTGTGTGTGTGTGTGTGTGTGTGTGTGTGTGTGTGTGTGTGTGTGTGTGTGTGTGTATTTGTAATGATGGAAACGGTTCATTCATGAATACGCCAAACCACCAGCTATCTCCGGTGGAAGCGATGAGATGTGAACAAATGCACTAGCCACAAATTGCCACGCTGCAAGATGACGTTGGATCCGTTGTTTGTTCTATTACGTTGGTTTGTTGGTTGGTTTGCTTTTCACGACGATGCTGTTTTGCTTGAGAACTAAGTTGTGGTGCAGTGTATATATTTGTATAGACCACGTTGTTCGTTCTTTTTAACATCATTCCTGAGCGAAGAATTTTTTATATCGCAAAACACTTCTTAATCGTTGGTTGTTTTTGATTTGACATTTACAGCTATTTCCCTTTTTTTGAAGAAATATGTGATTGTCGAACCTGATGAGAACAACATTGTGCCGTGCCTAGAGTTCAAGGGTTATAACATAAATTCTGAATAAACTCCAGTCAAGCAGTTCCATATCAGCAATAGACTAGGCAGAATCCTGGCTAAGTATTTGTTGTCTTCCAATAAAGATACAAGTCTTAACGTCAAATCTGTCTTCCAGTACCTGTAGAGACTTCTTATTTGCTAGGTTTTCCATCAAGACTCAAAGAAATCAACAGAACTGAGATCACTGCAATGATCCAAGACGTTCGTTTAAAGATCTATGATATTCTTCGCTACCAGTTTATAGAATTTACGACCAAACAGCAATTGAACAAGATTCCCTAAAAGTTTTGACAATCAAAATAAACTTGGCGAACTAATTAGAGCGGTGTCATATATCATCTAGCTCACTAAACTCGATTGGTAAACGACAATCATATGCCAGAGGTATAACGCAGTAATATTGATCAATCATTCCAAGCACTAGCACACTTAAAATTCTCTCAGTTTCTGTCAGAGAATGCTTTCTGTTAATGCTTAATTTTGACAGTTTAACTAAACTAAAGACCCCAACAGCTAAGATTTCCAACAGTCTGCATATAAATTGTTGACAAATAAAGATCCCAAACACATTCTACTTTACACGTTGTTTCACACTCTCAGCGAAGGCGTTCCATCAAAAGAGTAACAACCTCTTAACCGTTCCTGTACATTGTTATCCTCTTTCCGATGACCCAAAAATAATGATCCAAAAAACCAAATTGGGACAGAGAAGCATAAAAATGAAAGAAAAATAAAAACAACGGTCACATACATTCACGGCTCGGAAGTTTCCCGGAGCGAAGCGAAGAAAGTGTATCAAATGACTGTCCCGATGTTCCTGCGAGTGGTTCTGTTGGTGGTGGATTTGCATTTCGAACTGCAGAGCCGAATCGAAGTAGTACGGCCGGAAGTACGGTTATCAATATTCAATAAAATAAAACTCCAAATAATGAATGGCGCAGTGGCGTCCTGTCTGTGTTTTGGTCGGAAAAGTCGGGGAACGATGTATCAATTGGCTGTCCCGGCTGGTTGTGGAAGACGCACAGAAAAAAAAGACGGCAGGGAAAGGCAATAAGCCAGAATAAGCGAAGGCCGAACGGATTGCAGTTTTGCATCGTTTTTTTTTTTTTCGTTGTTGTTGCCCCTCCAATTCCGGAAGATCGAACGGCAAGGACGACACAATTGCAGGGACAGCGGCGAGTTGTGCCTGTGTTGAAGATTGCCAATTTATTGTAATTCGTATTTAAACCGTTCCTAACGATATGCAATTTACGGAAAGGCCGTTTTCGCGTCAGGATGCGATCGGGTGGCCTAATGAGAAATGTGAGGTTCGGGTTGCGCTGCTGAATCCGCTTAGCCCGGTTCCAGTGTGTTGTGCCTCCAAAACCGAAACACACAAAACCCTGCAATTGCTGGCACAGGCATCATCAGGTGCATCAGGATCAACGGGCGTCGTTTTGGCCACCGTCGACGCGATACGTCGACGTGGCTCGCCGTTTATCGATGAAGTCGCTCCCGATGGACGGACAGATGCTGCGGTGCAATTACGCGATTGGCATGAAGATTTGCTGCCCGGGCTGACATCGGACGGCCGGACAACACGCGGCAACGTCTTATTTGTGGCACGTTTGTTGTGCTTGTGTTGTTTAACAAGCGTACAGCAACACACCAGAGTATGCACACCACAGAATGACTTCCGGGGGATAGAACGAAGTGACATTGTGAGGCGTCTTGTGTATTATCGTCTTCTTGATGGTAGATTTTGTGTTTCTGCCACGGAGTGTTCTTAACTTTTCCACATTTTCCTCATTGTTTGATACGCTCAGAAAATGTGTAAAACAAAAGTGTGAGCCTGCCTTCTTGAGCCCACAGGCCCTGTGGCTCAGTAGGAACATTGTTGAAAACGATCCAAAAGCGATCGATAGGATCTATTCTACCCCCTCGCTGAGGTTTGCATCACTTTTCGGACGCTATTTCGCTATTTTCCACATCGGCTTTTTCCACTCCAATCCGTAACAAAACAAACCCCAAAGACGAGATGAGCAACCGAGATAATGTTTGTTTGACGTTCTTGCTCCGGAATGGTGCTGCTGGTGTAAGGAGGATAAGGAGCGTGGATCTCCTTACTTTTTTATTTGATTAATTGTCTTCGATGCTAATGATACGCCTTTGTTTGTGGAGTTTCGCTCGGTGTGAAACAATTCCTTCACCAGCGTGCTGAGCGTTTTGTTGTTTGTCCATTCTGAAGTTGAAGGAATAAGGCATTGCGAATAGTTCTCGATTCGAAACAATAGTTAGTTGAAATATTAAATAAATATTTAGGAGAACGTTCGTGAATAAGATTATTGAGACATACAATTAGCAAATAAATATTTGCACCAAAAACTATAAAGATTTGAAAAAGTTTGGAGAACAAGCTCCTCCGAAGGAATGTTGTACAGACTTTGGTTTGTATAGAACACCAGTGTAAACGAACTGCTTTTCCACGACACTCTGCAGGCACACTCGTCATGTTGAGCCGCCGAAGACAGGCCACGTCTTTAATGTTTGATTAACGAACCTTGTGCATCGGAAAAGCGAGGAAAGCCCCAGAAACGCCCATAACGACTCACCGGGAATTGAGTGAATGACGTTGACAATCTCCCGGCAAAAGTACACACGCACACACACACAGCTCGTAGCTCGTGCCATCTCCATTACGTAAAGTGCGATTGGTGAGATGCGTTTGAGAAGTGAAGCTGCCAGTAGCTTCCCCGGAGGGGGGCGAGGAGTTAGACGAACGGGCAAGACAAATTTCTTTCTTTCCTCATTCCACCCGGCTCGAGAGCGACTCTGCTCGCGTCAATCGATGACAGTTGCACGATGACGGATTTAGCGGAGGATTGCCGTCGAATGATATATTGGAAGTCCGTGGCGAGGTTTCCCCTTGCAAGCGAATTCACGTGCTCTAGGCATTAAGGTTGGATTGAGCAGACACACACACACACACACACACACACACACATACAGTTCAGCATAGACCGGCAGGCGCATTATCCTTAACCTTGCGGCGAAAAACAATTAATCAGAATAGGCCACACGGAGCCTTCCGGGAGCTGCTAATCGATAGTTTTATGGCGGGGACACGGTACGGTCCAGGCTGTAATGCTGTGCCCAGGCAAATGGTGATAATTATGATGGCGATTGTGCTGCCGATGGTACTGATCACGATAATGGTTATTGTAATTAGCTGTGGGCCTGCTGTGGTGTTGATGGTGGTGATGCATTTTTGTAGCTGAAATGAAGAAACTCACCGACCCATTGTTTTATGCAGATGAACGTGATTGCTCGTTTTATAGTGCAACTAGGGCACAGAAAAGTTGGGGTTAAAAAATCTGCTCTCATTTCTCATTCTGCTCTTAAATCAAGCGTAAATGAATGAAGAAAATGGTCACGAGATTAAACTTAATCCTACTCTTAATCACCCATAATCGGAAGGACAAAGTGCGCTAAAATAGAGATGCTTTATGGACCACTTTCGCTATAAAACAAGCTATTTACGGTGCGCTTTAATCAACCACACGTGCTTGAGTATCAATTTTCCACCGGCGAATAAATCGAAGGTGATGAAAATCGATATCGTTTCGATAGCTTAGCGGCAAAGAGACCGCCTCATCACGGCACCGATTACACCGCACTATCGATGGCCAATTTATGCAAACTGATCGAGTGGCGGGTAGTGCATTTGCATAATTATTATGCGATCGCGATATATAGTTTAATGCAAAGAGTGTGGAGCTAATGAGACCGCCGCACGCCGTTGTCATTAAGTATTAATAATCTTACGCTGATACTGATACGGAATTAATACGGGTACAAGCTGTTAATTCGATCTCACGGATAGTGTGTGTGTGTGTGTGTGGCGTGTGCATTTGATTTGATGATGCTGGCCGAAGAAGATGTGTTATTCGTTTGGGAAATTCAATTATATAATAACTGATACAAGGATTCATAAAATATAATACAAAAATTAGTTAGTTTAAGCTTCGGATAGCATTAAGATTGTAGTTCAATAAAGCAATAGAAAAGTTCTAGAAATTGAAAAATAAAATCAAATATATTTGTAGCCTCACTAATAGAAAGGAGAACAACAACCACAGAATAGAATTTTATAGCAAGATAAATAATTTGTTTATTCACTTTCTATAAAAAATCATACTTAAAACCTTCTATTGCTTCTTAATTATAAACTTTAAATTGTCATGACTCACTTTTCGAGTATCTTACAATTGTCACCTCATCAATACAAATAAATGTATTATTTAAAAATATTTCAAATGCTTAATTTTAAAAGCCTTTTGCCATAAAAAATGGAATGATGCATGTAGTATTGAAAATACTGAATATTAAAATCCGATCATTATGAAGAAGTCAAAAATATTGAGGACCGCGTCAACAAACGTTGGGAAAACATCAAAGTTCATCGGAATACTCTGTATAAACAACAATATTTAACAAACACACTATTAAACAGTATAGAAATACGGCCAGGCCGTTCTACTAGAATAAAAAAAACTATTAAACAGTATCAGTAGGCTCCTCAATTGACATCATTTGAGTCACGAAATATTCCATTGGTAAGATCATGCAGGATTTAGCCCAGTCAAGATTTGAACCTAGATCTTATAACTTGTTGGAACCGTACCTTGTCATTTTCTTTTTCTTATTTCTTGGCCTAAAGAACTCTTAAGGTCATGCCATTTTTGGCTTACCAGAGTTATTGTTACCGCAGAGTTGGATAGTCAGTTCACACTATGGCCCAGAATGGCTCGGATGAGACTTGAACTCCGGTCCTGCCGTGTGAAGACCGGCGCCGCTGTCGCATCTACCACCGAGCCGCTATATTATTTGAATGGTCCAATTGCTAGGGTTTAATTCTTAGTATAACCATTTGCAGATAACGCTGATTGCTAAAAGGATGAACAAATTGTACACAAACATAGCTTTCAATAACAATTATAGATTTTTCCAACATTTCTCAACCATCGATTCTTACCAGACAATGAGTTTACATTTCCCTGCCCTAATTGAACGCCCATTAAGGGTAATACCGAAAATATCTACACCCCATTTTCGGTAAGAACACGCCAGCAATGTACACTAATTGCTCTATCGTAGAACCATTTTCTCGGCACAGCAAATGACTCCAAACATTCTTCACACCCGGGCCAGTAAGGATGCGTCCAGCATCCAGAGTGTCCAGAGCTGTTCCGAAAGCACTCGTCGGCCGCTAATTGTTTTCCCCGGGCAGGCAAGCCAGCAACATTCTAATGAGCAGTTTCGGTCACACTTTGCGAACCGAAAATGGGCGGGAATGCGTTCCCGGGGAATGCACATCCTTCGTCGAATCCTTTTGCCGAGTTGGCTCGTTAGCGCAGCACTCGCGCCATTGCGTTTTGTGCCGGTGGAACCTAATTAGAGGTGCAAAAATGCCCCGGCAAACCTTAAACACAAGCGACGAACCGAATTCCCCACCCAGTGACGTGCGCGTGATTTTGCACGCAACATCCGCCACGATCAGTACGTCCATTTTGCTCCCATTTGTGTGTGTTTTTTTTTGTGTTTTCGAGTGTATTGTATTGCACGATCCAGCCCGATTGTGAGTGGTCCAAAAATGGAGGTTCTCGGTCACGAGCCACCCAGTAGAGCGCTAGGGAAAAAGGACATCACTCGCATCTCCAAATAAGCCTCGAGCACAATTAACTCTCTCGTCCGGCAGCTGGGCAGTGTGTGTGTGTGTGTGTGATCGGGCGCGATTTGAGTTCTTGCAGCTACCGAACCAACCAACACTCCCAGATCCAGCTCGCGTCGATTCGCGTCCCCTTTTTTGTGCTATAATTATTTTCCCATAATTGAGATTTGTTCCGACCGTGCAGTCGGTTTGTTTACTTATCGGCTCGCTGCCTTAAAGAGCGAAGCAATTGTACGTCACGATATGTCCGTGTGAGTGAGTGTACGATCCGTTGGTTTTTTTGTTGTGCTTCCTCTTCATCGCTCACTACCTCCAATTGACACTTTGTGCGGTTTGATGGTAATTAAAATCAAATCACCCCTATCACTACTACCCCTTTAAGGGTTAACGATGCACCCGCGCGATGCACTTTCTGCCGCGGCGGATGATTAGCTGCAATTCGTTTGGTGATGCTTTTCCCATTTTTGGGGCGCTGCTCGCGATTTTAATTAATTGCTCGATCGATCGATCGATGGCAGTAACAAAAAGCTGGGGAACACGTGTGCGTGTCAATTAATTGAGCCAGTGTGCCACCCTTTTACGGGTGAGCGGGAGAACATTTTACCCGGCCGCCATGATGGGAAGAAGAATTCCTGTACCCGGGGTGTCATCCGGACTTTCCCGCACCGTGAATACAGTGTCCGTGCACGATAGACAATCTCGTTTCGCGCCAACCGGATGAACAAATTGTACACAAACATAGCTTTCAATAACAATTATAGATTTTTCCAACATTTCTCAACCATCGATTCTTACCAGACAATGAGTTTACATTTCCCTGCCCTAATTGAACGCCCATTAAGGGTAATACCGAAAATATCTACACCCCATTTTCGGTAAGAACACGCCAGCAATGTACACTAATTGCTCTATCGTAGAACCATTTTCTCGGCACAGCAAATGACTCCAAACATTCTTCACACCCGGGCCAGTAAGGATGCGTCCAGCATCCAGAGTGTCCAGAGCTATTCCGAAAGCACTCGTCGGCCGCTAATTGTTTTCCCCGGGCAGGCAAGCCAGCAACATTCTAATGAGCAGTTTCGGTCACACTTTGCGAACCGAAAATGGGCGGGAATGCGTTCCCGGGGAATGCACATCCTTCGTCGAATCCTTTTGCCGAGTTGGCTCGTTAGCGCATCACTCGCGCCATTGCGTTTTGTGCCGGTGGAACCTAATTAGAGGTGCAAAAATGCCCCGGCAAACCTTAAACACAAGCGACGAACCGAATTCCCCACCCAGTGACGTGCGCGTGATTTTGCACGCAACATCCGCCACGATCAGTACGTCCATTTTGCTCCCATTTGTGTGTGTTTTTTTTTGTGTTTTCGAGTGTATTGTATTGCACGATCCAGCCCGATTGTGAGTGGTCCAAAAATGGAGGTTCTCGGTCACGAGCCACCCAGTAGAGCGCTAGGGAAAAAGGACATCACTCGCATCTCCAAATAAGCCTCGAGCACAATTAACTCTCTCGTCCGGCAGCTGGGCAGTGTGTGTGTGTGATCGGGCGCTATTTGAGTTCTTGCAGCTTCCGAACCAACCACCCAGATCCAGCTCGCGTCGATTCGCGTCCCCTTTTTTGTGCTATAATTATTTTCCCATAATTGAGATTTGTTCCGACCGTGCAGTCGGTTTGTTTACTTATCGGCTCGCTGCCTTAAAGAGCGAAGCAATTGTACGTCACGATATGTCCGTGTGAGTGAGTGTACGATCCGTTGGTTTTTTTGTTGTGCTTCCTCTTCATCGCTCACTACCTCCAATTGACACTTTGTGCGGTTTGATGGTAATTAAAATCAAATCACCCCTATCACTACTACCCCTTTAAGGGTTAACGATGCACCCGCGCGATGCACTTTCTGCCGCGGCGGATGATTAGCTGCAATTCGTTTGGTGATGCTTTTCCCATTTTTGGGGCGCTGCTCGCGATTTTAATTAATTGCTCGATCGATCGATCGATGCCAGTAACAAAAAGCTGGGGAACACGTGTGCGTGTCAATTAATTGAGCCAGTGTGCCACCCTTTTACGGGTGAGCGGGAGAACATTTTACCCGGCCGCCATGATGGGAAGAAGAATTCCTGTACCCGGGGTGTCATCGTGCCTTTCCGCGACCATTAATACAGTGTCCGTGCACGATAGACAATCTCGTTTCGCGCCAACCTTATATCTGTGGCAGGGAGGGCCCTAATGTCTGCATTTGGCCACACCGATCGTAGCACGTTTCGGAAATCGATCCGATCATTACCGTGGTTGACCCTCGGTTGTCTTTGATTGGACAGCACAGTGGTCCGCATCTTCCCGAATAAGGAACCATAGCTAGGGAGAAGGGGGCCCTAGACCCTCGCGCTGAATCGAATCAATCGAGCCGAATTGACGTAGTAGAATCCCGGCTGCGAGCATCCGATCCGCACAGATCGGACACGATCATGATAAATAGGAGGAGGCCGTGGCGGTTGGCTGACCAAAATCCGATGCACCATCAGCTCATTACGTTCGCGAGCAGGACTGAGAGGTGAACCGGCGGCCAAACACCGGCACACCGACCATTGACCGTTTATGGAGTGGCCCGGGGATCGATTGAGACAGTTTTGATTAATTACTTGCGATCGCTGGAAATGAGAGGACTGCAGAAGCTGCAGAAAGAAAAAACACGGCAACAAGCTAGCAAACGCACTGCTGGTTGGTGGCTGGAATTAGTGCAAGAATGCAATCGATAATTGCAACATGCATCTGCTACACTCGGCACGGTGGCAGTGAGCGTTCGTTTCATTAGTGTGGCAGCATACCGGACAATCGCGTCGTCTTCGAGGCGTTGGAACTGTGTGTTTGCGCTTGTTTTGGGGCTGTGTTTTATGCGCGTGAACGATGTAATGGTTACGCTAGTACAGAGTGTACAGAGCGAGTCAGTTTTCATTTACTTAGAATGGTATTATGTGTTTACTAATGTAAATCAGGGTTAAGTTGATACCAAAAGCATCTACAGTGAGGGAAATTCATATAAGCACAAGTATCTCATCTTTTCTCTGGGAGATTGTAAGTAAAATGGTCTTGTTTTCTTAAGTTATACTATTGGTTACGTTAAAATACTGATTCTTTGATGGCGAATCTCACCGATACCACCACAAAAAAGAATCGCTCGCGCTGTAAAAAAGAATCGCGTGCATTATTGCGTTTACACGGCACGAATCTGTTCATGGATTTTTTGACATCATCTTCCCTTTTCTGGTACCTAAGAAAAGACATCCGGTACTTTCCGCTCAATGCAAAAAGAGTAAGAAAAAAGAGAAGTAAGCCTTGAACGTGACAGTATAAACAGTCCTTAGCGGGAGTTGTCAAAGATTCGCACAAAATCTTCTCGAATGCACCAATACACTAAAACAAAGATTCGCTGAGAAGTGAACATTCGGGTTAGAATCGTACCGTGTACAGCGACCTATTATCAGATGTGATTCTGCTCGAATTAGGATCGCTTCGGATATTCTGTTTACCATACAGGATCTATTTCTTAAGTAGCTTAGATTCTTTCCCATTCAGTACAAAAAAAAACAATCCAAGCACTCATATTCGCTTTATAATATTCTTACGATTGTGCTATGGGCTGGTAAACCCTGTACCTCCGTGGCATTTTTCAGTATTTTGTACTACGTTTGGACATAGACTGCAATCTTTGGTAGTATCAATCCAACCTAACTATGTGCCAGGGAGCAGTCCGGTGGCCGAGGAGGTAGTGGCGACGGCAGGACCTTGTGTCGAATCCTGTTCGAATCTCCTCCCCGTACCCAGGACTGACTATCCAGCTACGAGTAAAGCTAAGTTACAGAATGCTGGCAATAGCAGGCCAAGACTCCACGAGGTTGTAGTGCCAAGGAAGAAGAAGAAGATGTGATAGAGACTCGAATTTTCATCGATTCAAGAACTAAAAATATTGCTGTTTTTGAAGAGTTTACACGTGAAGAGTTATAGGAAATCATCAAATTTCAATCTTATATTTATTCCTGTCACTGTGTTTTACAAAAAACTATAATATATAAAACAAAAAGCTCTTACTTTTTGCCATTTGTTGCCAGCTTTCCACTGGGTTCTGGCATCGCAGAAAAGGATCACACTGTGTCGTAATCCGTTCGAAGTGCCGTAGGGTCACTCGCGCATCCACTTGCACAACATTGCAGCACCAATCAATTTCTGCGTACTTACGCGGAATTGAGTTGTCTTTAAGAACGTGCCATCAAACGCGTTGCTGCTTCTGCTCATCATCATCATCATCCACATCGTGACCGATTCAACGCCACCGACAACGACGATGGTGGTGTTGTTGCGTCACCCGTTTAAACGGCCGCTTAACGACGAATGTCATCAGGCTCGAGATGGTGCCAACACGATCCGCGCCAACATTAATCGCGGGTGCGTCCAATCATCTTAACGCGCGCCGATCTTACTGCACCCGCCAATAACCATCATTACCAGCGATTACCAATCAGCCCACGAAACATCAACGCTTGCCGATGCATGCCGACGGTAAATAGGGTTTGAGCAACAACAGAAAAAAAACTGTGAATGCATTTTGTTGGTGCATCGTTGGTGATGCATTTGATGATTTGTACTGTGAACAATATACAATAAATGAGCGAGGCAGATGTTGTTTTGACATTTTCTAAAATGACATTAAATTTTTGGCATAATAAAACTCCGCCATGAGTGGTCCAAAAATGGAGGTTCTCGGTCACGAGCCACCCAGTAGAGCGCTAGGGAAAAAGGACATCACTCGCATCTCCAAATAAGCCTCGAGCACAATTAACTCTCTCGTCCGGCAGCTGGGCAGTGTGTGTGTGTGATCGGGCGCTATTTGAGTTCTTGCAGCTTCCGAACCAACCACCCAGATCCAGCTCGCGTCGATTCGCGTCCCCTTTTTTGTGCTATAATTATTTTCCCATAATTGAGATTTGTTCCGACCGTGCAGTCGGTTTGTTTACTTATCGGCTCGCTGCCTTAAAGAGCGAAGCAATTGTACGTCACGATATGTCCGTGTGAGTGAGTGTACGATCCGTTGGTTTTTTTGTTGTGCTTCCTCTTCATCGCTCACTACCTCCAATTGACACTTTGTGCGGTTTGATGGTAATTAAAATCAAATCACCCCTATCACTACTACCCCTTTAAGGGTTAACGATGCACCCGCGCGATGCACTTTCTGCCGCGGCGGATGATTAGCTGCAATTCGTTTGGTGATGCTTTTCCCATTTTTGGGGCGCTGCTCGCGATTTTAATTAATTGCTCGATCGATCGATCGATGGCAGTAACAAAAAGCTGGGGAACACGTGTGCGTGTCAATTAATTGAGCCAGTGTGCCACCCTTTTACGGGTGAGCGGGAGAACATTTTACCCGGCCGCCATGATGGGAAGAAGAATTCCTGTACCCGGGGTGTCATCCGGACTTTCCGCGACCGTTAATACAGTGTCCGTGCACGATAGACAATCTCGTTTCGCGCCAACCTTATATCTGTGGCAGGGAGGGCCCTAATGTCTGCATTTGGCCACACCGATCGTAGCACGTTTCGGAAATCGATCCGATCATTACCGTGGTTGACCCTCGGTTGTCTTTGATTGGACAGCACAGTGGTCCGCATCTTCCCGAATAAGGAACCATAGCTAGGGAGAAGGGGGCCCTAGACCCTCGCGCTGAATCGAATCAATCGAGCCGAATTGACGTAGTAGAATCCCGGCTGCGAGCATCCGATCCGCACAGATCGGGCACGATCATGATGAATAGGAGGAGGCCGTGGCGGCTGACTGACCAAAATCCGATGCACCATCAGCTCATTACGTTCACGAGCAGGACTGAGAGGTGAACCGGCGACCAAACACCGGCACACCGACCGTTGACCGTTTATGGAGTGGCCCGGGGATCGATTGAGACAGTTTTGATTAATTACTTGCGATCGCTGGAAATGGGAGGACTGCAGAAGCTGCAGAAAGAAAAAACACGCCAACAAGCTAGCAAACGCACTGCTGGTTGGTGGCTGGAATTAGTGCAAGAATGCAATCGATAATTGCAACATGCATCTGCTACACTCGGCACGGTGGCAGTGAGCGTTCGTTTCATTAGTGTGGCAGCATACCGGACAATCGCGTCGTCTTCGAGGCGTTGGAACTGTGTGTTTGCGCTTGTTTTGGGGCTGTGTTTTATGCGCGTGAACGATGTAATGGTTACGCTAGTGCAGAGTGTACAGAGCGAGTCAGTTTTCATTTACTTAGAATGGTATTATGTGTTTACTAATGTAAATCAGGGTAAAGCTGATACCAACGGTATGTACAGTGAGGGAAATTCTTGTAAGCGCATATATGTTTCATAAAGATGGCGACTGATTTTTGTTTCTCATCTTGTCTTTGGGAGATTGTAAGTAAAATGGTCTTATTTTCTAAAGTTATACTATTGGTTAAGTTAAAATACTGATTAGGTCGCTGTACACGGTACGATTCTTTGATAGCGCGCTGTAAAAAAGAATCGCGTGCATTATTGCGTTTACACGGCACGAATCTTTTCATGGATTTTTTGACATCATCTTCCCTTTTCTGGTACCTAAGAAAAGACATCCGGTACTTTCCGCTCAATGAAAAAAGAGTAAGAAAACAGAGAAGTAAGCCTTGAACGTGACAGTATAAACAGTCCTAAGCGGGAGTTGTCAAAGATTCGCACAAAAGATTCGTGTTGTTCGCCAAACTCGGAGAATCTTTTTGCTTGAAAAGATTCGCCGAATCTACTCGAATGCACCAATACACTAAAACAAAGATTCGCTGTCAAGTGAAGATTCGGGTTAGAATCGTGTATAGCGACCTATTATCAGATGTGATTCTGCTCGAATTAGGATCGCTTCGGATATTCTATTTACCATACAGGATCTATTTCTTAAGTAGCTTAGATTCTTTCCCATTCAGTACAAAAAAAAACAATCCAAGCACTCATATTCGCTTTATAATATTCTTACGATTGTGCTATGGGCTGGTAAACCCTGTACCTCCGTGGCATTTTTCAGTATTTTGTACTACGTTTGGACATAGACTGCAATCTTTGGTAGTATCAATCCAACCTAACTATGTGCCAGGGAGCAGTCCGGTGGCCGAGGAGGTAGTGGCGACGGCAGGACCTTGTGTCGAATCCTGTTCGAATCGCCTCCCCGTACCCAGGACTGACTATCCAGCTACGAGTAAAGCTAAGTTACAGAATGCTGGCAATAGCAGGCCAAGACTCCACGAGGTTGTAGTGCCAAGGAAGAAGAAGAAGATGTGATAGAGACTCGAATTTTCGTCGATACAAGAACCAAAAATATTGCTGTTTTTGAAGAGTTTACACGTGAAGAGTTATAGGAAAATGTTATAGATTCAAACATCAAATTTCAATCTTATATTTATTCCCGTCACTGTGTTTTACAAAAAAATATAATATATAGAACAAAAAGCTCTTACTTTTTGCCATTTATTGCCAACTTTCCGCTGGGTTCTGGCAACACAGAAAAGGATCACACTGTGTCGTAATCCACTCGAAGTGCCGTAGGGCCACTCGCGCATCCACTTGCACAACATTGCAGCACCAATCAATTTCTGCGTACTTACGCGGAATTGAGTTGTCTTTAAGAACGTGCCATCAAACGCGTTGCTGCTTCTGCTCATCATCATCATCATCATCATCGTGACCGATTCAACGCCACCGACAACGACGATGGTGGTGTTGTTGCGTCACCCGTTTAAACGGCCGCTTAACGACGAATGTCATCAGGCTCGAGATGGTGCCAACACGATCCGCGCCAACATTAACCGCGGGTGCGTCCAATCATCTTAACGCGCGCCGATCTTACTGCACCCGCCAATAACCATCATTACCAGCGATTACCAATCAACCCACGAAACATCAACGCTTGCCGATGCATGCCGACGGTAAATAGGGTTTGAGCAACAACAGAAAAAAAACTGTGAATGCATTTTGTTGGTGCATCGTTGGTGATGCATTTGATGATTTGTACTGTGAACAATATACAATAAATGAGCGAGGCAGATGTTGTTTTGACATTTTCTAAAATGACATTTAATGTTTGGCATAATAAAACTCCGCCAAAATTAGATTAGATCAAGAAGCTTTTAAGCTAATTTCTTTTTCCCATTTTAACACCATCTGCAAACAATCGCGTGTCATCCGCGATCAAACGCGGCCAAAGACAACACTGCTACACCAATCGCTTGCATGTGTGTGGTACTCATTCACAACCCGAGGGGGACAGTTTTCCCACTGGCACCGAGTGGCTCATTAATTTCTAACATATCATCAACACATTTACGGGCGACATGGTTGAGAAAATTTATTGCAAAACCTCCACATCACGAGCCCGCGTTTGAAAATCGAGTGCCCTGCAGCAGTGATAGAGAAAAAAATGAAAGAAAAACGCAAAGAGAGAAGAAGAGGCGATAAAAAAAAGAAGTTCTACCGGATGAGAAGGAAAAGAAAACGAAAAGGAACAGGAAAACACACGCTAAAACGATGATTTATGTGAGTTGCTGCGTATGTGAATCCACGGCGTTCGGATTTTCGGGGCTTTTTTTCCGGGGAAATGCCACACACACACACCTCACCGCCAGTGACAAATGATTTAACGAATTTTCATATCCCAATTCTAGGGTTTTGCATTTTCTCAAACCGTGAGCATAGTTTTGACATCTTTATCATAAATCGATTTGTACGGTGCCACGGTGAGCGAAGTTGGGGTTGATTTACATAAAGTGTTTTTAATGACGTTTGGCGTGTGGAAGATTGTATTGGTGCGTAAATCGTAAATCAGAAAAGTGAGGGAGTTTATTTTGATGACTAGAAGAATTTCGCTTCAATTTAAAGCACTAAAATGAACTAACTCTTCAGGCGTGATGCTATAAAGCTATAAATTTAACACCAAATGAAACAAAGTAAACAACATCTCCCGTTCCACCGAAAAAAAAACAACTAACGAGCGTGTTATTAAATTGTTTCCGCAAAACTCTTTGAAAATCATTGCGCTCATTACAGCCGTAAGCTGTCAAAAATATAGCCTCCCGAAGAAGAGTTTACACGTGAAGAGTTATAGGAAAATGTTATAGATTCAAACATCAAATTTCAATCTTATATTTATTCCCGTCACTGTGTTTTACAAAAAAATATAATATATAGAACAAAAAGCTCTTACTTTTTGCCATTTATTGCCAACTTTCCGCTGGGTTCTGGCAACACAGAAAAGGATCACACTGTGTCGTAATCCACTCGAAGTGCCGTAGGGCCACTCGCGCATCCACTTGCACAACATTGCAGCACCAATCAATTTCTGCGTACTTACGCGGAATTGAGTTGTCTTTAAGAACGTGCCATCAAACGCGTTGCTGCTTCTGCTCATCATCATCATCATCATCATCGTGACCGATTCAACGCCACCGACAACGACGATGGTGGTGTTGTTGCGTCACCCGTTTAAACGGCCGCTTAACGACGAATGTCATCAGGCTCGAGATGGTGCCAACACGATCCGCGCCAACATTAACCGCGGGTGCGTCCAATCATCTTAACGCGCGCCGATCTTACTGCACCCGCCAATAACCATCATTACCAGCGATTACCAATCAACCCACGAAACATCAACGCTTGCCGATGCATGCCGACGGTAAATAGGGTTTGAGCAACAACAGAAAAAAAACTGTGAATGCATTTTGTTGGTGCATCGTTGGTGATGCATTTGATGATTTGTACTGTGAACAATATACAATAAATGAGCGAGGCAGATGTTGTTTTGACATTTTCTAAAATGACATTTAATGTTTGGCATAATAAAACTCCGCCAAAATTAGATTAGACCAAGAAGCTTTCAAGCTAATTTCCTTTACCCCTTTTAACACCATCTGCAAACAATCGCGTGTCATCCGCGATCAAACGCGGCCAAAGACAACACTGCTACACCAATCGCTTGCATGTGTGTGGTACTCATTCACAACCCGAGGGGGACAGTTTTCCCACTGGCTCAGAGTGGCTCATTAATTTCTAACATATCATCAACACATTTACGGGCGACATGGTTGAGAAAATATATTGCAAAACCTCCACATCACGAGCCCGCGTTTGAAAATCGAGTGCCCTGCAGCAGTGATAGAGAAAAAAATGAAAGAAAAACGCAAAGAGAGAAGAAGAGGCGATAAAAAAAAGAAGTTCTACCGGATGAGAAGGAAAAGAAAACGAAAAGGAACAGGAAAACACACGCTAAAACGATGATTTATGTGAGTTGCTGCGTATGTGAATCCACGGCGTTCGGATTTTCGGGGCTTTTTTTCCGGGGAAATGCCACACACACACACCTCACCGCCAGTGACAAATGATTTAACGAATTTTCATATCCCAATTCTAGGGTTTTGCATTTTCCCAAACCGTGAGCATAGTTTTGACATCTTTATCATAAATCGATTTGTACGGTGCCACGGTGAGCGAAGTTGGGGTTGATTTACATAAAGTGTTTTTAATGACGTTTGGCGTGTGGAAGATTGTATTGGTGCGTAAATCGTAAATCAGAAAAGTGAGGGAGTTTATTTTGATGACTAGAAGAATTTCGCTTCAATTTAAAGCACTAAAATGAACTAACTCTTCAGGCGTGATGCTATAAAGCTATAAATTTAACACCAAATGAAACAAAGTAAACAACATCTCCCGTTCCACCGAAAAAAAAACAACTAACGAGCGTGTTATTAAATTGTTTCCGCAAAACTCTTTGAAAATCATTGCGCTCATTACAGCCGTAAGCTGTCAAAAATATAGTCTCCCGAAAGCGCAACGGGCGCGGTTCGTGCAGCCGTTCCGTTCCTCGGTTCGTTTGCCGGGGGCACATTTGTCATTACAAGCGGTGTTTGTGTGTGTGTGCTTTGGGGTACCTGCCAACTATCTCATTAGACACCTCACAGCAGTTCAGAGCGGGCGGCCTCACTGTGGCTACCGCTCTAATGTTTGCGCGCGGTCAATTGATGGCAAATGACTGTTATTACACCCGGGCGAACGAAGCGAACGCAGCGCGAAGGATTAATTTGTGACGGTATCTTCCCTGCGGCGCCGGCCGGCAAACAACCTAAGCACACACACATACACCGGGTGTCACTTTCGCACGCGAAAGTGATGTTTTTGCAGTGGAGAAGATACAGCAGCAGTGGCTTGAATGTTTATGATCTGTTCGTTCGTTTCTTAGTGCGTGTCTTAGTTTGCAAGCTCATGTTTTAGGGTGAGAAAACAAGCTGTTTTAGTTGTGGTCGTTTCGGGATACATTTAGGTAAATAATCAGTATAAGTTATAGCTGTTCAAAAAGGATTTAGGAAATAAAAACAAAGCCTTCCTACTAAAAGAACTTCCTTAATATCTGTTGCAATCTGGCGCAGAAAATGTTGGTAAAAATATATTTTAATTGGAAGATAGGCAGCTTAGAAATTATAGTAAAGTAAGAACTTATAGCAAACAAATGGTATAAACTAGCAAAATCGATTGGGAATCCTGCTTAAGAACATTACTTCTCTACTTCAGTTGCATATGAAGAATGTTGTTAGTGTGACCCAACCCTCTGCACTCGAAATTCGATTGCAACGTAAGTGCGAGAAGCCAAACCATACCTCCAAAAGCGACGATGTGGACGTGGACAGCTTTCACAAACCCTTTCCCGGGCCAGCGTACAAATCGTATCCCTTGCAGAATTTTTATGCTGCAGCTCATGAATGCATAAACAGACCAAACGGCCAACCCAGAACCATGACGGTGTGTGAGGGTGTGTGTATTTTGTGCAGTTTCGCTGTGTTGTTACTATTTAGTTTTGGCGAACTTCATCACCCTCGCCTTCCCATCCACTAGGTACACAATTAACATATCCATTTGGCCGACCGCCAGCCACCCGCGATGTGTGGTCCGGTTCTGGTTTTATGGTTCAATTCGCCTTTTTTTGTGTGTGTGTGTGTGCTCTCGCGTTGACCGAGGTTTGTCATTCGTGGTGTGGTTTGGCGACGGTAGAATAGGGGGTTTTGGGTTTGTTTTTTAGAAAGCTTGCAACATTCCTTGCCGGTCTGGTAAAGCCGGAAAGAGATCCTTGGCGACAGTAATCCCGGACGGGAGCCGGATCGGCGCTGGCCATGTACACCGATGGGAAGCGATGTAGATCTTATCGGTCGATTGGTAAATCCTCGTTAGCGCTTCGTTTGTTCTTTTGGTTGGTAGCGAGCGAAGGAAGTTGTATCGATACGTTACGCTGCTGTGTGTCCCGCTTTGTTTGGTGTGTTGCCGCTCGACATAAGCGTTTGTTCTGTGATAAGCGAACGAGGGGAGAAATGCGTGTTGAAGCCACCAAGGGTAGAGTAGGGTCAAGCGCCAGTGGGCTTAATGACAACGATTGCTCTAATAGTGTACATGTTTTAAAATTGAATGCCATGCGCTGGTCGGATGTATAATTGTAAACGACTACTTCATAAACGGTGCATGTAGAAATTTTAATTGCAAGAATCACGAAACCAACGCGAACATGTGTTTGGTCAGTCGGGAGTATTAATTTGAGAACAAATGTATGGTGCATGTGAGAAGAATTTCCCTCAAATTTGTTTGGACGTAATTTTCAAAAGCGATAAGAACAACGGACACGATAAATCGAAGTTCTTAGTGAAACATGGATCACATGGATCGGTGCCTCCTAAGAAAAACCTTTAGGAGCCTTGACTATATTATTGACATTTTGAAGGTAAATTTAGGTGAGTTTTTTAAAGTATCAAAGAAGTAAATTGATTTAAGAAAGAAGAAGTAAACTAGCAAGAAAAAGAAATCAGTGCTGCATGAGAGTAAGAGAGCTCATGAAAACGGAAGATGACTTAAGTGAGAAAGATACAGTATTAGTTTGACATCTGTCAAATAGGTTGGTACTTTGCACAATTTTCAAATAATCTCTTCTCAAGTAAACGAATGTGCATTAGGCGTGTCTCGTTGTACTTGATAAAAAAAGACGTACACCTGAAACATATATCGCATATGCCAAGGATAACCCTCCGCTAGGAATAAAGTTGTCCAGTTCGTGCCCTATCGTACCAGCCCATCGAGAACAGCCTCACCACGTGAGATCAAGACATTAAGGAGTGCCCTCTGGCGTTCGATTGCGTAACCGAGCGAAACCGACGAGGTGTGATGGAAATAATTGACTCGATTGAATTGCATCGGACCCCGGACTTTGAATGCGTTAGTGTGTGCAAGCCCAACCTATTTACACGCGTCAAAGCGTTTGTCATCGTTGCCAGTGTTTGGGTGCCTTACACGTTACTATTTTACATCGCTTATTTTCCATCATTCAATTAACATAACTCATTGCTTGTGATTTGGTGTGGCCTCGAGAAAATTGTAACAAGCCACATATATATAGAGGTGGAGTTTTATTTGAATAACATAATCGAGCTATTTTTTATCACTCACAATCAAATCGGACACACAATAGTAAAACGGATTTGAGCAATTCTTTGCTCAAACATCCATTAGGTGACAATTCGCTGATGACACTGGAGAATAAAAGTTGGTCCGGCGTATTGTGCCTCGCACAGCTCATTAAGCAGCTACCTCCGGCTGACCGGAAATGCACATTGCTGCTCTACATGAGTGTGAAAAGCGTGACCAACGGAATCAACATTAACAATCGCTGATGACATTGTGTGTGACAGAATAAATGTGTCACTTATTGGAGCAATATTTTTGAAGTTGATTGTTATGAATGAGCAAAGTTAAAAATGAAAAACTCCATTCTAGACACGGTGTTGTGCTTCACCAGAAGGTCATGCACTAGATTTCTGACTCGGCGGCAAAACGCGCCTTTACGACTGAAGCGGGACTCATAATTGGTAAGGCATTAAGGGGGAGGGCTCTTCAGAAATTAGTTCGCCAGTTGCATGTAAAACGAACCTATAACATCGCTTAATCGCCCCATACTTAAAACCCTTTAATTGGGTATTGCTTGCGTAATGTGGCGCGCTTGGACTGTGGCTTTCGTTATTATTTGTTTCCTCCCTTACAACGCGGTGCACGATCCGATCGCAAAATCCCGCGCCTTATCGCCTGCTGCTCGCGGATTTGCTCCCGTATTGCTGGGATCGTTTATTATCCAATATCGGCGAGTATCGGCGTAAGGGCATTGGGCGAACAACTGAACCTCGAACGTAAAGGTAATAATTTCCCGTAACCTTAAGCGTGTCTCCTCGGCGTGTCCGTGGCGGTTGTGCTGCAGTTAAACATCCGGTTCGACCAAAACATGCTGGGTTGCCGTACGTTGCGGTACGCGAATTTTCCACCCCGACACGACGGACACGCACGGGGTCCCTTTTAATTCTCCACAATTATAGGCTTTTTATTAATCCTTTGGCACAGTGCGCCCGACATGCACTTGGGCGTGCGTGTGTGCGTAAAACTGCTTGTTGCTTAATAGGCCGAGCCGGCCTGTCAGATCATCCGTGTAGAGCGTTTTGATGAACCGTTGGGACTGTGCACATACGTAGGTGAGTGAACGGAAGTCGATCCTTTCGCTAATGAATGACCCTCTGCACACGAAAGGAAGTCCCATTAGGCATCACGGTTCTGGTGCGGAACAATGAACAGGTGAAACGCTTCAAAGCTGATCATTCAACTTGTGACGAATCTCTTGATCCGTTGAGGATCAGACAGTTAATGCGTCTACTGCGATGGGATGATGATAAATAACAGCTGAAACACGCCTATCAAAGGTCCTTTTTGCATAGTGCGGGTGTTTGTGCATCAATTGCCTTGGTGTGTAATCATTTATGCATTAGAAAAATGGATAATGGGCTACTTTGTTCCACCTGTCATCCACGCGATTGAAAAAAGCATGCTAAAATAAACTTTCTGTGATTTGAATCATTTTGACAGCTAAGTAGACACCGAATTGTATTCATCCAAGTAGTACAAAGCTACTCCGTTTGAAGGTTTAGTAAATAAAAACATTCTGTCCTACCTTGTTGGGGAAATCCACAGCCAGCATACAATCGCTGTAGTTGTTCTCGGTCTTAATCGGTGTCGGTCCGGCCAGGGGACTGCAGAGTTGTCCTACGCTGAGCTGGGCTTCTCTATACCACGGATACATAGCTCACGTACGCTGGCACTTGGCGGTAACGGTCGTACAAGAACATTTTACACCAGCGCCAGCACTGTAACACTCCACTTTAGCTGTGCCTTAAATTAGCCACTTTTTTTGCAATCTTGTTATTTGTAATAGTAATATCGCCGTTAGTTGTCAAGATGCGCATCGAAGATTCGAATCCACTCCAACTCTATTCACATGCGGTTTGAGTACAACCCTTGAAGGATATTGCTTATTCTTGCAATGTTTTTCACAATTTTTAAAAGTAAATCACAACACTCACACACAACCCACTAGGAGTGCACTTGAACACGCATTGAACAAAAACGGGTTCCGGCACATGCAATTCGGTGATTAAAGGGTGATGTTTGATGCCGAACGAACTACCCTCGTTTTGATGACACTATTAGCAAACAGACTTGTATCGGCAACAATCGAACTGTTTAAACAATAAGACCGAACGAGGAAAATGCTGGAAATTGTTTTCTGCTTACTATTGCCGTGTTAACATTAGATCACGTTTGCCTGTTGTGAAACACGCACACACACGCTCCACAACCTGTTTGTTGCACCAGAGACACAAGTCGGGTAAGGTACGCGGAATGCTACTGTCGAGCACTGACACTGACACTCCTGCTCCTGACCGGGGAACAATAGGGAAACCGGTGTGGAATGGGCCCATTAATTGCAGCAAGCGGATGATCGGTGTCACTATTTATGGTTTGCTTTAATTAACACGTACTGTATCAGTTATCTGTCGGATGCCACACCTGACACTCCTATTTTGTATCGGACACTAATCACTTGGAGCATCCTTTTTTGGGATAACTTTATCCACGTTTTCTAACCCAGCTGGACGGCGTTGAGTTGTTCTGTGCAAACACACTGCCCAGCACATCAGCAATCACAGTTTTCCCGGCAATGTCACAGTGTCACGTTTATCACTGGTTGCTACTACAGACCGGTATCAAGCGAAACTCCGGCACACGGTAGAATCACCGAAAAAATCTTCACTCCACAAGGCTCGACTGCACGGACGCGGACCGACCGACAAAAAGCGTTTTTTTACCACGCGCTCCCCAATGTGACTGCCAAGGCTGTTTCGGATGCTTGCCAACGACATCGACAACGGCCACGAGCGTTCCAGCCGTGCTCGAGTGTTCATGGTGGGGCGCAGGCTCCGTAGCACACCCCGAGTGCGCACTCTTTCTCGCGGTTGTGTTAACGCTGGCTGTCTAGCTTTCGCACCGGCGCTCAGCAATGCTCCCCAAAACGAAGCCACTCACCCGAGCGCTGTTGTAGGGTTCCGCACAGGCAGCCTCTCATCGCGTGAGTGACTCTCGCACAGGTTCCTCCGCCACACGGGGGCTATTATTTATGCGTATTTCTCGAGCAAACAAATCAACCTACGCCGGGTTTGATGTTGGATGGATTTTTTAATGCATTTATAGATTGTTTCGCGGCACGGCTGTTCACCTGCGAGTGCCACATACATATACCTTAAGAATGTTAATAGTGTATTGTGCTTGCAACACGGGGGTGCTGAAACACAAATCAAACGAGCGTTCTTGTTGCCCCTGAAACTGAGCTGATTGTGATTGAAATTATGGATCGGATTCCATGCTTTGGTGTGAAATGTTTGCCACTTATTATTGAATACTTAGCAAAAACCGGCAAGGGATCGATTAAACATATACCGGCTAATAATGCTGTAAGGTTTCGGAATGTTTCGTTCGAAGTTATTTCCTTCAACGTTTGATGATGCAGAACCGATTCCCACCAAACAGCCATATGTGATGGTTGTGATGCGTTCTGATGCCGTTCTCACGGCATATTTTACGGCTTGCCTGGTTCTGGGTGACGACGACTGTTGCAATTTCCCAGACGAAACGCTTCCGGATGCTCGCTACCCCTTTTGGCAGATTGTCACAAATGCACACTATCAAGCATCATCTGGAGAACGTTACGCCATTCCGCAGCTAATGAGCCGACTGCCAGTTCCTTAATCCTGAGCGTGAGCGAAACCGAACCATTTGACACTTGCACTTTTGGGCTTCCAGATGTGTGCCGTCGGCGATGAAGTTCATCGTCCGTACGGATACCGCAGAAGCTGTCATGATGCTTCCCAAAGTGACGCATAATTTGCCAACCGATGTCAAAATGCGGCGAGGCAAATATTCGTTTCGGAAGGCAGAAGACGCGAGACTGCAAAATGCGTTACAGACTTTATGTCGCGACATCGTTAGATCGAAAGACGATGGGAATCGTCTAAAGTGTGCACTGTCTTCTGTATAGAATTGCTCCCAGCGTGAATTTACAACTTCATTTGCAGGTTAGGTTCGATTGTGTGTCTTTGTGGTGTGGCAAATTTGGAGGATGAAAAAAAAAACTCCCCCCGGTGTCCAAAGTACACATCATTCTATGCAAATTTCTTGTCCATTCTGAATCAAAATTCAACTTACAAAACGATGTCCAGTTTGCTTCATTCAACCGATCTCCAGTATCCTCCGATCGAAACGGGACGGTCATGACCTACCCCTCATATATGTGTGCCCCCCCACCGAAGAAAATGACGAGCACTAGAGGGCCTTCAATGTTGTGTGTTTTTTTTGTTCATTTTCCTGGGATTTGCTGGTTTTTTTTGAGCTTCTCGAGAGCATTCCGACGCTGCTTCCCCGGGTCGGGTCATGTCTGGCGTTTTCGATCGCTTTGAATTCATTGCAGCGAATATTGAAGGCGAATGCGAAAAATAATGTCTGTGTGTGTGTGTGCCGCTCGTTGTACTTTTTTGTCTTTGTTTTTGGCGAAATATTTTCTTTTATGTGTCTTGAGCAAGTGTTGCTTCAATGTTGTGTTTTTGTGTTGCTGCTACTGGTTGAATTATCTGCCATCTAACGCACACATGTTAGTGGTGCATTACATCGATCGACAAATTAGGAGCATTTGTTTGTTTTGTTACATCGGTCTGGTCTGTCAGGTGTATGCCATTGCGGTGGGATTCGTTTAATTGGGACATAAAAGTAAATAATTTAAATATAAAATGAAAAGCAACAAGTATTATGAGTAGTAGAAGTTGATAACAAGATAAAGCTTACAAATGAAGCGAAACAATGACGCATGTCACCTGTCAGTGTGAGCCAATAATAACGAAAGCTGCAACCTACGAGGTCCGATAACGAACACAAAAGTCATAATAATATAGCGATAGTTAAGCGATTATTGTAAACGACATAATTACATTAAAGAAACGCCTTTTACAGCACCATCTCACCAGATCACATTTCAAGCGGCAGCGGTGTGTCAGACATTTTATTCGGATTTTGCTCTTCATAAACTGTTTGTCGTTTTTATGCTAACAAAACAAACAAAATATCAACAAAAACTGATACAAAAAAAAGAAAGAAAAAAACTACAAAAAGTTGTGGTAAAATGATTAAAAAAAAACAGCAGTCATGAGACCACAACCGACGCCATCAGTCATACAGCAGTCATCATCGATTTTTTATGCTTCTTAAATGTTGTGTGTGTGTGTTTTTTGTTTGTTTTGCTTTTATTGCCCACGGTGCCACTGACACTATTAAAGCTGTCTAGCAGTTATACACTGTTTTGTGTTGCTTTTTGTTCCGTGTGCTGTGCTTTTGTATAATACAGTGGAAGAATTTCTTGCATGATGATGCATCCGATATACTTCAAAGTCAACGCAGCATATGAGAAAAACGAGCAAGAAAAAAGAGTCGAATAAAGAGAAGTAAATAAAGAGGATTATTGCAATTAAAGTGTGCAATTATCTAGTTTATTGTTTTAGTCTTAGCTACTCTGAGTTGAGGGATGTTACAAGCAAATATTTGTCTTCGAAAAATATAGTTTTTGTTTAACATTTTCTGATAAAATTTTTGTAAGTATTATTAAGTTTTTATTGTAATTACTTAATGAACATTTCTTTCTACTAGTTTTACACCTTTTTAGTACGCACCTGGTAGCTTTTCCGTGTGCTCCGTTAAATGTTCCTTCCGGCAGTATTTTCCGACGGCAATTCGATACGGCGCAGTCGCGTGAGTTACGTCACTCCGCCTCCGAAACTGTGCAGTGCCCGGCGATATGCTGGACAGTTGCGATTGGTCCCTTTTTTCTCACACAGCTAGCTAGCCCGCACGTGTACGGGGCCTGGAGTGGGACGGCAAAGCACGTGGGGTGGAAAAAAAAGCTACAACAAACGCTGTGAATACGGTGGGAAACCTGTTTCTAGGAAGAAGCGGGATGACAAGAGCGACCGACGCTTAGAACTGAAGCAAAAACTCGGGTAGAAGTCTTAGCCTGGGGAGGGTTTGGCGCGTCTAGGGGGGTCGTTCGGTTTTTAGCTCGTTTTGGTGAGCTTAGCTGAGTGACTGGTGAGATCTAGTCTCTCACAATGTGGAAGGTGCTCGTGCTTGGTGCATTCAATGGTGAGCACAGGGTTTGTTGATATTTTTTTATTTTATTTTTATATAAAAGCTGTGTTGTTATCGTTATTTGAGAGTGACAAATGCATACAACTCACACTAAAAAGCCTTGTTTTATGTCAAAATTTAACCTTAAATTAAAAACAAAATGTATTGCAAACCCTGCACACTCAGCGCACAAAGTGCACTTGCACAACGCACAATCTAACTCACCGCCAGCACTCACCTTTAGCTTAAAATTGAATCTAAGAGCGTTTGCTATGGCTAGCATTCGCCTAATGCATGCGAAAACTACATACACGCTCGCTTAAAGTATGCTGCTGGTCTTAAAGAAGCTAAAAACAAATGTCCGCTCATCAACTCATCAGCAGAGACACAAGAAGACACAGCCAGAGAGAGAAAAATGGAATAAAAACGCTTCAACAAAACGTTGCTAGCAGCAAAAAAAAACATACACACAAAAACAGGGCAGACAAAACACCGGAGAACAAAACAAGCAACACTATCATAATGAGTAGCAAAAGAATCGCATCGGGCGTGCAATTAAAGCAATTATTTAATTAAACATAAAAACACACACACATACAAACAAACACACCGATATGAACACAGCACAGCTCTGGCGACATAAATGTACATCGTTTGGAGCGCCCTCGGGAGAACCTATAAGGCTTACGGTAGGGCGGTCGGTGGGCAGGAAGGAATCGGTTGCATAATTTTATTAAACGCTATCGTAGAGCAAGATCTCTAAATAAAAATGAAACTGATGTTATACATCATTCATTAGCTGGAGAACAAAATGGAGTGGTCTGGGACATTTCGCGAGGTGGAGAGAATTTATTGATCGCAGTGAGAGTGTAGAAGAGCATGAACAACCGTGTGTTAATTGAAGGGAAAGAATAAAGAATAGTAAGAATTAATTGAACGATATTTTCGTTAACTACTCGAATAGGATTAAACTTTATTTGTTTATTATTAACAGCATTTGTATAAATATTGTCATGCACAAAAACATTTGTGATTAACTATCACGGATGTTGGATTTATGCTTTAATATCTCGGATCTCAAATACCGGATTCCAGATCCAAGTTCTAATTTGCTGTATCCCAAATCCCGGATGTTTAAAGTCGGATCCCGGATCTTGGTTCTCCACTTTCAGGTCCCAGATCTCGGATCCATGCTGTCGGATCTTGGATCTCAGATTTCGGATCATCGATTCTGTATCTTGAGAGCATTTTCAAAGCCCAGAATTCTGCTTTCGGATGTCTGATCTCAGTCTGAGCTTTCGGATCGCGGATCATTGCTCTCGGATTTCTAATTCTGAATCTCGGATCTTAATTTCCTGATCTCTGAACTTGAATCCCGTATCAATGCTTTTAGATCTCTATACTCCTGGATCCCAGACTCTGGACACTAGAACATCTTCTTCTTTCTTGACCTGCTCCTAGGGAGCACGTCTAGTAGACATGGCCTGGACATTAGATGCAGGATCCCAAATCATGGTTCCCAGGTCCTAACTCCCAGGCCCTGGATGCATCAATCGATCCTTGGATCCTGGATGATCCCGAAACTCGGTTCCCGGAATTCTGCTGCTTTCATATACCAGATTCCTGCTTCCCTCGAGTCGGATGCTTGATCTCTGTTCCCGGATCGTAGATGAGCAACCCTTGAGCTCGGACGAATCGTTGTCGTTTAACAGCTCAGTGTGGAAACCAATTCTAGTAGTTTATGTACTTGTTATAGTTGGAGTTAGCGAAAGTAAAGTTACAAAATAAGCTTAATGAAACTATCGACTGTTAAGTTGATCTCAACAGTCGATATTGAAATTCGCACAGCTATTGCATGAGAAACGAAACGTGAATGCACCAGACACGTTTGGCGCAAAGTTCAAAGACTTGCGAGTGTGAATGGGTACAGCAATGAATGAATCGAGCATGAGTCAGCCTGTTTTCGGTGTTTGGGTCACGAGATTGAACCAACCTGAACGTACACGAATCACATCCACGCCTTGCTTTTTGCTAAATGTTAACGCTGCTGGCCACTCACGAAGGAAGGGACGATATTGATGGTTTTCCAAACGAAACCCTGAAACAATGAATTATTTCATACCAAACTTTGGAAAACACTAACATGTACTTACGCAAACGGCAAGTGCTCTCTGGACGTGATTCCGCTGATAAGGCTTCGAAAAATGCATTTTAAGGGCCATTTCGGCAAGTCATCGCCATCACCATACATCGTACTGCTACACTCACACACATTCAGCTTCGTTTCCAAATGACGTGTGCAAGATCCTTGTATCGTCTGTCACGTATGATTGTCTCAATCTAAGTCCACCGCGCGATAAAGGCTATTAGGACGACATGTTCATCTGCTGCTAGTGCTCCGGTGGGTAGACCCTCCTTCATTAGACACATTAGCGGCTTTGTTTCGTTCCCCAACACACACACGCACGCGCCCGCTAATGATTGGGATGACTTGACCGGGCTCCAGGGTACAACTACCACCCAGAAAAGGGATATGCTATTGCGGTGTACCGTGATCGTGCAAGTGCATGACGTTCCGTTTTTTTTATGACACTTATAAAACATGTATCAAAAGCTACGACACGCGGTACGCACAGCAAGGTGGAAACAACGAATCATAAATAAAAACCTCAAGCAGGAAAATTAAAGAGCAGCCATCATTTTCCGACGCAATCCAATGCTCCCCATGAACGAACGCGATCGCCAAACGGTTTTGGAATCGATCGTGATGAGTTACAGGGAGAAAAAAAAGCACAGGCACGATCTTCATCATCATCATCATCGATGTCGGAGTCGGCATCATCGTCATCGTCTGTACCGCGGCATGAATGAATGACGGTGGGCACATTGAATGAATTGCACAGTTAACGGTGTTAATACGTTTTGCAACAGCTTATTTCATACCAAACTTTGGAAAACACTAACATGTACTTACGCAAACGGCAAGTGCTCTCTGGACGTGATTCCGCTGATAAGGCTTCGAAAAATGCATTTTAAGGGCCATTTCGGCAAGTCATCGCCATCACCATACATCGTACTGCTACACTCACACACATTCAGCTTCGTTTCCAAATGACGTGTGCAAGATCCTTGTATCGTCTGTCACGTATGATTGTCTCAATCTAAGTCCACCGCGCGATAAAGGCTATTAGGACGACATGTTCATCTGCTGCTAGTGCTCCGGTGGGTAGACCCTCCTTCATTAGACACATTAGCGGCTTTGTTTCGTTCCCCAACACACACACACACACACACGCACGCGCCCGCTAATGATTGGGATGACTTGACCGGGCTCCAGGGTACAACTACCACCCAGAAAAGGGATATGCTATTGCGGTGTACCGTGATCGTGCAAGTGCATGACGTTCCCTTTTTTTATGACGCTTATAAAACATGTATCAAAAGCTACGACACGCGGTACGCACAGCAAGGTGGAAACAACGAATCATAAATAAAAACCTCAAGCAGGAAAATTAAAGAGCAGCCATCATTTTCCGACGCAATCCAATGCTCCCCATGAACGAACGCGATCGCCAAACGGTTTTGGAATCGATCGTGATGAGTTACAGGGAGAAAAAAAAGCACAGGCACGATCTTCATCATCATCATCATCGATGTCGGAGTCGGCATCATCGTCATCGTCTGTACCGCGGCATGAATGAATGACGGTGGGCACATTGAATGAATTGCACAGTTAACGGTGTTAATACGTTTTGCAACAGCAACAAGGCAGGCCGCCAAAGTGGAGCGGATGTGTGTGCCGGCACTAAAGTGATCAATCCGGATCGATCTTCTCTGATGTGATGCCGTGCAGGTTATAAGGGGTGAGTGTGAGTGAGTGTGCAGTGTACACGCGCGCGCGACGGTTCCATTATAAGGAAATTAAACATGAAATAGATTCGTCACAGTGAAAATTGTTATTCATTCATTGCCGCGACTGAATGTAAGGGACGGCAAGTGTTCGTGTGTTCGTGCTTCTGTTCGGGAGCGAGCTTTATTCATTCTGATGCTGTGTTAGGGTGTTTTGGTGATGATCTGGCCAGTCCTGCCAGATAGTTTAATTCAATTAATATTATTTTCACCTTTTTATAGTAATTAATTTTTTTTTAAGTTTACTTTTTATTTATGGCGCTTTGATTGGCTTTGCTTAAGCTATTTACTTTGTGTTTTCGATAAATTTTATGGATTAGATAATTTATAAATATGATTCTTATATAAGCACTTACATTCATGCATAAGTTCCTCCAATGTTCTGTCAAGTAATTCTTCGGAAATTAAAATTTCGTTTGTCAAGGAGTCTGGCAACACTGCTCCATTTCGGGATGAGATTGCAGCGGTCTCTGGTCTCTGTTCTCGGACCATGGACATGGTAATAATCTGTAGCGGATTAGCTTCTCCTTCCCTTTTGCTTCTTAATCTGTGCAAACGGGGTTGCCAAAGGAAGGTGAGAAGGTGAGATTTTGGAAGCGGTCACTTTCAAAGAGTAGTTCCGTGCCGGGCGCCTTCAACATCAAAGCGGTCCAGGCGCTTTCCCGGCTGTATGTGTTTGGATAGGAGCAAATGACCCGAGCGGTTGAACCTTTTGTAAACGTTGATTAGTTCGCGCCCAGTCCCGGACTATCGCGCGAGATTATCTCCAAGGACCGCTTCTGGTAGTTCTGTTCCTGAAGTAGTAGTGGACCTGATTTTCCCCCCGTTTTTTAAAACCCCCGCCACGGAAATGGTCTGCAAATAAAGAGAACATGAACAATCCTCCAGCCTTCTACGATATTAAACTATACAAACACCCGAACCCGTAAATTGTGTTGTCGTTTTGGTAGCATTTCGGTACCAACGGACGGTAGTAGGAGGTTGGTACGATTTAATCCATCAGCAGCACTATTTGGCAAGGATTTTTGAACGAAACAACGTCCAACTGATTGCCCCTCATTTATCTCTCTTATCTCATTTTTCACCAGTGCCGAGAGCCGTGAGTGGGGCCTGGCCCGCGTCAGCAGGGTAGCATCGGTTGGTCGGTCTGGCGGAGTGCAAATTGTGGATTACGCTCCAAAAATTGCGGCAGCTTCTGTTTTCACTCACACGACCGCTGGGGACATTAGTACGGATGCGGGACAGCAGCTCACCAACGGTCGGCGTGTGTGAGAAAATGTTCTGCAACAAAAATCTCACGTTTACCAGCGTGATAAGCATTACTCTTTTTCTTGTTTCTTTTTTCGTGGTTCCATGTGAAGAACCGTAACGTCTAGAAGGAAGTCCAAAATGAGCAAAGTGGAAGAAATATAATAAATGTCCATTTTGGGGTTGT
Source organism: Anopheles maculatus (assembly GCA_002091835.1). Lineage (NCBI taxonomy): Eukaryota > Metazoa > Arthropoda > Insecta > Diptera > Culicidae > Anopheles > Anopheles maculatus. The sequence goes on from KZ061848.1 coordinate 48,661, forward strand.
TCTCAGCTTTGGCGGCCGACACCAGAGACACCAGCAATCAACTAATGAGCCCAACGGAACGAACTGTTGCGGTCGAAATTTCGCATAGTTGATTGATATGTTGTGGCGCTGGTCGGAGCATGTTCGGAAATTTGTCTCACCGAATGTGCGAAAGGCTGCGGTCAATGTGTTTGTGCGTGTGTGTGTGAGATGGTGGAGGTTGAGTGATTTGAGGAAATATGTTAGCCTTTGGGTGGTAGTTATGATCGGATCCATTCGTTTCCGGATTACTGTCCTGGGAAAAGCAATGCGTTCTAGCTAAGGCGGGAATAAATTGGTTACATATTCATAATTGAAGGATTTGGTTGTTTAAAACCCCTGAAGAACAATGTGTTGATTTATATTTTACTGGAGAGATTCATTTAGATGAGTTTGGAGAGTTCATTTTTGACGGTAGCGAGCTGATAGTGAGCTAGTACACTAGCTCTAGAATTCTCGAGTTGTAGTTAAACCAGCAAATTGAATGAATATTTGAAGCATTTGTGAAACATAGTCTGGCTTTACTATATAGCTAATAGCTCCGAATATAACTTGAAATATAGCTCGTCTCAATAAAACTTGAGAGATAACTTGCGCGATCCTTAGCTCAACAATATGCACCCATGTAGCTCACACTTGATAATATATTTGAGAGGCTTAAGCCCAGTTTGACCCGACTAACTAGTTAATTGTACAAGCTTTTCGATAGCTCTCATAAAGTAAAGTGATGTAGTGGCTTCAGGTCTTACTTATGCTCTAGCTCATCTGAAGTTACTTACTTATTTACCTGCTTACTTAGGACACTTTACTGTCTTGGCGAGCTGCAACAATCTCAGATTGGGTCTACCACGTTTTCTTTGTGCGTGTGGACGGTTTACAAGGACTTACGGGCCGGGTCGTCCGGTGCCATTCTCAGGACATGACTAGCCTACTGGATCCTGGCGAGTCTCTGGTTTCTCTGAATGATGGTGAGGTCACCAGTTTTCTAAGTAACTTCGTCTCGAACGCGGCTAAGCGGGTTTCAACAGTTTTGGACGGTGTCCATTAGTGATGTGCGCTCCGGAGTGCACCCACGGTTCCGGAGCCGGCTCCGACTAAACGGCTCCGGAAACGGCTCCGGAACCGGCTCCGGTTTTAGCCCGGAGCCGGCTCCGCACCCACGGCTCCGGAGCCGGCTCCGAACAAACGGCTCCAGAGCCGGCTCCGAACTAACGGCTCCGCACCCACGGCTCCGTTAGTTTGCCGTTAGGCCGTAAAGAGCCGGCTCCGGAACGCACCACGATGCTGTGACCGTCTAATTTAATTGATTGTTGTATTATTTTTAATCCAACTACGTGCGCACAATCTAGATATGTCACAAATTTTATAGATGAATGCTTGTTAGATGGAAGTATTTTAGTACACCAAAGCCAAAACAAGCGCAGAGATGCGCTAGACAAAAAGTACATGTATAAAAAATCATCATCTTCTATTTTTCAACGCTACACACAAACAGAAATAACCCAACACAGTAGATGAAGAATTGTCTTGTAGAATGGGTTTGCTTCGTTTGTATGATTTTGCCTATGAGAGCCTGCTCCGAATTAACGGCTCCGGAGCAGGCTCCTTACTGCCTAACGGTGAACTAACGGCTCCGGAGCCGGCTCCGAACTAATGGCTCCGGAGCCGGCTCCAAACTAACGGCTCCGGAGCCGGCTCCGGAACCGGTTCCGAAAATTATTGAAACCGGTCGGAGCCGGCTCCGGCTTCGGAGCCGTTTTTCTCATCACTAGTGTCCATGTCTCAGAAGAGTGAGTACTGAAACCATAAAGGATCTATACAGTCCAAGTTTCTTCCATCTGTAAATGTATTTTGAGTGGAGAAGATTCCTCAGATTATAATATAACCGATTGGCAGCCAGCATCCTTGCACGTATCTCAACTTTTATGTTGCTGTCGGTACTTTGTGACCCCCAGATAAGTAAAATCTTGGACAGCTTATCTGTAGATAACCCCTGCTTAAATCTATATCGTAAATCTACTGTCTCGCTACTAGCTTACTTCTAGATAGTTTATTAGTGGCACACAGCTCTTGCTAAATATTTTAATTCGATAATATGTTTTTTGTAGTAAGACGTAACGATATGATTTTGCAAACATGTTGAAAATGATTGATAATGCGAGTGAAACACTATAATAGATCTGCTCTTGTAGGTAGCACAATAAAAATGATACAATTTATAGCAGCTGTTCAGAATATTGTCCTAGCAACATTGATTAATAGGAACTAATTTTGCAATTTGTTATACCAAAAATAAGGATAAATAACTTAAATATTTTTATTAACTAAATCCACGGAAAAGTAAAACATTCTTTTTTTGTCTGGTTGCATTACAATTACACTTCAATTGTTTAATTGAATCATCACTTACAGTCTTTTTAGGTTTAAGTTGAAATTGATAACGAGGTAAAGATTAAAAAAGCCCACTTTCGTCTACAATAACAAACACCAGCTTCATCTACGCATCAGCTCAACGAGAGAAAAGGGCTCGGTTGAAAAGTGCATCGTTAAACGGCTATTGATTTTTGACTCAGGTTCGATCGTTAACCACCAGTTCGGTCGTTTGGATAATGATGATGGACATTTAATTTTATTTGCAAACCAAACGGCCAAACCATTAATGACGGTCACTCAAGTGTCACTCCCCCTGTGTAAGTGTACGTGTATGTGTGTGCGCGTTTATGTGTTTTTCGTTTTCGTTTGTGTTCGATTCTGACCGAAGACTGGCCCGGACAACCAACCGTGAATGTGATTTTTGCAATAATAATTAACTAATTATTTCATTAATTATGAAATGCGCATCTCGACCGCCGTGAAAGTGAAGCCAAAGGAAGGAAGTAGTTAAGCTTCTGGTCTTTCTGCTCATCGTGTGAGGTATTGGTGATCGTTTTCCCAGGCTACTTGGATGATTCTGACTACTCGGTAGCTGCATAGATAGTATGACATTTGAAGAACATTTTGTTGACATTTGATCAAATAATTACTAAAATTATTTGTGCAATTTGATAAAGTTCTAAAAACATTAAAATAAAGTTCTCAAGCTATAAAAGAAAGCAATCAAGACACATTTTTTTCAGTACAATGCTCCACACTGAAATCTACAGACGAAACGAACATACTCGCACTCCGACCGTACTGCTTTAATTTCCCAACACGGAACCCAACATGAGAAATGAAGACGAATGACCGTTCCCTCCCAGAGCGATGAAGTGGTTTGCGCGCTGAGCAGATTTTTACGATCCTATCTATTGCCGTCCGTTTGGCCGTTGCAACAGTTGTGCAGTTCGTCAAAGCCCCGAGCGCCGAGCAAGACACAAACCGACTTGGGCCATGGTGCCGTCACGTATCCCAACACGGTAGCCGTTTCCGGCCAGCCATACCCCACGACCGTCCAATACGAGTGCGTTTCATTAAAAGCGCACAACGAAACATTTCATTAACTGTCGGATTTTCAGTGTTTTCACGCGCCCAAGGAACTTCCCGGGCGGTAGGTAGTAGCCGGTTGTCTGTCGTTGTGTGTGAGAGTGCTCCGGTTTTCACTGACCGCTCGTGAGCCATCGCTCATCAATCGTGGTGGCCTGCTGGCTGTGGCGAAGGTGAAGGAACCTTTGTGCAGGGGTTAATTGTTCTCCTTTTACTGTCGTTTCTTAATTTCTGCCCTACGTTTTCGATCTCGTCTCGGGGGCGCCCTCTTCTGGCCGAGTTCTGCCATCCGTTCGCGCAACTCGTCCGTCAACTATTTGCCACTTTCTTTCGCTGGCTTCTTGTGTACCTTGTTGCCGTATCTTACGTCGGTTGGATTGGCGTGCATAGTAAGAATTTAATATTACAGCTTGCAATACACTCGAAACTTATCTAAATCTGATAATAAATGACACGGATGAAGGTCCTTTCAAGTGTCCCGAATCGCCTGCACCGCTCCATATAATTTACAATAAATTAAATATAGATTCTTCTTCCCCGTTGCAATGTCATGTCCTTTAGTGAGCAAAGTGCTTACGGGACTACTGGAAGGGTTATTGGACGTTGTGGTCATCATAACTCATCGCAACCCGAACCAGACATCGATGTTGGAGAAGCTCAAGGTGCCAGGATGTGTCTGGGCGAGTTTTTGCTTAGTCACTACAGATTGAGACTAAAGATTAGTTCGAGAGAGGTTTTAATCATTGAAATTGGACATTAGTTTTAAACTTGTTACGAGATACCTTTACGTTTTTGAAAATTGTTCATTCTTACAGTTCCAGGGGTTGTAGGTCGGCCCCATTACCTTAATTTTAAACCATGTACCTACTACTCCTCAGAAACGTTTTCCAAGATATTTATTGTTTATTGCCACTCTCTAGAAACAGTCTCGAAAAACCTGATGTAATGATACTCACACGACGCCGACCATGCAATGTGACATAAGAAACGTTATCGCTCTGCCGTCGGGAAGCAAACACCCGCTGCTTCTTCTGCTGCTGCTGCTGCTGCTGCAAAAACAGAAAAACCTGCCTGGGCAACTCACACGGTCCTCGTATTCCGTATGCTGTCGAATTGGTTGGTTCGATGCGAGCAGGATTTAATTAAAATGTATCCAAATTAGCTATTCATTGCATGTCGCTACGGTTCGGAACCGTTATGGATATCCCAGTCTTCCTGATAGTGGTTTTGTCCGAACATGGTTGTCACCGGGGTCGACGCATCGACGTGTGGCCTGAACCATAACGGTGGTTTGTGTTGGCTTTAAGTGTTTGTGGTGACCTTAGCGAATCTGTGTGGATATAAATTATTAATTTACTCGAGAAGTCATCAAACGAACGAATCCGATTCGCTTGACTGCAGTAGATCGATCCGGGAACGTTTGTTGCTTGTTGGAAAAAGATTTGAGACTTTCGAGAATTCCTTTAAGATTGTGGAATTCATTTGCAGCAAACAAACTTGTAAACAAAACAGAACACAGATGAATGTTTCGCCTCTTAAACGAGTCCTTAATTTCTTACGTCGTCTAACGTCCGACATGTGGTGGAAAATCTGCCACATTTCCCCCCGGAGCAGTGAAATGCGGGAAAGCGTACGGTGGAAAGTGGCTAATGATAGACAGACAGTTTAATCGAAAAAATACGGTTTGATAAATTGCTTTAATGGTAGCAGCTTATTGGGTCTGTGCTAATGATTGAAGTCTAAGTGAGGCGTTGAGGCGTTGAGTGTTAAACTGTGATGTATATAATATTTATACTTTTGGTAAAGAATAATAGCACAGGAATTTTTTAGTTTTTAACCTTAAGAATGCATCTTAATAGTATGTTTCTTTTTGTTGTGTTTTGTTACTTCAAACGTGAACTTTTCTAATGATTTAAACGAAAGCAAACGATCGATAGAATTGATAACGGCAAAAAACTGCGCCAACTGCAAAACATACCTTGCATTGATTTCATATCTTCTAGCAAACACAAATATGTCAAATATTTGTCGGCGGCAACATTGAATCGGCAATCAAAGCGAGAATGCAACCGCAGCCATCAATCGAGCTCGATATCGTTCTGTCTTTCGGTGGCGTTTTTTCTCCCCCCTTTCGCTCCGTTCTGTTCTGTGTTCCGTATTTTTTAAGGAAACCTTCCGGGTTTTTATTACGCGCCCCCTAATGCCTCGCCGAGCGGTGGTGCCCGTGTTTCATATTTGGTGCACCCGGTTTTTTGAAAGCGATCAACAGAAAAAAAAGGATTCATTTCTGCCAGACGATATTTTAGCGACGCGTCAAAGCGCTTGTTCGATCGGTTGCGGTACGAAATTAAAAAATTCTCCCCTACAGACCGACTGTTGGCGCAAATGTGCAGCACGACGCGAAACAGTAAACAAAAACATACAAACAAAAAATGGTTTGTTTTGTTTCGAGCAACAAAAACACAACTTTAGTTCTTTTGGAAAATGGAGCGGACTTTCGCTTTCGCGAGACGGATGACATTCACTGTCATTTCGCGTCGGTCGGTAGTGTCCCGGGACAGAAAAGGAAACATTCTTTCGGGGTTTGACATTTTTTTTTTCTTCTGGTTCTCGATCGGTTTGTGATCGATTCTTGGTGGCTGTTACCGTTCTTCGGGGCAGGAGAGATCTTCACGCCACGCCGGACCGTTTAACGATCTTCGCGCTGTGGGACATGTGTCCTTTGCGTCTTTTTCGGGAAGATTTCGGGTGAGTTTAGGGAGCGCAGGATGACGTTCATTTGTGCGTTTTGACTAACGTTTTCGCTCAGTCGGTCGATTATTCTGTTTGACTTGATTGACAGGAACATGTAGGGGTTCGATTTCTTGAAAGAAATCAACACAAGAAAAGTGTCTTTTTTTATGTTGCTACCTAGCATGGTATGATCTCAGAAACCCAAGATGAGAATGACATCATAAAGCGTGCATTATTGTTTCAAGAAAAAGCTACAAATAACCACTAGAATGTAGCAAAATCATTTACTAAAATAGTATTATCTAAATTACACGATTCTGATACATTAATTTACTAAATCTGACACATTTCACTACATAAAGTAGGCTGGAAATTGTAAACCATCTTAGAAGTAAATATTCCCGTCAACCATGCTTCGACTGTCCGAACGAAGATTTGCCATCGTTTTCATCCATATTTATAATCTTTCCGTGCAGTCGAAATCAAGTCCCGGAGGCGGTCTGCGATGCCCTGCGAAAATATTGCCGCCAATTTCGTCGACATAGCCACCGTTACTGTTACTGCGCGACAAATCTTATCTTGGGATCAATTTTTTGTGTGCTCTTGTGCCCTCCAAAGTACACGGATCGTGCGATCTGTTCCACCTTGCTGGCCAACTTCAACGTTAGCCGTACTCATTGAATTTTAATTTAGAACCTCGGGCGAGCTTTCGATCTCGCTCGTTGCGGGTTCTCCGTGTTCGACTGTACCGACTTGTTCCATTCGTCGGTAGAATCTCTTTCTAGACTAATTTATCGCCTCACTATCGACGGTGGAAAATTCGCAACGTACCACGGAAGGATATAGTGGTCGAAATCGAGATTGGAGATGGATCCGTTTCGTCGGTGTTCAGGCCAGTAAAGCAAATAAAACAATAATAATAATAACAATTCATCAAATAAATTAAACGGCACGGCACATAAATAAAACGGTATCATAAATTTAATTAGTGAAGGAATTTTTCCCATACGTTTGTGGTGGGTAGGTACGACGAATCGATTTTTTTTTTTTTGCGCATCGTGTGTTCCGAGGTTCTCCTTTGCCTTTGATGGCCGTGAGCGGACGCTACTGGTTGTAGTGTTTTTGGGCGAAAACATTGGAGGATGCTGTCCAGCAACAGGACTTAAATTGTTTCATATTGTTGAGGTTATAAAAATCATTTGGTTTAGGAAAATTGCATAAAATTAGACATGATTTTGTTAACTAAAAGTCTTCCCAATGAAATAGCTGCTTCTACTACGATATAATCTTATTCCCTCTTACTTACTTACTCCATCACCAGTAATAGATACAATTTCGGGAGTTATTCCATACCACCCCCAGATGTGACTTTGCCAGCAAACGACGGTACGGTCTGTCGTCTTCCTGTTTTAGGGGCTGTGCAAAAGACGAGAATGATATATTGCCTCTTATTAAAGACAAATTTTGGCAAACGAATGCATCGGAAGCTGGCTAAGGCAAGAATGATTCCGCCCGTTACCATCTGCCAGCTACACCAAATGTTTATCCGAACTCGCTAAGCAGTTTCGTGCTCGTGGTAATGAATCCAGCACAGCAGACTGCACGGAACTTCGAGCGCATTCATCGACATTGGCATTTGTCAGAAGTTACGTCCCTTTTGTCCCGAAGAAAGAAAAAAAACCCCAGAGTGAGGTTATCTTCCGGCACAAGGAAAAGAAAATTTGTACCCCGAATGATGTGACACCTTGCGGACTGGTGTGGGCTTTTGTGTTTGTAAGTTCCCTGAAAACTATGCTGACGATCGATCGGCTTGCCTGCGTGTGTGTGTGCTCCAGAATAAATGTTTATTTAAAGACCACATGCAGCGTGGTTGGATTGTCTTTGGGCAGTGAAGTGCAAAGTCGCTGCCAATGGCTAGACGATAAGGAGATGGGGTTCTATGGAAGTTACTTAAGAAATAGTGTCGGGGATTCGAGAATATTTGGACGATAGTTTGCCGACTCATCGATGTCCTGCTGATAGCTTCGGCAAAGGGTTCACAAACAACGCAATAAATTTCTAACCCTTTTGCACGGTTTGTGTGCGAGATATCTTTGCTTGCTTGCAGGACACAGTACGATAAGAAACGAACAATTGAGAGTTATGATAGGCCGATCTTGAAAAATGATGCTCTATTCCTTGTTGAAGATGGTTGAAGAAGTACGAAGAAATGAACCTGAAATTCTTAATCTGTTAATGTGAAAATGAATAGTCGTTTGCAATCTCTAGTATTTGAACCGGTGTCTTAAACGCTGTCAGTGCTGTCAATTATGCATAGCAAACCAACAACACATCAAAAATAGTTTAGCGAACATCGCTAAACAATATACAACTGAAAGTGCTCTATTCTCCTCCAAAAAGTAATTCACACTCTCGAAATCCTACAATATCCTTAATTTAACTTCAACATGGATTAAGACGAAGAGGCACCATATAACTGTTCCAAGAAATCAACACTTGGCACAGTCAATTCCCAGCCGGCTAATCGAACCATGGGAACCGTTCGATGGGGAAGTTTCTTCGCGTCGTAAAGTGCGTGATTTATGCGACAGTAACACAACTCTACAGCTGCTACCAGTTGAGCAGGGCTACCAAAGTTCCCAGTTCCTGCGCTAGGGAAATACAGGATGCTATGGCAACAAGCACCAAAAAAAAAAAACGCTAACTCCTCCTCAAATCCGTGTACAAGGCCCTTCTCTACATAACACACTCCAATCGACCCCATATGCTCTGCAGGCCAGTCTTCAGACTGATCAACACTTTGGCCAAAAACTGGAAGAAAATAAAACTGTTCGCAACTTCGAAAGTGCATCTGGAGGTCTGGTGGTCCATAAAAAAAAGAGGTTGGTTCGGGAATGGATGAAGAGAGAAGAAAGAAATAAGACCCATCGCTTCACTGCCACAAATCATGTGCACAGTTATCGAACAAACTGTTCATCTGTTGATTGCTGGAGGCACCTTGCAGTTAAAACAAAATTATGGCCCAACGCGGCGCCAATGACGGAGTACCGTGTTACCGTGGTGGCGCTTACGATCGAGCTTCGAACCTATGTTCCCATCGTGCTCTTGGAGGCATAGGTACAGTTGAACTTTGCTCCCTTTCGCCAGTGATGGTGCCATGTTGGCCAACGATAAATATTTGTCTTACGTTTACTGGTCTCCTTCCGATTCTCCTTAGATATTCGGTGCTGTCCTTGGTGTTGGCTCGGAGAACCTTTACAGACGACTTGCACATTGTCATTGAAGTGGAAAATGAATGGCACATCCCGGTGTCTACATCCCGGTAGGTAAGGATGCTGCACCAAATGAGACAAACTATGTCCTTCCAATGGACGACCTCGAAAAGGGGGATGTAAATCTCATTCTTTTATCCTTGTCCCCGAAAACAGAAAGAGCGAACGAAAAAATACGATTTACCGACTTACCTGGTGTGTGCGTGCGTTCTGTGGCTCACTCCTTTTTGGCACCAGAAGACGACCAGAACGGTTAAGCTTTCTCCACACTCGCATACCGAAATACTGAAATCTGTTTTCCCTTCGGTAGCTGCGCTTGAACGGGCAAGACACGGCCAGATAAATCCTTCTCCTTGGGACTTTTGGTGAAGACGGCAATCGCACTCACATATTTCACTTCCCAGCTCGGCGCAGTTTTCCGGAACGGTTCATTTGCTTAATTTACTACCATAATAAACATGTTATCACATCGTCTTAGAAGAGTTCGCCCTCTCCCCCCTCCTGAGGTTAGCCCTCGCCGTTGTCATCGGCGGATTTTGGGTGAAGAATTTCTTGCTGGTCTCTTGGCTTTTTTGTTGTGAGAGGCATTTTTCTTCCAAACAGCAGCATACGAACGGTGGCTTCTTTAATTCGAGTAGCCCCATACTCTCAGCCAGTTGCGTTGCCGTTTTGCCACTGTTTCAGGCCTGAGGGATTGTTTTTATGAAGGCAATTCTTCTTACAAATGACCAACAAATGGTGATGAGGGGTTACTTTAAGAATCCAACCAAACTGGGGGAGAGCTGTTTGGCAGTGATATTTTCTTTAAATTGGATTAATCTACCGTAGCTAAGGGGTTTTCGGTATTGGTTTGAGTTGGTGGGATGGAGCTGGAGGAAGTATTTGCCTAAGCTACCACATAAAAAGACAAATAAAGGCATACATCACTGGGCGAAATGGTGCTGACATGATATGGTCTCACCTTCGTTACGGGTTTGTGCAGAAGAAGCTGCGTTGAATGTTTATAAGAGGATTTGTAGCATACGGACAGATTCTTAAAACTCTTTTTTGTTGTGGAAAGAGGAACCACTGAAGAAGAATCAAGAAGTAGCTTGGCATTCATTAGAAAGAGTTGGAATTTGGATATGTTTTAGTTAAAATATTTTGTAGAAAAAAAATTGTTTCATACAAGCCTCGTTGTAAACATCGCATGGTGTGACAATAAAAAGCAAAAGAAAGTTTTTAATTTTGATTGTTACCGTTTTTTTGGCGATTCTATCTAGAGAGAAAAAGCAGGAAAATATATTCACGATCTACTTTTTCGATTACTTTTCTGCTGACCTATCGTTCGAGTTTGGTGGTCTAATCCTTTTCATGTGAAAAATTTAGAACATGATCCATTTTGCATTTGAATCTTGCTTTCAAATTTGTTTTTCTCTTCCCTCTTTTTTGCTACAATCAAATACTAACCCAACAAGTAAACAAAAACCCAAACTATTGCAAACGAGCAAGCAAACTTCTTGCAAGAAAACTCTTTCCGAACGATTTGCTTGTCGTTTTTTTTTTTGCTTCTTTAGAGCACATTTTCCATCCCGCTCCAAGGATAAAGGCAATAAATTTTAAATTTAAAGAAAAAAAAAGCTGTAAACTTTTAAGTCACCCTTGGCCAACACACGCTCAACGGGGTACAACGTGCTGACACAAGCGGGAAAAATGTTATTAGAATAATTGAGTGTTTTCGGATCGGAACGGTGTTTTGCTGAGGGAAAATAGTTTTTAACTTACTTTTTGTTTGCCACATGGGGGATAAGTCAAAAGCGACAAATATGTAAAAAGGATTTGCTTGAAAACTATTAACAAGTTTTTTTTAACAAGATGTTTGAATCGTTTTCTTTAGTCGCTTGGGAATTAAGGTAGAGTTTTCGAAAATTGGAGTTAAAATATTTAAAATTAATATAAATCTCGCTTTAAACTACTTACCAAACAATATTCTGACCACGGTATCGAATGATATGATTATTGAATTCGTTTAAATAATTTCTATGTATCATTCAAAATAGCTATTTTAGTAATGATAAAAGATATAATAAAATGAACCTACAGATAATCTTTAAATGAACTTTTTTTTCTAATAGGACTTCTCATTCAGTGCTTCATTTTACTTCGAGCAAATATTCATAATTAACCCAATAATGAACCTCACCGCTACACCGTTTTTTATTCTTAACCTTAATTTTTTTTCGTTTAAAAGACATAAAATACAGCACAATCTCCCTATTTTCAACACCACATCACGATGGTGTTGGCAAATAATCAACATTAGCCTGCATTGGATCAACGTTTAGATCTAGAAACAAAACAAATATCTCTCCGAACGGTCTCGTCTCGTCCCAACACCGTTTGAAGATAACCAAACACAAAGAGACCGAAAAAAAAGCGAACCAAATGACCAGGCCACTGTCACCGTGAAGCTGCTCGGCTGCTCGGCATTGGAAAAGCCCTTTTCCCCGTTTTTTCCCATGAGACCGTTTATCGTGTACCGGGCCTGGGCCGTCCAGCAGTGTCTGAGCGAAGCCAGAAGACATTAAAAATGATGTTTATAAATGATGATTATTAAAGTCAGAAGAGTCAGAGGGAACGTTACACGGAACTCTGGTAGCCACAAGATGATTTAGGGGACGCAAACCCACTTGCGACGGTGGCACTGGCTCTTGGCGACAGGGACACATTCTTACCAAGGACTCACTCTCTAGCATAGCAGGAAAATTGGGCAAGCACCAAGAAGGAAAAAAAGCAAATGTTTGTGTATCAGTGCAAAAGACAGAAACCCGTCATGTCACGCTAAATTTTTCTTTCCCCAAAACGTCTTGAACAATTTTCTCCCGCACGGAGGAAAAATCCATCCAGTCCTCCATCACCACCGCCGTCGACGGAAAATGCACAACCTCATCGAGCATCCTCCTCCACCGACCGCACACCGGCACTGCTCACATGTCACCCAGAATGCCCGGGAATGTTATCTCATAAAACGTGCCGAGTGCAATAAATCACCCTCAGGATGATTGCGGATCGGGTTTGCGGCGTTGCGTCGCCGTCGGTTCACAGTTGGACGGCGTGTGCTCTACCTTCGCAGCTTCTGTTGCGAAGGATTTGTGTGACACACGGGGCAAGGAAAGTGTTTTACACTCTTCAGGACGGAGCGTCCAGAGTGTCGCTGTTACGCCGGCTAGAGTTTGTCAACTGACACTGGAAAACTATAAATTTTGTCGTCCTTTTTAGGCCGGTGCTCGTACAACCCACAGGCATTTTGTCGCTTTGTGTGATCACGGTGTGCGTGTGCATAGCGCGAAAGTGTCTAGGTGATAGTTCGGGAAGACATGATAAAAATATGTCTTCCATTGTGGGTTGCTGTTATGTCATGTTTTCGGTTAAGAAGTTAAAACGGTTGGCTTAAGCTGTGGTGCGTCGAGTGTTGATTGAGCATCAGATTACTATACAAGCATTGTGCATTTGCTGGAGGAATTTAAGGACTTAAGAAAGGAATATTATTCTACCTTCAACTGTAGCTACCAAATACACCCGTGAAGTGGAACGTATTTCTAAAGCCCGCTCATTCGAGATGTAAAGAATAACAAGCCAGTGTTTGGAATAGTCCAACATAAAGTTCGATTAGCATATTTCGACTTCCGAAAAAGCCGGTTTTACAGCTGTCATTAGCGCTGTTCAGGAAGGCACTACAACACACAGCCGTAAATGTATCAGTCTGTGGCAATCTCCCATGACGAAGGATAATGTTTAAATTGTAAACACTCCAAACTGACTGTGGTTCTTTCAATCTCATCCCTCGCCATAGCCGATTGCAGATAAAACCGTTGGGCAATTTCTTCAAAACCCGGCACACAAAAAGTAACAAATCACTTACAATTAATTAAACTTCCGACCAATGTCCTAAATGGGCCGTACGCATTAAACCATTAAACACTGTTAGCGTATCACAATCGATCTGTGGGTTTTCTTTCGAGTGTCCCAACGCTTTTTTCAAGGACCGGCATCCGGATGACGATTTAATTTTCTTCCCAAACCCCCCGTCAGACAACTTGACCATTAGACCACCTAGTCCCTTCGGCACAATGTTTTAAATGACCGCACAAAAATCACTTCCGATAAAGAAACCGATTACGAGTGGCTTTTCCTGATGTTTTCCTCGGTCCCAACGGTGACCTTCGGGGTCAGCTAGAAAGGGATCGAACCCGGGACGATATCTGGATAGTTTTGACTAGTCTAACCCTTTGTCTTGAGCAAGCTTTACAAGATGACCACCGGAATAAGGTGATAGTGCGTTACTAAGTGACTGGTGTGATAAATATTCTGCTCCCGAAGGAGTTTCCCTTTGTCATGCTTATCCAGTATGTCCAGCAGGGAAACTAATCGCAAAAATCCTCTCACTGCTCACCGGTCATCCAGCTCAAGGGAGCATGGTCAGCACCTTCCAGCATGACGGTAGGGATTTTAGTACTCTCATCATCACCCCGGGAGATGGGAAATGGGACCAGAAAAGGTCATTTGTCCTCGTTGCTGGCCAAACAGCTCGCTTATCGGTTTAATTATTTATTCCAACATTTTCGAGGTTAACCTCAGGCACTTCCGTGCGGTGGTGGTTCAAGACTCATCACGCTGTTTTAAGCATGTGTTATTTATTACCCACCTCTCGAGCGGATGTGCCGAAAATCAATAGGGAAATGTTTTTCTTTTCTTTCACCGAGAGTTTCGTTTCGCTTCCGACGGTTGATGGGCTTTGTGTTGGTACTTTTGTGAATAGTTCAAGCGTTACGAAGCCATGAATGGATGCACAAGCGGGTAAACAAATCAAGCCACTGCGCCAAAGGGTCTGTGAATCACACATCATCAGGAGAGGAAAAGTGATCCGTCGGTAGGGCACAGTGTGGGAAATAATATTAATATGGAGTGCATTTTTAATGTGTTTCAATCATTATTATGTCCGGAACAGCCTGAAAGTATGCAATGTTTCTGTATTTACTGACGAATAATATTTGTCATTGCATACTGTTAGGCGTACGCGTTCTGAATTTAAAAAAATTGTACTAACTGTATTCTATAACTATAAAAAAATTGTTTTCGACTGTGTTATTGCATACCTCCAGGCGTATTTATTCTGCCACCTCTCATTACAACCCGCAAAATGTAATGTAATCGATAGAAGAAACTTACCCTTATTACCCTCGCTGTAAAATAAAATAGAAAGAAAAACACTAGTATACAAATTCACCAACATATTCGACCTTCCCACAGATGGCCGACAACCATCAACGAAAACAGACATCGGGATAAACAGCCAATTGAATAGGGAATGAATTTGTCTCTGTCGCATCGGTCGGCATCAAGACGCCATCGGTTTCCGAGACCGTGCCATAGCATTGCGCCAGCCCACCGACAACATTTATCCATCACCGATTCAGTGGCCGATGATAGTTTGCCGCGTTTCGAAACACTTTCGCATTCATGTCCGGAACATGGCCCGGCCCAGGCGACAAACCAGTGTGACAGTGGAACGAATCGCTCTGGAAATGCGTCCAGCTGCGGAAGACGAAATAAATCAGTAATGCATAAGATATGCTGATACGCGTGCTGATCAGACGGGGCTCGCACTAAAAAGCTTCTAGCGCTGGGTTACAAGGGAAAATGTGGTGCGTTCGCTGATTTTTCATCTAGAGAGCTGGTTGCTTTCCATCTTTTCTTTTTTTTGTTTGTTTGTTCGGTCGTGTCATTGTTCGCCTGTTTGATTAAGCTGATCTCGCGTGACGTGAAAGCGAAGGATTTGTGCGTAACCACGTGCATGGTTCATGCGTGTAGTACGTTCATGAATATTAATATTTGGGCATGCGTGACTAGGCGGAATCGTTCGTGTCCAATAAATATCCGCTGTACATTTCTATTAACAATTCATGCCTAACCATTATGACACCACGGGGTTACAAGAAAGATGCTAACGTTAGCTTTCAAAGATTGCTATTCGCATCTATATTCGCAGAACTAGTCCTTCAATACCGGATAACCTGACCTTAATCAAACCCAACATCTTCAATTACGCTATTTGACAACAATCTGATGGCAGTTATTTTAATATCGCAAATTGAAGGAAAAACAAACTTCCTCTTTAAAAGTCAAGAACAATGTCTCTGCCTCTAATGTACAGCCCCGACACAACAACTCCCACAAGTCACTCCTCCAGGCGTCTGCCGATCGTAGCCTATCGAGCAACACGGAACACTTTTCATTGTCGTTAGCACTCTCGTAAACAATCTGTCTAACACGACTTTAAGGATTTTCCTGTTATTAATTCCACCGTTATGGTAATGCGCCACTCACCGGGCCCGGGAGGCCCACCAGAGCTCCCGTCTGTTCGTGATGGTTTTGGTGAGAGCGGGGGTTACGAAAATTTTTGGCCCACCGGATATTTGCTCGCTCGTCGTGATGGGTGGAGTGATGCGCGTTTCGATGCGTTTCACCGGAAAAAGGTTGCCAGCACACGGCCAGGACACGCAAGCCGGTGAGAAGATCTCGTGAAGGGAGAAGGAATCGGGAATGTCCGGCTGGAACGAGCGATGTAATGAATTGATGTTATTAATTCAGGTCGATTGTCGACCTGTCTGTTAAGGGGTGGAAGAATGTCCCGGGTATCCTTGGAGTGTTGGTGGAAGATGATTTGATACCGTTAGGCTCGAACCGTTCTAACGAGAAGCGTGTGTTTTGTGGGAACAATATTAGCCTTTGGAAAGAATCGTTTTATGCTTGATTGCTAGTTTTGAAGCAGAATTGGCATTGGCAGCAGCTGTTGGTCCTGTTCATTTGGTGGGAAAATGTGATTCATTCTATTTAGATTATGTTTTCACAATTTTTCTTATGCATTCTTAGCTTCAATCCAAACAGTGGCATCAATGTCTTATAATATTCTCAAGGTTTGGCAATGTTTCTAGCCTTATATTAACTAATTTCTTATTTGAACATTTCAGATTTCATTTGATAGTTCAACGCACGTGTGCTTCTTCGAGCAATCACTTGAATTCATGTTCTGATGTATTGGTAACCTATCGTCATATCGTCCAAGAGTCATATCGTGAGTAACTTACCTTAGCCAACCTGACAAATTATTGTAGATTATGAACCCACATGTTTAAACAAGAATTAACTATTTTGTGACGACTTCAGATACAACATTCAACTTTTCACTAGGTCAAACATTTAAATAGTTAAAATCACTTTAAAAATCCACTATGATTGTCTCTTCTCGTTGACTTGAACAACAAAATTAACTTCACAAGATTAACACAATGATACGTGATTGCAATAGGCTCCCTCTAAGCATCATCCCACTCATCCAAGGGTAATCGTTTCAAGCACTCAACATCACTCCCGTAAAATGATGATGATGATCCCACATTGTTATTGCGTTTGAACGCCGTCGTCTAAAAGGGCAGGACTGCTATTTTACACCACCGAAATCTCCCTACGTCACATCTCAACAGCCTCCTCGTTTCCCGTCCCAGAATGCTCTGCAAACAATCTCACACCATCGCACCACCAAAAACCGACTTCTTGAAGAAAGTTGTAAAGTTTCGAGACGGTTCCTGTTCGGGGCGGGCGTGACACACACAAGATAAATGACGTATATGTGTGTTGATAATGGCTTCATAAGAAGGTGTTGAGCCGTCTCATCATTTGCATACACGCCCGCACGTCGTACGTCGAGCAAACAGTGTCCTGACAGTAGCTACCCGGCCCTGAAACGCAAACAAACAGATCGTTTACTCATATAGTCGCTCGCCGCATATTTGTTTGTTTGGACAATAAAAGCAAATTTTGTGAGACAACCCCCCCAAAAGCGAGAATCCCACCTGCGACAGGGCAACATATTCGTGCGACCGTCCGAGACGAATTTACCACTTGTAAAAGTTCACGTTCCTGGCACTAATTGATACTTTCGAGTTTGGGGTGTACCACTGCTGCACGTCAGCAAGATCACTAGCGCCGTTTCCAGTGTGTCCGTTATCCATATTTATTACGCACGCAGGTTTTTTTGTGCTTGGGTGTTTTTTTAAAGCTTACGTTTAAAGTTTTTCTTCAGTAAGCAATAAGTGTTTAATTTCTCCTCAATGTATGTGCTTTTATTTGCTCGCCCAAGTGTGATGCATCCGATCGATGTCTGCTGTCTACCGAGAGATGGTCATACAATAGATCAGAGAGCTACCAGTACCAGGCTGGTTGTTTTTCTCGTAGGACTCACTGGAACATGAGCTTCAAGTAAACATGAAGCAGTGTGTCCGACGAAAACGGTTGGCGTCACGTTTCATCTCCGCGAGGAAAACATTCAAGTCACGTCCGCATCATTAAAAATTATTGATTGCCGAAAATAAACTATTTCATCTGGACGCTGCTTAATGGGAAATAGCCGGGAGCATCAGCGAATGTTTACCCGGTGGCATGATATTGATAGTTTGGTAGCCGTGTGGAAGAAGTAGCATGCGCCAGGAAGATGTGTCAGGAAGCATTAATGAAATAATCGAAATTTGGGAGAGAGTTATTTTGTTAAATTTTTAACGCCAACTGCCATCAAACTTGTGCTTCGGGTCCGGAAATAGTTTTTTGACATCTCTATGCAAGTTCTTTGTTGTTAGACTGAATATCTGGATCTACTTATTTGAGTAATACAATACACATATCTAAGTTTACTTCAATAATATTACGTTCCTTGCGTTCGCTGCTCTGCTGTCCCATCATTTCATCACCATTTCTCATCTTCTCGCCGGAGTATGCAATACGTAATGAGCGAATGAAGAAGGCTTCAACTTCATTATCACATAAGCCTCGTAATTGACGTAATCTGCACCACCTCTTTCATTTCGTTCGATTTCCGAAACCATCACGCTACCATCAATAATCCACTTGCTCCAATAACAGTTCCATTTAGCATGCAGCAGTCTTCAATTCTCCCCCCAAAAAAAGCGCAAACCCTCCAAAAGGGCTTTAAATGTTAGAACTTTTGTAGCCAACACCAGGCTCCTAATGAGAACCGTTAATCGAAAAGTATGGGAAGGCTCGAGGGCTTTTGTTGGACTGTGGACGATCGATCGCACCAAAGGGAACTACCGGTGTTACGCGTTCAATACACGAGCTCAATAAATGCATCGTGATCCGAGAATAACCGAGTAAGCAACGGAGACAGCGAGATGGTCCGTGCTGTTCCGGGAAGGATCATCCATCGAACTGGCAATGATAATTATACGGAAGATTCGTCATTTGTAGTCATTATAAAGTCATTTGGTGAGTTTCTTGATGTTTTTTTTGTGTGTTTCGAATCCAGAGATAGGAGTCCTCGTTTTCGCTCCGTCAGTGTGGTCAGCTTCTTCCTTTCGAGATGGGATAATGTACGTGTGATGAAGATCTCGGTGCCACCTGGCGTGGTAAGTCGCTGGGACGATGCTCTGCGCGCTTCTCTGTGGCGAATCTTAATTACCATCGCAGGGTACTGCGAAAAATCACCGCCTGCTGCTGATCGTAGATCCAAACCGTCCGTCCATCAAGGACTTCTCCGTAGCTTCACAGAATCCCACGACGCGCATCGTCGGACGCAGGACGAATCACGGTGAACATTATGTTGTAATTATTTATGAATTCACTCCCAGCCAGTGAATGCAGGCTCACCCGGGCTGCACTCGAGTCATCATCGGCTGCGTCTGGACGCTGTGGACCTTCTGTCTCCTTCGGTGCTCCAAATTTGGGCGTCCGTCGTCATCGCCGCAGTAGCCACCGCCGCCACCAAAGAGCCCCCAAAGGAAATCGAATGCTACTGCGCGGTAGGAGATCAAAGGAATTAGTCACCGGTCTACCGGTACCGGCGTGTATCGTTGCAGACCAAGGTGAAGGATTGTTTGACTGACTGACGGACGGACGGAGTCAAAGGTGGATGGAAGATGCGCCCGTGACAGCGTGAGCGAGCGTCGTTTGACTTGACTTTTGGGGCTCGGACAGAATTTTGCGATGAGACTGATGGACCAAACGCAGACGCGACACACTGAACCCATTCGTCTAATCGTGTCTAATCGATACAGCAATCACCTTGACATTCCGTCCCAGCGTAGCTTTGGAGTGGCGGTGTGGAACAAAGTTTTTGGCAGCATGGCAACCCCCCGAAGCAGATGGGTAGCAACACCGGTAGCATTTTTAATGTTGTCACTCGGTCGGCGGAATGTCTTTCACGGTCCAAAACGCGCGTACATCCTCCAACAGCACAGCATCCCCAAAAATTAATCTCCCAAAAATGTGGTGCTCCGGCACCTTTTTAAAGCTTACGTTTAAAGTTTTTCTTCAGTAAGCAATAAGTGTTTAATTTCTCCTCAATGTATGTGCTTTTATTTGCTCGCCCAAGTGTGATGCATCCGATCGATGTCTGCTGTCTACCGAGAGATGGTCATACAATAGATCAGAGAGCTACCAGTACCAGGCTGGTTGTTTTTCTCGTAGGACCCACTGGAACATGAGCTTCAAGTAAACATGAAGCAGTGTGTCCGACGAAAACGGTTGGCGTCACGTTTCATCTCCGCGAGGAAAACATTCAAGTCACGTCCGCATCATTAAAAATTATTGATTGCCGAAAATAAACTATTTCATCTGGACGCTGCTTAATGGGAAATAGCCGGGAGCATCAGCGAATGTTTACCCGGTGGCATGATATTGATAGTTTGGTAGCCGTGTGGAAGAAGTAGCATGCGCCAGGAAGATGTGTCAGGAAGCATTAATGAAATAATCGAAATTTGGGAGAGAGTTATTTTGTTAAATTTTTAACGCCAACTGCCATCAAACTTGTGCTTCGGGTCCGGAAATAGTTTTTTGACATCTCTATGCAAGTTCTTTGTTGTTAGACTGAATATCTGGATCTATTTTTATGAGTAATACAATACACATGTCTAAGTTTACTTCAATAATATTACGTTCCTTGCGTTCGCTGCTCTGCTGTCCCATCATTTCATCACAATTTCTCATCTTCTCGCCGGAGTATGCAATACGTAATGAGCGAATGAAGAAGGCTTCAACTTCATTATCACATAAGCCTCGTAATTGACGTAATCTGCACCACCTCTTTCATTTCGTTCGATTTCCGAAACCATCACGCTACCATCAATAATCCACTTGCTCCAATAACAGTTCCATTTAGCATGCAGCAGTCTTCAATTCTCCCCCCAAAAAAAGCGCAAACCCTCCAAAAGGGCTTTAAATGTTAGAACTTTTGTAGCCAACACCAGGCTCCTAATGAGAACCGTTAATCGAAAAGTATGGGAAGGCTCGAGGGCTTTTGTTGGGCTGTGGACGATCGATCGCACCAAAGGGAACTACCGGTGTTACGCGTTCAATACACGAGCTCAATAAATGCATCGTGATCCGAGAATAACCGAGTAAGCAACGGAGACAGCGAGATGGTCCGTGCTGTTCCGGGAAGGATCATCCATCGAACTGGCAATGATAATTATACGGAAGATTCGTCATTTGTAGTCATTATAAAGTCATTTGGTGAGTTTCTTGATGTTTTTTTTTGTGTGTTTCGAATCCAGAGATAGGAGTCCTCGTTTTCGCTCCGTCAGTGTGGTCAGCTTCTTCCTTTCGAGATGGGATAATGTACGTGTGATGAAGATCTCGGTGCCACCTGGCGTGGTAAGTCGCTGGGACGATGCTCTGCGCACTTCTCTGTGGCGAATCTTAATTACCATCGCAGGGTACTGCGAAAAATCACCGCCTGCTGCTGATCGTAGATCCAAACCGTCCGTCCATCAAGGACTTCTCCGTAGCTTCACAGAATCCCACGACGCGCATCGTCGGACGCAGGACGAATCACGGTGAACATTATGTTGTAATTATTTATGAATTCACTCCCAGCCAGTGAATGCAGGCTCACCCGGGCTGCACTCGAGTCATCATCGGCTGCGTCTGGACGCTGTGGACCTTCTGTCTCCTTCGGTGCTCCAAATTTGGGCGTCCGTCGTCATCGCCGCAGTAGCCACCGCCGCCACCAAAGAGCCCCCAAAGGAAATCGAATGCTACTGCGCGGTAGGAGATCAAAGGAATTAGTCACCGGTCTACCGGTACCGGCGAGGATCGCTGCAGACCAAGGTGAAGGATTGTTTGACTGACTGACGGACGGACGGAGTCAAAGGTGGATGGAAGATGCGCCCGTGACAGCGTGAGCGAGCGTCGTTTGACTTGACTTTTGGGGCTCGGGCAGAATTTAGCGATGAGACTGATGGACCGAACGCAGACGCGACACACTGAACCCATTCGTCTAATCGTGTCTAATCGATACAGCAATCACCTTGACATTCCGTCCCAGCGTAGCTTTGGAGTGGCGGTGTGGAACAAAGTTTTTGGCAGCATGGCAACCCCCCGAAGCAGATGGGTAGCAACACCGGTAGCATTTTTAATGTTGTCACTCGGTCGGCGGAATGTCTTTCACGGTCCAAAACGCGCGTACATCCTCCAACAGCACAACATCCCCAAAAATTAATCTCCCAAAAATGTGGTGCTCCGGCACCACCGTAATGGAAGATGAGTTGCTGTGAAGTTGTTGCAGAAGCCATCTATCAATCGGCGGGATTAGATTGATCGTTACTCGTCTCGGGGAATAGATCGTACGCGGCATAACGTATTCTTCCGTTTCTCCTTCTTTGCTGGGCCGACTTCAAACAGGTCCCCAAAAACGAAGATCTCGTCCAGGCCAGCTTATTTCCCTTGTGGCGATGCTTTCCTACACGCTCATGCCAAAAAGCTGCATCGCTGCATCGGTGCAAGCAAAAAGCATAATGAGCTGCCGAGCGCTACCAGACACTCGAATTAATGATCCTCCTGCCGATCGTTCCAAATTGGGGAGAGAGTCTCTCGAGGCGAACTTTAACGAAAAACAGGACGCCCAAGACCAAAAACGCTCCCTTGCGAGAGTACCGTTGCTTTTCACCGCTATCTTAAATTAACTGCCGGTAGACACACCGAACAGCTTCACCAGCCCAACCATAATCTTCTAAACAGGCAGTCATTTTGTGCTTAATAAACTGGCGACGTTAAACGATGCAGCGGGTTGGTTGCATTCAAATGAAGCTCCTAAAGCGATACCTGATTAGGGTGGAAATTTGTAGTTCCCGTCAGTAGAGTTCTCAGACCGAAAGTCGCTAGTGTCTGACAGCAGGTTCTGATTTACATGAAGGTGTTGTTGGGTCAGTGTGATGCACCGGCATCGCTTTAATGTAAACAAATTGCCAACTTAAAGCGCATTCTGTCT
Source organism: Anopheles maculatus (assembly GCA_002091835.1). Lineage (NCBI taxonomy): Eukaryota > Metazoa > Arthropoda > Insecta > Diptera > Culicidae > Anopheles > Anopheles maculatus. The sequence goes on from KZ061848.1 coordinate 71,464, forward strand.
GTGCTACTTACAGATTAATTCTTCGAAAGGCAAAACCCAACCTTAAACCAGTTGATCCTGTTGCACCAAACCAGTTGGATTTTCTTTGCTGGTGAAACGTTGAAGAAAAGCTGAAGTTCAAGAACATTTTATTTAGGACGCTTAATATTTTTGTAGAGTTAGCTAGTCTCTTTTAAACTATTTCTCAGGGACTTGAACCTGATTTTCTGAAAGTGATTTTCTCTGAAACTGAACTCTAGGAGATTTGATCTAACACAACTAACTACAGAGTCAGCCAGCTAGATGCACCGATACACTGAACAACAAAATTTGCATACAATTTGCGTGCAAAATGCTAATGATGCAAAACCAAAACTTCGTTCCCGTTGCCCTACACGTCGACCGTGCTCCTCCATTCGTCCGAGACTTATCTAGCTGCCGCCACAAAACTGTATCGAATCGGGCCAATTTCATCCTCATCCCGTGATCCCGTGCTGGACGATAAACTTCGATGGCATAATCGGTCCAGAAAGCGCTCACCGAGCGCTGTTTGCGTTTTTCCCCCCGCTTATTTCCATTTGGCAGATTGTTTCGCTGTTGCTAGCTTCGCTCCAAATTCAATTTGCTTACCACCCAAACGTGACCGGTTAGATCAATATAACCCGGGAACCGTGCTCCGTTCGTTTCCGTCGTAAGAAAATGAACCGAACGACACTTTCGAGGGTTGGGGGTCGCTCTGGTCGCTTTTTTGCTGGTGCCAAAACTCAGGCGGAAACGATTGTTTATGAAAGTTGTAGATTATTTATTTTTGATTGTTACGAAATAAATCTTCAAAATCTCCACTACCGGTCCGTCCTAGCGTTGGGAGTGTATTGAGTAAAATAATTTCCCCATCTTCCGGAGTCGGTGCGAAGCGAGAATCAGTTGGCGCATCGAAGACGGTGCCCGTTCCGCTCGACCTGTGCCCGAGGGGTTTTTGGTGTGAGCAATTGGTGCGTTCGTTGCTGTTGTGCTGGCAGCATAAATCATTGAACCGTAACAGGGCGTTTGGACGGGCTTGGAAACTTTTCTTTGTCGCCTTATTTAATTTTTTTTTCTGTCATCCCCATGAGCTTCTACGTGTGTAGTTTTGCATCTCGACGACACACCGGAGGGACAATTCTAACGGAGAACGCATTAGCATTTGAGGCAAAAAACCAAAACGACAAATTTCACACCACCACCCATCGCGGTGATCGCTTGGATTTTCCTCGCGCCACGGCAAGGATGGATAGGCGGAAAATTAAGTTCAATTTAGCGTCGAAACAATGTCAAAAGTGTGGTACGGCTGAAAACGAGCCCGATAAATGGTTCCCGGGGTTGTGGTTGTGGCCGGGCATGGTATGTGCACGGGAACGGCGGGATGATTAAAAACCTATTTGTCTCATTTTTAACGCCACTCGATCATCGTCAGCAGCCGAGCGGGAAACTGCCCTGCTGTGTTTGAGTGCCTTAAAAGTCGCATCATGCGTGATTATGCTCGGTGACGTGACGGTGTCATGTGTGTCGCGATTATTGCCCGGGGGTAAAGTTGGCCATTCGGTGCAGCGGTACTTCAAAAGATGTGCCGCGTTCTAATGATGGGTAGGCGAACCGAGGCGAACCATCTTCAACAATGCAACGCAAACACCGGATATGACACCGAAGGGTCATCACATCAGTGCATTTTGCTTTTGGGACGTTCTTCCGCTGTGTTGCTAATGCGTTGAAGACAATCTTAAGACAATTTTAGCCAGCTGGTGTCAATTTGGTCGTTGGTGTAACATTAATGTTGCAATTGAAGGTCCCGATGATATTGACATCCGAAAGAAGGTTTCTTGAAGATCTAACAAACTTTTAATTATTGCTCAGTTATTAGAGATTTAGCTCTGAACGAGTATTCTGTCATCGTTTTACTTTTGGAAACGATATGGTAGACTGTCGGAATACCAAGGAGATATTAAGCGAGAAGTCTTTGGCCGGTGAAGCCCTACCTTCACCATCTCATGATACCGGCTGGAACGCCTGCCAAACAGTTCAGTTAGACCAGATCCTTATGTGCACAGTGCATGCTACAGGAAGTGGTAACGAGCCAGCAGCAACTATCTGCATCAGACGAGCTTTGAGAGCCATTTTCAAGGAAGGCCTAATGGGTGGACCTATGAAATAGAAGCTGTAGCACCCTACATGATTCGATGGATCCTTGCACAGACTCCTCTTGCTTAGGCTCTGATTCAAGCCGCAATAGCTTGAGACGAGTAGACATTGTAGCGACTTGTTCTTAGGCTGCTTCGGAATTCTGAGAATCGAGTTGTTGCGACGGAGAAGCAGCTATCCAAGGGCTAACAGGATTGGTCTACGGATTCGTGAGTCTTATACACCAGAAACCCTCAATGAAGGTGTCACATCGCCTATCGCTAGTGATATTCCAAGTGTCCTGAGAGCCTATGGAAACATCTCCATCTCAAGCACTTATCGATGAGAAGTTGACTTGGAAAACAAATCAGGTACTCTAAACAGAATAATACGTAGAACTCTTTCAAACTTCGACACTGTCTTACCAACAGACTCACCACTTCTAGGAGATACAGTTTGGCCGACGTGTCATTTAGATTTGCATTTTCTTAATTAATAGTCTATGAAGAGAATAAGGTATAGTACATACATAGGATGATTATTTATTAGAAGGTTAAGCAAATAATGCCTTTATTTTTTTAGTTTTACTTGTCAACTTCGGTTTATCCACACCAGACAGCATAGTTCCCACACAGAAAAGGTTATCTACCACGATTTAGCACCACAATATCAACCGTCGATGGTGATCGATATCTTGCTCGGATGGGTACAAAATCTGTGCGCGTTTCGTCGAGATGTAAGCAGACTACAGCGCAGCGCACAAAAACAAACACACTGATTCTGCACAAGCAATTGGCAATTTTTCCCCACGAGTCTCATCCGACCACTCGGTAAACAAACATTGCCAAACAAACCGTCACAAGAACCACACATTTTGCGTCGCATGTTGTCGGACACCATCGCTGCGCTGCGTGTAATGAGCCAGACGAAGCTGCAACTCGTACGGTTGTGCGGCCGTGGTTGTCGCCGGGTTACGAACAAGATTAAGACGGGGGTACTTTAATCGCGGACCAACAATCGCGATGGCGCTTAGCCGTAAATATGCAATAATCACCCATCCCCAAAAGGCCACCAGCACCAGCACCAGATTGGTAGGCACAAAGAATAATCACCCATCCCCAAAAGGCCACCAGCACCAGCACCAGATTGGTAGGCACAAAGAGCCCCAGTGATTGTACGTAATTGTGCCATGGGTGATCCGGAAATCCCGCAGTAACTGGGCGCATCCGAAACACATCTCTTCCGCGGGCCGATCGATTGGACGGGTCGATAAGATAAGCAGAACGAGCCAGCAGCCGACCCAGAAGCATCCATTCGATCGCGTATGGTAATCGACGCAGGGACGCTTGTTTGTTTGCGAAGCGAATCGATTATGTTTTGCGTTGTTTGCAGCAGTGCTCCGGGGCTTGTTTTCCTTGCCCGGGACTCGCGAATAACAGATCAATCGAGCAGATCGACATGCTTTTTCGGGTACGGCTCAGAACACCAAAGGGACCAAAGATTATGTTGTGCGACGACAATTATTGCCCCCACCCCCCCGGGGTTGGGGGATCTTCGGGCTTCGGCTTGTAAATGCAATTTCGGATCACTTGTAAAGCGTCGAGAATCTGTCCCCGCTTGTGGTAGTAACATGTGCCTGAAGACGGTGTGCCCGTGATTGCAAACGTTGTACCGGCTACTAGCACAGCCGCACAACGAATGTTGTAAAACAATAGCATCAACTTTACATGACAGCGGTACAAGCCGCACCGGCAGACACATGCAGACGATGTTGGCTCTCCGAAAACATCGCATTTGCATACGTCTTGCATGGGAACGGTCGTTTAGCGTTATTAATTGTTAATTCCTTACACGGTACAGTGCCGAGAGGCGAAAGAACAATAAGCGCATGTATGATGGCTTCAGTTGCAATGTTTCAATTACTATCGCTCGGTCTCTGGTCTCTAATGCTTCCCATGCGAGTACTCTGTTTTTGCACCTCCGTCAAGTAAATGCAATTTTTTCCCATTTAGCAAATGGAAATTCAATACAAAACAATTAATCCCTTTCACCACGGGTCATTGCTGTGACACACTACTCACCCACCGTCGTTCGCCCCAAACTGCAGCTGGGCAAAGTCAATAAAATTGAAATTAAAAAATTAAAATACATTACTCTTGATCAATCGAATATATAAATAGGAAATCAATTGCATTCACATCTTGGCTTTTACGTCCGGTACCACACCGATGCAACCACAGGAGAAAGGATCATTACGAATGATGCATGGTGTAGTGTGAAGCTCATTGTGAAGTTGTAAAATAAATTAAGGTAGTTTTGGTTTTTTTACGGATGCTGTTTCGGGGAGATGGAGAAACAAATAAAACTGCAATCATTCTGTTCTCACTCGCCTCTTAAGCCACGTGCGAATTCCCAAGCAACATTTCCCTGTTTGTGTTTTAGTGTGAAATATGTTGTACTTGCCCTCAATAAAAAACTTGTTTTTGTTAAAAATTGCATCTTAAAACATATTATGAAGTCCCGTTGAAGATTTTGTGTCTTAACATGAAGCAATTTGTTGTTTACGAATATTAAGATTATGAAGACTTTGTTCCTCAATGATACTCTTCTTCTTTGCTGGCCTGCTCCTACGGAGCACGTCTAGTAGACAGGGCCTGGCGTGCAATTTGTTTCCAGGAAACTCGGTCCATGGCTGCATTCCTCCACCCCCGGCTGCATCCGATATCCCTCAGGTCAAACTCCACTTGATCCAGCCAGGAGAGCTCGCTGTGTTCCTCTGCGTCTCGTGCCGAACGGGTCGCTGACGAGCACTTTCCTGGCAGGGCATGAGTCCGGCATCCTCATCACGTGGCCCAACCAGCGTATCCTTCCGGCTTTGACAACCGTCAGGATGTCTGCATCGTCAAACAGCTCAGCTAGCTCGTGGTTCATTCTCTTTCTCCACACGCCCTGCCAAAGATAGTCCGCAGCACCCGCCGTTCGAAAATGGCAAGTGCATTGGCGTCCTCCGCCAGCATAGTCCAGGACTCGTGCCCGTAGAGGACTACCGGCCGTATCAGTGTGCGATATATGGCGCATTTCGTGCGTTGTTGGAGTCTTCTGGATCTCAGGAGTTTGTGGAGTCCGTAGTAGGCACGATTCCCCCGAAACAATGCGCCTTCGGATATCGCAGCTTACGTTGTTGTCCGAAGTTACGATCGTGCCAAGGTAGCAGAACTCCACTACTACCTCGAGATCGTCACCGTCAACTAATACTCTGCTTCCTTTCCTCAATATTAACGATGTTTTTTTATACCAAAATTAAGATTTTAAACGAATCTCTATGAGCTTTACTGTCAATTTAAAGTTAAATAAATGACACAATTCTGGCACAAACATCACTAGTATCAAGATCTCAAAGCTCTGTTAAGATGCGTTAGTTGCATTTGTTTACGTTTTCTGGTACTTTCTATTGCTTAAGCTTTCTTAAATAGTTCCTTAAATTACCCAGTTTTTAGTCTGATATATTGTATCTTCTTCTTCCTTGGCACTACAACCTCGTGAGGTCTTGGCCTGCCAGCTATTACTAGCTTTCTGTGACTAAGTTTTACCCGTAGCTGGATAGCCAGTCCTGCGTACGGGGAGGCGCTCCAGACGGGATTCGATATATTCCCCGGTAACATTTTTGAACGAAATTAGACCTTAATAGACCATAACTCGACGGTCCCTTAGTGGTGCTTTAGAAGCTCTTCCCCGTACATTCGTAGCGCTAATAGACCAGAATCGATCTTGTCTCCATACACGGCGGTATAATATTATGTGTGTGTATGAAGATTAGATCGATTTCGGTCTATTAGCGCTACGAATGTTACGGGGGTTGTATACTGCGTTTTAATATTGTGCTGCCCTTAACGCAGTATTTTTAAAACTTCATTAATTGCTTGAAACTTTAAAAGGGTCAATACCGTACTCCTTAATCTGGGACGACGCCTTGAGCATATTTAAAATACCTTAATGAGAGAGTCGTGTAGAGTGTAGTTGGTTGCCCTTATCGAAATTATTAAAGAAATGGTCATATTGCCGCTCAGTAGGATGGGCTTCTTGAAGTCTAGGCAGAGTTGTACTAATGTCTTAGTAGACCACTCAAGAAAAACAAGTCTTAAAAATCAAACATAATAAAATGACAATAACAACAATGTAATAAAAATGATTCAATTGCAAATGTTACTTGGGAATTGTACGATAAAGTTTAAGTGTAGATTTGGAGGACAACAATTGCAACTCAGAAGAACCCGTCAGCTTCCTGCTCCTTCATCTTTCCTCTCCGAAGCGTTTAATTGGAACAACCGAATTCGAGGCCACACAGTTTAATGAACACAATGAAGCTTCCCTAAATAAATATGTACATTTCATTTGGTTGGAAGCGAGTCTTCCCGAATGAATGAATGCATATTTTACCCGGGCTGGTGTGCTTTTTTCCTCCCATTTTCTCTCTCTCTCTCTCTCTCTCTCTCTCTCTCTCTATCTTTTTCTTCTTCCTCAAACAAACCAAATCACCCGATCTCCGCACCGAACCGGCTGACAGTTGATTTTCCGCGAGCTGCACGCTCGATCCCGACCTGCCGTGAAGGTGAAGAAAAGCTTTACCTTGCGGCTAAAATTACCCAACCGCCGAGGGAAAACTTCAGGGCAATTGGGAACGATGGGGAAGCAACAACAACTACAACAAAAAAAACACACACCAACGGACAGGAAAATGATAAATTATGATGCGATGCCTCAATTTAACGTTAATATTTCATTTATGCCACTGGAATTGCGCACAACCGGCGTTCCCGCGTGGTAGGCTTCCCTCTTGGTAAGGCTCGGTGCATTGTGCATCAAGTGCATCTTGACACACGGACGGTATTGTATGTCGCTGTGCGCCAGCAGCAATGGAATGCATTCCCTGCTATTTTTTTTTGCTGTTTGTTATCCGTTCTGTTTGTCATATTCAGTTTGTTCTTGTTACACGTTTCACGTGCCATACGCTTCAAGTGTGTGTGGATGTGTGCGCTTGCTGTTCCGAGGGACAAAACGCGAGTGATAATTATTTAAAACTCATTCATCTTTCCGCGTACCATCGTTACCGGTACGCCCCGAAGCGACAGTACTGGACGGGATTCATTAAATTTCATCGAACTGACCACGCTCGCCACGCTTGCCACGTACATCACCAGCCATCATCGCAGAAGGAGAAGGAAAAGTATGTGCCACCACGTTATTTCGCTAATGTGCCCCGTAGTACATGCACTTGCCAACTGAGCATTTCATCAAGATGAGCATTCGACACGTTTTTGCAGTTTCTCGATTGCTTTCTCGGTTGCTTTTGCTGAACAACGGGAAGAGGAGCAAAATCAAGAAGGAAAACAATTTTCAAGAGTGTCAGATTATGGTTTACGCTCTCACACAGTGTATATCTAGAGGGCAACACTCTTTTGATTTAAGAAAAAAAAACTATTAAAAGATCAACCGTTCCAGCAGCAGTCGATCGTTAAATGAGTGACGGAATTCAGCAAAAAGCCATGTTTTGTGTTTGCCCTTGCAGAAAGGAATGTCATCACGCTCCCGAAGATGTGATATTCCACTCGTTTGAAGGTTAACGTTTTTATCTTTGGGCGCGAAATCCTAGGTCGTTCGCACCGCACCGGAACGCGCCGACTTTTCCCTTGCGTACGAAAAACAAACAAGGATTTACAACCCCTCGGAGAACAATTTCCAACGCCTGCCACCAAATAGGGGACACGCTTGCTTGCCCTTTTTCTGTCCCTACAACTCCTCAAGCACCGTCACCATCGGAACCGAAGCAATCGCGAAGTTTTATGCGCGTAAGAACAGGGCGACACGCGCGACCGTACGAGTGGGCCATAAAAAATCTATCGAAACTCAATAAAACAGTTTAAAAAGTTATCCAAAGTGGCAACTTAATTTTGCGGGTAAATCATCACAGTTCATTGATCCACGAGCGTCATAAACGCGTCGGCGAGAAAGTGCCGTGTGGAAGATGTGGAAGAGTTGAGATAGGAAAAGTTTGTCCTATAAAGAGACCATTCCATTTGAATGGGGATAGTGTTGCTTCTTGAGATTGTTTCTCCCCTGGCGGGAGATATATTTCATTGGAAGATAGTTACACCACAAACGAAGACGTTTATAGCACAAAATCAAAGGTTAAACTAGTCTCACTCACAAGGACACAAGATAGAATGCGGGAAAAGTCACTGTTTGGTGGTGTGCAAAGAAAGTTTTGTTCCTTTCGACCTGTTTTTTTGCTACCACATCCTTCCTGTCTACGCCACAATTTTTCCTCCACACAAACGACATAAAAGAAAAGCGAACGAGCGAAATCAGATGCGTCTAGAAACGGGAAGGAATGGAGCCAAAGTTTCGCTTTGTTAGTTCTACTGTTCACAGAATTGGAGGATTTTCCCACACTGATTATAAAGTTACGCTTCGTCCGGATGTTGTGTCCCGATTCTCGTGGTTGAGTTCCCCGAATTCTGGATCGATAGGAAGTTCATTTTATCGACGAAGAATCATTAAGACAAGATTCCAACCACAGTTTTCGTGGTTCAATCAGGCAATAAAGACACCAAGATGATGATTCTTGCCCAGTCATTATCGCGTTTGTTGATCTAATTTTATCGCCCCAATGCTCACTACTTTGGAATGTTGCACACCCTCGGCTGAAGAAAAATGGGTGTCACACTGTGTCAATGATGGCTGCCCAAAATTCTGAAACATATTTAGCGAAACGAAAAAATGAAAAGCGCTACTTCCTGTCGCAACGCTGGCTCACGTTCCTGCAGTACGCTTAACGCTCAAGTCATTTCCGTTCCCAGCGTATGCGTCGAAGACGTCCCAAGCAAGTGACAAGTCATCGCTGATCTTTTTTTTTTTTTTTTTTTTTTTTTTTTTTTTTTTTTTTCGTTTATTTATAGAGGCTTTGGGTCTCATAGACCTCATTCGCCTCTTTAGTCATCGCTGATCGATTGCAGTCGGTGGCGGGTTTCTGCGATAGTGTGAACCTGACTGACTCCTGGACGAAAACAACATTAAAAAGAAACGCAAAACAACAAAACAAAAATGTCCAACTCATCTGCCCACCGAGGAATAGTTTTCAGCCAGCAACAATTAAACGGTTCGGTGCGTTGTGCAAAACCAGTGACTCGGCGAGACTTCCTGCCTGACGAGGTAGGAGCAATCTTCAGTACGAGGCGGAAGTTAACGGTAGTAACTGGACTGAGCAAGGACAAAACGGTACAGTTACCACGCACCAACCCGGGTGAAAGTCCAACCCGCTCACGAAATGGGCCAAATCCTTTCCGTTCAGTGGTTCAGCGTTCCCCACGTTCTGCCCCCGGGAGAATGGAATGTTTTAATTAGAATTTAATTGAAAACAATTTCTGAAGCATTCGTATAGCATCGTCGGATCGGAAATGCCTTCGGAAGAGTGCAAACGTAACACTGTTTTATGGGCATGAAAGACGCGAAAACCCCGCGTCTTCTTAACGCCATCCGCAGTAAGTCTTCCGGTAAATGCCTCATAAAGTGTTTGCTATTTTCGCGAGGTTCTCTCTCTTGTTGTTTCTGGTGAATGTATGAGCTACGGAGTGTATATTTGTGAATCCAGTACACAAAACTTGAGACTTGAGGCTCACACTCCTCAAGATGAGTCTGTAAAAGAACTTAATTTTTGTGAAATCATTCTCGCTTCCGTCTCGTATGTGCGAAGATAGAAGTGTGAACCTAACCTCACCCGGTAACCTGTGAGCATCTCCCATAGCAACACCGGAAGCCGCCGGCCAGTCAGCATCGACAATAACACCCAAACAGACAACCTACCGAACCAATTCGTTCAACTTGATCGATCGGTTGGGAACCACCTTCCCCAGCCTTTGTCCTCCACTCCTCCCCCATTCCCCGGTGGTCCTGTCCGGTGGCTCGCGGTCACCATTATCGAAATTAATCAAGCGTAATCGCTCACTAGCGGCTTCTTCTGGTGGCCGGGAAAAATTGGGTAATCAAAGCGATACGTTTCGGTGTGCACCGAAACGGCTGCAGGAACAATGAAGTCTGGATGTATGTGTGTGGTGTGTATCGCGAGGTTCGACGCGAATCGAACACTCTCCACATTCACCGGCGATCGGGCGTGATGACCGGGAGGGTTGGCTTGGGAATGAAATTGGATTTCTGCTCACCAAGGCCTCGAAGGTAAACAACAACGCATCAAGTGTGTGGAGAGAAAGTTGCTACCGAATCTTGGGTGTCAGCTTGCTCTAGGCGCATAAGATGGACAGATTGCTCAAGAAGTGTAACGCTAATGGAATTGCATCGTGCAAGAGATTGAGCGAGATTGATTGCTTATTAAGATGTTTATAAGGCGCTCTCATTCTAGGTCATGATTTGGAGGTTAGGATGTTGTATGTCATACAAGAAATTGATGGTAATTTTAAGTTACGAAGGCTACTTTAACAGAACGATCATCACAAGAACTCGAACCCAGTTATCGTCTGCCGATTTATTGGTTTCCAGTCGAAAGCCGTACTGAATCATAACACCTTCGTCCGTTCACTCGCCGCAAAAGGTATCTCACAGACCTTTCTTATCTATCGCACGTACGGAGCACTCAATTTATTATGCAGCCATCGACTGCCTCCAACGACGGCTCCCATGGGCGTCAGTTTTGGGGGCGGAGTACCGGAACACCGGAAAACTCAGGTACCCGTGTAAGCTACCCGGCCCGTTCCAGCACGTGCAGCAAAGCGACACGGCTGCATATATCGCGCATTTTGCTTGGGGGTTTTCCACAGCAACAATGCCGATCGGCCCCCGAAACAGAGACAATCAATGTTTCCGGGTGCTTTGTTACTGCTGTTTTTCCAACCTGGTCGGGCGTATGGGCTCCGGAGTGGAAAATGATACGTGCCCGGCGATGGGGCAAAAGAAACCGACACCCGACACTATCGCGATGATGTCACGGAGGCGTGGAGGTACCATAAAACGATGCTCAACTCTTCCACCGGTGGCTTCTGCCGGTTCTGTGCGTCTGCGCACGAATATGATACCGTAGAGGTGGCGTCCTTTTTTTGTTACTGTGGCATACACTCTACGCTTAGTAAACGGCTTCTTCGGTACGGAGATCGTCAGCAGCAACGGTTTATCATTTTAATCTCTTACTGGTGAGCTTCACCGGTAGTGAAACCTACCCTCTAAGATTTTTTTTTTACTCCAACAGTTCTTCTTGCCGGGGACGCCTTTATGGGTGGTCCTAGGGATTACCGCCCACCCTTGGCTCATTTAGCAATTGCAATTGCACCTCAATTTCAAGTGCAAACACCTTCCACTGTCGGACGCGTAATCTTACCGAATGCAACATTGTAGTTAATGACGACACATTTGTAATCCGTTCCCGGTGGACCGTTTGCGTATCTTCCCCGGGGAACATCCAACAGAGCACAGTTAAAACAATCAGCGATTGGAACTACAGCACCAGGGATTTGTTACTTCGGAAGGGGTTTTATGGTGTCTGCATGGGACGCACAAGCAGAAGAAGTACATTCTAATGATGATGCATCTGCGTGCAATTGATTGTTTGTTTGCATCGCACTGTACCTGCAACCAGCGATAGAATCGTTCTGTGTGGATGTAAAGCAATTTTATCAGATGAAGTATAGTTGTTGAGGTTCAAACATTAGTGGCGCAAGTGAATTCCTGCCCAATTTGATAACATCAGCGGGAAAACAAATAACTAATTGTCTCTCTAACACAATAATGTTTAGTAAATGATTTAACTCATGCAAACTACAGATTATTTGTACTATAAGTAAATGTTTCAATGAAAATATAGGAAATTGGAACCATAGTATAATGATAAGTAATTCATAGGAACAATTAATCATCACTGAAACTTGCTTTCGACATCCGATGCACAATTCTCAAAATTATGTGGATTGTAGAACTTTTGAAGACTTTTTTTGAAAAAACCTATCTCCAACCCTAGGTTTAGTGCCTTTTTCTCAGTCCTTTGGTAAGTTTCTGCTACGCAGGAGAGCCTCAAATCTATGATGACTATGCCATCTATCTGGGAATCTGTACATCTCCCATTAGTACAGATTTTCTTTGAAATTTTAGACATGGTTCAGATGTCTTAATATATCATTAAATGCCTTGTCTAAGCGTCCAAATAAAATGGTACTCTGATTAGTCCCGTACGCAGAACTGACTATCCAACTACGGGTAATAAATAAGTCAAGGAAAGCCAGTTATTACAGGCCAAGGCCTTACAAGGTTGTAGAGTCAAAAAGAAGAAGAAGAAGAATCAGTGACGGACGAAGCCTCAAGAATGCCTTAAGCAGCATATAAGTTTGAGGTCTCCTATCTAATCCGGATTCACAAGTCCAGAAACAGAGGCCTAGCAGAGTCAACGTATTAAAAAGTAACTTAAGTCCAAGTAGGACTAAGTAAACTACTTGGACTACTTGGACTTGGAAAAGTAAAGGTGGACTTCATTACGTTAGTATACGAGGTCCTCTTTATGAAGCTCTGGACTAGTGATGGGCGCTCGGAATCGGAACTACCTGGTTCCGATTCCATAGCTGGAACCGGATCCGGAACCGATTCC